>JANFPS010000005.1:1855000-2290000 GCA_024703675.1 Drosophila nebulosa
CTGCACACACATCAAAAAGGATTTTCTGCTCTGATTTTGGTTTTCTCTTTTTGCTTCTATTGTAGACTTTTTAACATTTATTTACATGTGCGAAAATTGGCTAGCAAATGGTGAGAATGGATTTTTCCACTTGAATACGCTTCATTGGCAAGACAGACACAACGACGACGACGACGACGATGAGTTGCTCCAGATGATTGCAAGTGACAGTTGACAAGATGAAGAAGCAGCCAGGCAGCCAGCCAGCAATGGTTAAAAGGGTTGCCAGTTGTGCATATAGAAGAAGGATGTGGGATGTACGATGGTTGTCTAAATAGAGGGCAATTTCTAGATGGTTGTATGTTTAGCAAATTGACCGTTGAATAAACTTCAATGAATGCATGTGACACTGCATGGATTGTAGGGAGTAAAGTAGAGAAACATATTTCTGTGTATGTCAGAGATATGCCAAATTTTAAGTCGTTCAATTTTAAATCTGCTATCTAATATATAGAAATATTCTGTTCGAGCGTTTAGGAGTTCTTATAAACCCAAATTTGCTAAACTGCGCGACAGTTGAATTATTTTAGCTAAAAGTTATCCTTTGATTGTCCCCTGATATCAAAGTGCGTTTTATTTTATGCTTTTCAGTCCATAAGAAATTGAACATAAATATCTCCTATGAAAAGGAGTTAAAGTTTCATTTGTCTGATGTGCTTAGATAGACAGCTCTCAAACTGAATTAGAGTCATAAAACGACATCAAAATAAATTAGACTCCCAAAATGATATCGAAGACAAAAGACGAAGAATTGGCAAATTCTGAAATCTGTCGATTTGATTTCAGCATAATAAGTAAAGCTTCTTAAACTAACTTTCTTTAAGGACTCTCAAAATGTGGCTAAAGTTTCGTTTAGTTGACAGGGACAGGAACTTGAATGTTCCTGCAATCCAAAATTTGTTTGTTTACCCACACCGATTTTGGAATTAAATATAATACTCAAAGGAATTGAAGAATATTGTCAAAGTGTATATACAAATCTGATCAAGAGGGAAAAGTCTTTTTAATTTTTCAAGTTTTTAACTTTATGTTTAAAGTCTTGTACTTTAAGAATAAATGAAAAGTTTCGTTCTATATGTCTATACAATTTGGTTCAGTCATGGTACATTTTACTCGCCCCATATTGGCTCTGTGCCCAAAAGTGAAAATGAATGAATGGAAGGGAAGAAATAAGAAAGAATTCTCAATAATTTGCAGGCAGCAAATATTTTCTTGTACTATTTGACTTTGGGCACAAGGCAACGGCCCCGGACCACCGACCATGGACCATTTTAATTGCTGTCAGGGGAGCCAGCCGAGCCGAGAACACTAAAATCGCTTAATGTCATCAAATTAACTTAAAACGCATAAAGCGTACATTATTTTGTAATTATTTATTGTCCACGACTGACAACTGAGAGAGAGAGAGAGAGAGAGAAAGAAGAGAGAGAAGGGAGTCGGCTTTTGTTTGTCTATTTGACTTTCTCACACATTATCATCAACACCCCCCCATAAGGAACAGCGTTCCCTTGAGGGAGGATTTGGTTTTTGCTAGTGATTTGTTTAACCTTTTCATTGTTCTTTGGCTTTTGCAGATATTACTATGACAAGAACATCATGACCAAGGTGCATGGCAAACGTTATGCGTATAAATTTGATTTCCAAGGACTTGCAGCGGCCACACAACCGGCGGCCAGTGATCCCACCTATAAGTATCAGAGCGATCTATTTATGACACCATATCATCATAGCGCCAAATTGAGCTCGTTTATGAGTCCACATCATGGCATGACATCGTCATCGGGTAAGTCGAATCTTCTGATCCTGCTCAGGTCTTGAGTGGACGCGCTCGATTCGATTCTTATCGAATGTTTTCCCGTTTTAGCCTCAATCTTTCCATCGGCCGCATCGTGGGGCAATTGGGGAAGTCCGGCAACTAATTTGTATCAGCCGCATTCCATGGGTCATGTGACACCTTCGCATGTGGCGCCGCATCTGAGCAGTTATCCACACTACGCATGACCATCATCGTCTGGTGGGGCCTTCTAATATGAAAGCAATGCCATCGCCACGGCCTCGGCAACGGGCATTGGCGGCGGTGGCAGCGGTGGCAGTGGCTCTACAACAACAACAACAACAGCTACAGGTATGGGCAGTGGAGGAGGCACATCTGGCGGCGGTGGTGGTGGTGGTGGTGGAGGAGGAGGAGGAGGAGCAGGATCTGTAGGTGGTGTGGGCGGTGGTGGGGGAACAACCTCGGGAATGAGCGGCTTTGCTCTAGCTCAGCAATGGCAATCTCAACGCTGGCTCTCTGGTCACAAGCAGCGCAGTCTCAACTGGCAGTGGATCAGCAACACCAACAACACCGGGCTTCGGTTCAATTGGTGGCCTCAGCATGGGCGTGGGCGTTGGTGTCGGAGTGGGAGTGGGTGTTGGCATGGGTGGCAGCAGCTCAACACTCAACTCCCTGGTTGTGGGCAATCGTCTAATGAATAGCAGTTTACCCACATTGCTCAAATGATGCCATCTGGAGAAGTTTGGGCTAACCATGAGCGCTGGTCCATCCCCGCCGGCAGCAGCTGCCGCTGCAGTCTCCGCGGCTGTCTCTGGCCTGGACAATTTGACGCCATATCCGCCGCATGCTTCTCCATTGACACCACAAGTAGCAGCAGCAGCAGCTGCTGCAGCAGGAGCACCACCATCTGGTGCTGCCCCACCACTCCCACCACCGCCCCATCATCCCCATGCATCGCATCCGCCACCACCCCAACTACCGACCCATCCACCATCCTCGGTTGGCCATAATTATGGCTCCAGCAATGAGCGGGCCCTCTACGATTACTTGGACATGAAACAAAGCGGAGAGCAGGCAACGTTTTTATTGTAAAAAAATATGATGAAAAAAAGAAACACATGTAACCAAAACCACCAGAACAACAAAAAAAACAACAACAACAAAATGCGAAACAAAACAAAAAATGCAGCAAATAAAAAACGAAAACATTTTTTTTTTCTAGTGTAAGAAACAATCCAAAAAAAAAAACCCCAAACCGAAATCGTATTTTAGGTGTGAGAGACTGTGTATATGTGTATGAGTGTGAGTGTGTGAGTGTGTGCGTGTGATTGTGTGTATGCGCAAGTCTATAGTCTAGTTTGTCGTTGTTACTATTAAGGGTTAAAACTTTCTAATAAATCAAAAACAATTGAAGTAGATATAGAAATTAGAAATACTTTTCTCAGTGTCTAGCAAAAAAAATTCCCCAAAAAAAAATACAAACAAAAAAATGAAATAAATAAAGATTCTTTCTCCTTCTTTTGGAGACATATAACTACGATTTCCCTTTCCAAAATAGAAACATTTATATCATTGTCGCAATCCAAAAATAAAAAAAGGAAAGAAATGAACTAAAGTAGAGCCAGTGAACAAGTTTCAATATATCCTTCGCGTTTCCACCGATCGATTCCATCGGGAGCTACTTGAAAACTTTTTTATGTATAAGTAAACGAAACACAAAACTCTTCTTTCTCAGCTAAATGATGGAAAGTATCTACATATATCAAAACTCATATGTAATAAATCCGTTGGCAATTTGTAAGAGCCAAATACAGATATAGTCTTCTGATCTGAAAGCTCTGAGAATTTCATTTACAGTTTTCTCTGAGGAATAAAAATTGGCAGTACCGAAATATATAACTTTTAAAAAATTGAAAAATAAATCTTTAAAAAAGTTCATAGTTAAGAAAATTCTAAAGGAATTTTAGTTTTTGTTTTTTTTTTTTGCCCCAGTAGATTAAATCCCCTTCAGCTCTAATTATTTTTCTATGCATTAAGCGTATAAAAACAACAAATGGTATTATGATTTAAGTAATTAACTAATTTAAAGTGCTCTCGATTTAAATACATAGATTTTCCAAATGCATGTAAACATAATTTTTGTTTAACTTTTTTTTTTGTAATATTGTTTTGTTCGTTTTCAAGATGGTTGACTGTGATAGTTGATTGTACAGTTAAAACTCTTACATATACTTTTTAAAATAAAGAAAAACATTATGTAACAAAAACCCAGCAAATATACATATATGTATGTACATATACATATATATACCAACTATTCAAAATACAAAAAAAAAAAAACCAAAAAGAAAATCTAGCGAAAAACCAAAACTCTGTGTGTAAAAGCAAACAAAGCGAAAAAAGAAATTCATTTCAATTTTAAGAACTTGAATATTTCATAATACAAATACACATATATATATATATATATATATATATATATAAAATAAATGTAAAACTATTTCAATGTGTGTGTATTTGAGAAAAACAACAAAAAAAAAAGGAAAACTTAAATCTAATGAATCTAAATGTATACACTTTTTAAATTCTGAATGTAAAAGTTTTTTTTTTTATATATTATATATATACAAATATATATATATAAATATATATATATATATACAGGCCAGGCATGCCAGTTTTATGAATAATTAATGAAATAACAAACAAATTAACATCCTATCCTACAGGTATTCGATTTGTTTTTATGAATGTAACTTAAAAGAAAAAACAAGAAAACCATACACAAAAAAAAATGAACAAAAACAAACAAACCAACAAAATAATTAAATAAGAGTAATAAAAGACAGAAAAAAAAGAAGAATAAAGTAAAACAAAAAACCGACACACCGAAAATCCCCCATAAGAATTTAGTTGATTTAAGTCGAAAAAAGCAAAACAAATAAAATCCAAAATTTAAGAGTTTTTTTTCTTTTCTTTTATTTATATTTTATTGTTGTTGTACGAAATATTCGAAAAGATTTTTAGTTTTTTATTTATTTACATATAAATTTTGTTGCAATTCCTCGTAAGTTTTATTCCGCTTTGTTGAACCACTTGAACTCGTAATGTTTGAGGGAATTCTCCTCGGGCAAGGCTTGGGCATCTTTGGAGTCCAATTTGCGCCAACTGACATGTGGCTGGAAGCCGAACTCATTGGCTATATACTCAATGGTCCTGAGCACTGAATCCTCGCCAATGGCGAAATAGTTGCCCTGCTTGTCACCATTGCGACTGCCAGTCTCCTCATGGCCATTATAGTCAAGCAAATATTTAAATTTATATAGATCGCCGGTTTCATTCGATATACTGCCACTGGCCCCGCGACTGCCGCCACTGGTTCCACTTGGTCTATGGCCTCCTGCCGAGCTACCACCACCCAAATGATTTCCACTTGCTCCCACCCAAAGCACTGCCTCCACTCAAAGAACCACCATTTGCTCCTGCGCCTGGCTTTGGTCCACCCAATGAGTTTCCTCCACCCAAAGAGTTTCCTCCACCGAATGAAGCTAGCTTTCCTCCTCCCAAAGGACTTCCACCCACATTTGTCGAACTACCACCATTTGAAGGACTTCCGATTCTGGTTGCTGTCCCTGCTAATGAGGTTGGTGTCTTCGCTGCGGTTGGTGTATGTACTGCACGTAAAGGAAAGCTTTGACCATGAGGATATTATAGCTCTAGAGGATTTTTTAAAGGGCTTACCGCCTGCATTTCCGGTGAGTCCATTACCTGATAGTGCAGGTCCTGCCACACCAGCTGAAGTTGGTTTATCTAGTTAAACGAAAAGGAAATATATTAGAATCAAAGGACTTTAAAGTTGTGTAATTTGCTTAATTTGCTTTTTTGTGGCTTACTCAAACGTTGAATTTGTTGTTGTTGATTCGAACTCTGGGTTTGGTGTGTGTGGATTTGGTGTGTGTTGTGCTTGTTGGTGTTGTTGTGGTTGTTTGTGTTGCTGTGCTTGTTGGTATTGTTGTGCTAGTTGTGTGTTGTTGTGCTTGTTGGTGTTGTTGTGCTTGTTGGTGTTGTTGTGCTTGTTGGTGTTGTTGTGGTTGTTGGTGTTGCTGTGCTTGTTGGTATTGTTGTGCTAGTTGTTGTTGTTGTGCTAGTTGTTGTTGTTGTGCTAGTTGTTGTTGTTGTGCTTGTTGGTGTTGTTGTGTATTGGAATGGGGATTCTGAGCAGGCGATACAGCAGACACCGAAAGTGGATGAAGGCTATGAACTGGAATCGTTTGACTGGCCAAAGGCTCATGCAAATGTCCAACAACTTTGCCAGGAGCAAAAGCATTCGCTTGAACAGCAAAAATTGGAACTTGATTAGCTGCTTTTGTGGCCGGTTTAATATTAATTTGATCTTTAAGATCGACAAGTGATGACACAACTCCATTATCGATATATTGGCCAGCCTCCCCAACAGCCTTCGCATCCAATTTGATATGTAGTGGGGACGATGGGGCTTGCTGTTGGTGCTGATTGGATACATAGTTAAAGGCATCGGGAAGACCATTCTTTGGATGACTCACACCGACAGCATAGTCAACACTAGTGCGGCGATTGTTGCCATTGGACTCTGGTTTGTGTTGGGTCTGACTTCTCACATGCCCAGTGACCTCGGCCTTGGTATGGGTATAGGTATTCATGGCCAGTTCTATGCCCAGGTCAATGCGCTGCTGCTGTTTGGGTGTCAGATTTGTGTTGTGATGTGTTACCGTGTGTGTCTGTGTGAAGGGAAGACCCAATCGTGTGGCCACATCTATGGTCTGGGCTATTGACGCCCGGAATGGCAATTGCACATTAAGACCGTAATCCGTTTGTTGTCCACGTGCCAAATTACCTGCGAAACCATCATCTGCTGAAGGTGCCAACGGTTGTGATAGAGTACGAATTTCGGTCTTGGGCACTGGGGTAGGCACTGGAGTCTTCTTCAAGAAGCAACCCGAACAAGCTTCCGTATTAAAATTATATTTAGGTAAATTAGCTGGCAGTGGTGTGGCCTTTGTCGTTGTCGAGGTACTTGTTGTTGTCGTTAAAGCTGGCAAAGCCACCTCTGTGAAATAAAAACCAAAGAAATTTCAGTTGTAGGTTCTTTAACGAGAGGCCATAACAATAATTAGTATGCAAACAATCACAAATGAGTGAAGTTTGAACAGAGAAATTGCGAAACAGAGTTACAAAATGCAATTAGCAAAGCCAGTTGGTGCCTAGACAACATTTTCTTTTTTACTTGCATATACAAGAAACTCAACTATTAAAGAAACATTGGATATACAGAAAGACTAAGGAGAAATTTGGATAGATTAACAATACTTGGAACGATTTAAGAATCAAAGGAGCATGGGATAAACAGAGAGACAGACCAGTTAGGAGTACAAAATTCAGACCGAGTTAGATAGAGCAATTCGCAATAAAAGTTGCTGCTTGGGTAAGTCTTTCTTTTTTACAGAAAAGACTCAACAACCGAAGGAGAATTGAATTTACAGAATGAAAGACGACCTGAGAGAACAAATTAATTTTAATGCCACTTTCATGCAAAGGAGACTTAATATTAATGGTTAAATTCTGTTACTATACTTACTGGGCGTTCCTGCATAGGGATAACTTTTCATTGATATTATCCGAAATTTGCCA
Source organism: Drosophila nebulosa (assembly GCA_024703675.1). Lineage (NCBI taxonomy): Eukaryota > Metazoa > Arthropoda > Insecta > Diptera > Drosophilidae > Drosophila > Drosophila nebulosa. The sequence continues at coordinate 1,862,481 of JANFPS010000005.1, forward strand.
TCCTCATCTGTGGCATAGACCGTAACATGATAAATGCCATCGGCAGTGATGAAACCAAATTCACCCATGACAATGCCTCGTTCATCTGCAAAGTTCAAAGCAAACCAGATTAGATTTAAGAATCGTAGACGTAACAAAATTATTATTATGTTCACTTTCATTATGAATGCGAATTCGAATTATGCCGAATATTTTTAGTTGCTTGTATATTCTATTCAATAATAACCTGCTGGGCCGGGCCCATAAAAAGATTAAGATCTAATAAACTGTATCGATAATGATGTGTATACATATATAATTTTTTAAGCCAGTTCGCCTCTCCCACTCCCCACTACAATCCGTTCTCTTTCATCATCATCATCATCATCATCCACATTATCATGTCAAGATTTTCAGCTACCTACGCAGAAACATAAACATTTTTATGTTGGTCTATAAAAGTGGCTATAAAATGTTCCTTATGGTCAAAGAGGTCCAGGATGTAGCTACCACCTCCCACCACCTTCGACGCCTTAGCCGCCTCCACTCATTTGGCCTTTGGAAACTGAAAACAGGTTCGGCTTAGTCGCTTGCCACTTGTTAACACGTTTTAACGGTTCTCGATTGTTTTATATTTTTGTCAATTATACAAAGTGAGTTTAGGGTGTGATCAATTTTTATTTATTTATTTTCTTTTTTATTTATTTATTTATTTTTTTTTTTTTGCTGGCATTTGTCAAGATCGATTTCATTTAAAGTGTTTCAACTTTTTACACTTTTTTCACACAATTTGCTCATCGATAAAATTAAACTTACTATCAACTTTATAGAGCCATTAAAGTGAAAAACTAGTAGATAGACAAACAAAACAAAAAGTTTCTACATTTTGTCGGGTCATAAATTAAACTCAATATCATTCTATACGACTCAAACAATTCAAAAGTATACAAAATAGATAGCATATCTAATTTAATTTGAAATGCTAATTAATAATACATTTAACAAATAAGTCGATGAAAAATGTCAAAGTTATACATAGTACATACATAGCTAAAGAAAGATATAAGATTTTTTCGATCATACTGAATTACTAGATTAGCTGAATGTTTTTGATATCAAAGTGAAAGTAAAAGGTTAAGCGACAGTCAGCGATTCCTTCACTTTGCCTCATTCTTTCCGCCTTTGATTTGATTATTGATTTGTCACGTTGCCCCTGATGGATTGAGAATATTATGATTTTAACTCATACATAGTTAGTAACCCATGGCTACAAAAAAATCATGCATTAAACTTATTTCGACAGTAGTTCAAGAAGTTCAGTAGTAGTAAATGATTAATGATTTATGATCGGGTAAACAATTTTTTAAAAATAATCGGAAATTTTCTAGGCATAGTTAGCTCGTTGCTTCCTTCTGTGCATTGCAAAATGATGAGAGAGATCATTAGAAAAAAAAAAAAAACAATGATAAAAAAAGAGAGATATCGGTTAATGATGCTAATTAGAGCCATTAGACATTGATGCGTTCATTCAAAGTTATTAATATTGACACCAAAAGGCAGAAGATCCACAGTGAGATGTATGTATGTAAATGAGAGATGCCATGTCACCTTAGTCATTCGAGCCAGTCAGCCTGTTAGCCAGCCACCTAGCACAGCTAGAAGCCAAGCAACAACAAGTGGCAGCAGCTGCTGTTGCTGTTTGCCGCTGCTGCTGCTGCTGCTGCAACTTTAGCCAAAAAAAGGCAACAAAGTAATAAATAACTTTTGACTTTTGTTGCATCTTATGCAATGCCAGCAATAGCAATAACAACCACAATATCAACATTAAAACTGACTATCAGGGGTCACCAGCAATTGAAATGCTTAGGATTCTCAGCCATCTGCCAATTAACAATTAGACAACAACAAATGGCTAGAATATTTAAGAATTGTGACGAACCTTATGTACTCTATTCCTCTGAACTAAAGCCAAATGTATCGGCCAATTGAGCTTTAATCACCATATATTTTTACTGATGAATCGGACAAGTGAATTCTTTTTACAATAAACTACATTAAGTAATAACAAAGTATCTGAAAGGGGCCCAACTTGCCTATGGACGCATCTTTAAACTATTCATATTATGATCTAAAAGCTTTTATACTTCCTCTCTGTCACCTGCATCACCTGCATGAAATAGAGTTAGTTAGTTGACCAGAGCAAAAGTCACTTGAGTCTTGGCTTAGAGGGTTAAAGGTCTCTCACTTTGTAAGCTGTGTATCGCAAAGCATACCAGGAATAGCCAACTTTTTCTTTCCTCTCACCCTAACTTGTTCCTTTCTTAACTTCAACTTTTATTTGATGACTTTTTTCTTCTAGAAAATACCTTTCATGATCCATTAGATAGAATGTATGTATGTACCTTTGTTGGCAAGAGTATTCACAATATGAATTGACACTCATCTCCTCGTTATGTTTGCTGTTTTCTTCTATTCAATTTTTTATTTTCGCTTTTATGCTGCTGAATCGGTAATAAAGTTTTCAAAAGAAAAACGAAACGACTATCAACGCAGCAAAATGATAATTAGCATAACATGTAGCTTGATTTTGATTTTTGAATTCTGATTCTTCTTTTTTTTTTTTTTTTTTTTTTGGTTTCACGTTTGCTTTATTTATGGTTTTTCCTTTCTTTAAAATATTTCAATATTTATAAGTATAATATTCTGGGCAATATGAAATGCCAGAGTTGAGGTCCAGATTTCAAATTATCACACAACAACAACAAAACCACACCAAATTGAGCAACTTGTTGTATGTATGTAGATGCAAACAAACAATAAGCAAATTCTGCAAGTTAGCTGCTGATTGGTTTCTAGTTCCTAGTTAATGTTGAAGATCGTAAATACTATATAATGAAATTCGATATGGAAATATTCAAAATGGCAAATGTTTCACTATTCTTCTATTTCTGTATTTAATTGTAGCATATATCCTAAAATTAGTCTCAAATCGAATCACTTTTGAACTTGGTAGACCGATTTTTGGCCTTAAGGGTTAAACCTTTTCTTTCCTAACAGAAAGTGTAATATTAATTTGGGGAACAAAGATCTAAGATATGCCTAAGTTTGGTCTTAGACATATCGGACTACGGATTTGTTTATCAATCAATCAATCATTGTGCACTTACCTCTCTTCTCAGCCCGATGCTGCTGCTCATCGATGGTGAAGCCAAATTTATATGGACGCACTGTGGTAACTGCCGACTGCACCTGCTGCACCTCGCCCACTATTATGGCCAGAAGCTTGAAAATGTTGAATCATAATCATAAACATTTTGGTATAATAATTTGGCATTTATAATTTGTTTAATCACTTTTTTGTTCATTCACTTACAACACAATTGATGGCTATCAATTTAAGGCTCATTTTCGAATAATTTGTGTTATTAAAATTCACGTCTCAATATAAACAAATATAAACAAATAAAAATAAAAAAAAAAATCATATAAATATTATATTTAAATTTTATTTATATTTATTTTTTTTTTTTACACGGCGGCGCGTTTCTCGTTTTAAGAATTTGTTGTTTGTTCTTTTTTTTGCTTTTCGAGCAAGCGTCCGTGTGTCTGTGTGGGGAATGAAACACCCTCCACGATGTTCGGCAGCGAATTGACAATGTTAATAATATTAGTTAAACATTATAAAACATTAGAAGCAACGGCTAAACGGCGGACCAGTCCAGCCACCAGTGAGTGTGTGTGTGTGTGCTACTGTGTCTGTGTGTGTATGTGTGTGTGAGTGCGTGAGAGTGTGCCTAAGCGCGTTTGTTTGAAATCTCTATGTTTCACCTAAACCAAAAATTTCATCCAACTTGCACGACTTATTTATTTGCTTATTCAAATTATTGATCAAGACAGTTTAGGAATATTATTTGCATCAATAAAATGATTTAAACACTCATAAATTAATTGGAAAAATTTATATAACCAACATCCAAATTCTTTGCTTTCATTTTTAGCATAGCAATTAATAAGAGAATTTTGTGCAAAAATCTTTTTTCAACTAGGGGTTTCTAAAGTTTTCCTTTAGCACACAATTAAAAAATAGTTTCCCTTTTTTTTTTGTAGGTAACGCCTATTTCCTAAAAAAACCATAGTCCTTTTCGGTTTATTAACTAATAATCTAATAAAACATTTCTGGAAGAATTTATGTGTACAGCAATTTATTTTACAATTTTAAAAACAAGTTTCCTTAAAGGCACATATACAAAGTTTTTTTTAAATTAAACTTTGGTATGAAATTATATTATTATTTATTAGCAAATCAATTTTAAAACTAAGTAAACTCATTTTGTTTAGAAGACTTTTCCCTTATTTTGGATTTAACACAATGTTTCGTATGGCATTGAGGGGCGTGAGCAGGGGCTAGCCACGGGAAATTTGGCTTTTAATGCCCATAGAGGGCGGTATTCGGGATCAAGAAACGAAAGGCATCCACTATCCAGCCCTGTAAAAACCAACATTTTTGAGACGTTTTTTTTTTTGTTTCTTTTATTTATTATGATTTTGCAACGATTTATTAACTGGAAAATTTGAAAGTAAATTTTAGTAATTTTGAAACTCTTTGCCTTTGTTCGAAATGGGTTCATGCACAGGTAATCTGGTAGTCATATCGATATCAAATCAAATCTCTATGACTTGGTTAAAAAACCTTTGAGTTCATTGACATTTAAGATTTAATCGATTTTTTTTACTGATTTCGCTCTCAGTGAGCGTATAAAATAGTCGATTCGAATTGGTTTATCTTGGATACGAACTCAATGAAAATAAATGTCTATTAACATATTTATGCTTATGCATAGTAGATTTTTGGGTTCTTCTTCATAGAATTTTTTTTGGTCATACGTTTTGCAGTTTTTGTGAGTCGATTAAATAATCAGAATGCATAAATTTAATATCACTTTGACACCTGCAAATCGAATATATATTTGCGTGGGCTTCTTCTTTATATGTATGCATGTTGTTCTTGTTAATAATTAAGCTTTAAAGGTGAGCGCGAATGGAGTGATGGGGGGGAACTATAAAGTTGCATCATTTGTCAGTTAACTTGTTGAAACTAATCAATTGCCTTATGATCTGTTTGATTAGATTCAGTCAATTGTAATTGCAATGAGGAAGAATCTCTAGTAATATCGATCGAGAGACTGATGATGCATTCTCCATTATCTCTATGTCCTTCTCTCTCTTACTTTAGCTTTCTTTCCCACTCTATTGCTCATCTGCCGGAAAATTGAATAATTGCTGTCAGGTTTTTGGCCATGACAAATTTGCATATAAATTGCAATAACAGTATTCGCTTAGTTTGTGCAAAACGCATAATTCACGATAATAATGTTAATGAAAGAAGCATTGTATTTGCAATTAGGAATCAATTGGCAAAACAATGCAGGAAGTAGAAACTAGGTGATCATCAAGGACAAAGAACTAGCCTACACGGACAATGTTAGGACTGGTATTTGGTCAATATATGAAGCAGTTAAGTCTTTCAACGAAGTTTCTTTGCATGTTTCTTTCTGAACAATATTATTTCTATAGATTGTACGTCGGTGGTTATATAATATAGTTGTCCTGTTTGAAAAGAAACTGATATACCAAGTTAAACCTGTTTGCATAGACAGAGATGCGAATGGCCAAGACTACATTGTGTACAGTAGAACCTCGAACTTTTTACGAGCGAGTATACGGAAAAAGTTGGACCAAACGATACTGATAATGGGTTCATGTTTTTGGGGCGATAAAGTTCGCACAATTTGCAAATTCTTCAGAAGAGTTAGTGGATAATATGAAAAAAGTTAGCCACAAAGTAGAATTAAATACGCAGCTAAAAGTCGAAAGACATAATGCAATAATCCATCATTAATATCTGTTCTACGATAAATTTATGTATATTTTTCATTACCACATAGAAGGTCAAAATGAGCTCTCCTCGTACGATTTAGAATATATTTCAGTTTTTCTCCATTTCCCCACATTACCAGGAATAAACAAGGTTCTATACCTATATAACTGTAATTCGTCTAAGATAAAGGTTTGTCTCTCTTCTTTCTTTCAACGATTTTTCTATTAATGCAATCAGAAATTACCCATGTTAAACTGTTGCTTAATGAGAGTTTACAGTGTTATGTGTGTGAGTTTGTTTACATCTGCGTAAGCTTTTCGTCTGCCTGTGAGGTCAAGATTATGCACATTGACCTCAAAATACGGCCTCTGGTAGATGAAGTTGTCATCTATGGTTTTACTGCTCAGGTCGGGTCGCAGCAAATAACTAAATACAAATTTAAAAAGTATAAATTGATTCTGAACATATGGAAATTAGATTCAACGCTAGAAAAACTTAAGAAACAATAGCAAGAAGACAAATTGTTATTTTTCTGCATAGGCAAAAAAAAAAAATCATTTTCAACATTTCAAAACCACCCAGGATCAAATAAAATTATCAACTTTAATTTGCCTAAATTAAGGAGAAAAGTAACCAATTCTGTTGCATACTTTGAGGCAAGAGACATTTGATTTACGTACACAACCGAAATGTATGCAAAGTTTTTTTTCCCGCTAAAGTCACCACATGGTGAATAAGCAATTTTAAAAAATGGAAAAAGGTAATCTTGCGAAGCTCAACCATTCTCCAGCAAAGATTTGAACCCAATAAGAAAATAAATTTAGTAAATATATATCCCGACCAGAGAAGTATAAAAATTAAATTATTGATAACCCAAATTAATTAATTAGAGGATTATGCAATTGATTGAATTAGAACATCAATAAATCAACAAATTACTCAAAGAATTTTAAAAAAAATTGTATTTAGTTCGATCTTAAAAATTAATCACAATGTAAACTAGTAATGACCATGAAAGGCTCAAAAACGATTAGTTAAACCAATGTCAAATCTTTTTGAGTTTGATTTACAGATCAGCGTTCGAGCTTGTGCTACAACAACTTCCATTCATACCAAATATGCAAAGTAACAAAACGATAATTTGAATATTTGTGACTTTGCCTGTGTTTTTCGATTTAAATAAGGGCTTGGAAGAAGCAAACACGTTTATTGAAAACTGATTGACTCTGGCTCTTGTGAAGTCAGAAAAAACTTTGCAATTCCTAAATCATCTGTTGTAAATTTGCTGCTTTTGAGAGTTGTTCGGAGCCTTAACGATGAAGAATAACACTATTTCATTTTGTATATTCAATATTTTTTTATTTTCGCATTTTTTTTTTTTTTTTGTTTTTGTTCGTTTTTTCCAATTTTAAAAATTAACAATTTGCACTAGACATGCACTAGACAAAGATCAAGGACTAGTTAATCTCAGTGGTTAGTGGATGGATAAATGCAACTTAAGCCACAGGGGCAACGGGCAAATGGTCACCGGATGGCTGGAATCCGTTCTCATCGGCAATATAGTTTACGGTGTAGGTCTGACCATCATCGGCCACAAAGGAGAAAGAGCCACGGACGGCAATAGCCTCATTCTCGGTTCCAACGTTCTTCAGGTTTCCCTGGGCTTCGCTCTTGGAACCATCAGAGGTCTCCACACTGGATATGAAGGATTGATAAGGATCAGAAGAATAATCCACAACTGCAAATGGTTAATTCACTCACGCATATTTGAAGCCTTCGGGTCCTACATCGGACTCAGAGCGAAGGAGCTCGACATTATCGGCAGGAGGAGCAGCGTAGGCCAGAGCGAAGAGGGCAACGAAAACAATGACGAATTTCATTTTGAGGCTGTTTTAGTGGTTCTCGTTGAGTTCACGACGACGAATGATACCTTCTGATGGCTAGAGTTAGCTCTTTTATACGTTAACACCACACGGTAGATTATGCAAATTATTCTCTTCACATGATACTTGTCAAACTTGTAGGAAATATTTAAATCGTATAGGCCTAACTCAATGAGAATTCACGAATTGGTTTCAACGGCCTATTTTATGCATAATGTATTGTATGTAAATTAATGTCTAGTTTCAAGACAAAGTAAAACAACATTGACCATAAGAGGAAAAAACAAAATAAGTCTAGAGCCATAAATATTTCATTAATTAGTCCATTTATTTTTGGATATACCTTTGTCGTTTATTAAATCAGTAATGTTGTGATCAAATATACCACATGTCCACTCCAAAATCAAAGAATCAAAGTGGAAGAGCAGAGTTTTAAGTTTTTAAGCAAGTTTCAGTTAAGCAACAAACAAATTTGTCCGGCATCGAAAGGGAGAATAGCCCTGATCTCCATAAATAAACAAATAATTTTTATTTGGTGTCGGCTTCGGTTCAATACATTACGTCAAATAGACCCCATAGCAACAGCTGATCAAAAATTAATGTGTATAAAAAAAAAACCAATCAAAGTTTGGAGTTAAGTCGGTGTGCACACATTGGCTTACCCAGTTTTTTTTAGTACATATATATGTACATATATCTATTAGAACATAAAATAGAAACTAAAAATTCACTTACCTTTCTGTTTCATTTGTGTTTACCATTTATCCCCTTTTGTATTTCTTTTGCACTTTCCTACACTTTTATACACATAAAAAAAACACAAAAAAAAATCTAATTGGCATCACTGCACATGACTGCCACAACAGAACGGTAAACCATTGCCGTTGTACTTATTCGACATCTTACTTCTTCTTTTGCATCTTCTTTCATTGCACACAAACACACACAAAACAAAAATATAAAAAGAAAAACGGCATTATAGCTTCAATGCATTCCATCTTCCTGTCTCTGTCTCTCTCCTTTGCGTAGAGATAGATTTTGTAGATAAGTATGTGCAAAGGAACGGGATTTTTGACGAAATATTTCACTTTTTACTTTGCATAACTTCTGCACACATACAAAAAACAAACAAATACAAAAAACGATAGCTGCATTTAAACTTCCTTTCTTTTTCTCTAGCATTTGCGTAGAGATAGATTTTGCAAATACAAAGGAACGGGACTTTTGACCAAATATTTTACTTTTTACTTTGCACACATACAAAAAACAAAAAAACAAAAACAAAAACGATAGCTGCATTTGATCTTCCTTTCTTTTTCTCTCGCATTTGCGTAGAGATAGATTTTGCAAACACAAGAAACGGGACTTTTGACCAATATTTCACTTTTTACTTTGCACAACTTCTGCACACATACAAAAAAAAAAAAAACAAAAACAAATACACAAAACGATAGCTGCATTCGATCTTCCTTTCTCTTTTTCTCTAATTTGCGTAGAGACAGATAGACCAAATATTTCACTTTTCGTTTGTATAACTTTTGCACACACACAAAAAAATAGAAAAAGAAAAACGATCGCAAACGCACACGTGCGCGTCTGCATTTGCTGCTCTATCTCTTTCTCTCTTATGCTTGCCTATCCTTCCAGGGCGGCCCGTTATGCCCACGGCAGCCTCATTTTTTCAGCAAAAGAAAAAACTTTTAATACCGAACCGATTTGAACGCGAGTTATATTAATTGAACGCCCTTTGCATTAATTTATTGATAATCGGTTTTATTTGCATGTTTATGCACTTTAAACACACAAAAACAAATAATAAAAAATTCACAGACGAAAGCGAAAGCGTACAGCAATTTTGTAAGACTGACAGTGTGACCAGAAATTAGAACAAGCTCTGAGCGCACCAAGAAATTCCCTAAATTTGGACAGGATTTTTTTTAGCTTTAATTGCTGAACTAGAAACTAGCCACGAAAGTTGCCAGCACTGACAATTAGAAAAATTGAAGAGGAAACACTTTATACGTTACAGATTCAAATTTGCATATGAATCTGCATTAGAATCTGTGATGTAAATTTGAATATATTTTTTTTGTTTAACTTCCTGCCATTAAATCCGTACCAATAAAAGTGGAAAAACGGTAAATATTTTTAACGATTTCTGCAAGATGATATGCCTTTGTTTTGGTTAAAATAAGAAAAAATCCTACTTATTTAATAATGGAACGAAACTTTACATAAAGAGAGAGGTATTATTCTTCAAGCAACCACAGCCAAGACAGGTGATTGATTGGTTTTGATTTGGATATTTTTGAATAACAACTTTATACCTGTGCAAGTTTGCTTGAATTGTGTAAATCTGTGATTCTTGTCTAGGCTAGATCCGACTATAAATTTTGGAAATAGATAAATTTTCATTATTGCAGCAGGTTACGGCTGAGGTTGCCGATGGATCTTCCTTTTTATCCTTGCAGGTCTTATTCAGAAACAAGCGACTTGTAACTCCTTTTTTTTTAAGGCACATGGATAAAAACAGGATTCTAAAAAAGTAGCAGTTACGGTGATAGGACGAAAATTTACTCAACAGTTTAAGTAAATGTCTCAAATATATTTCATAATATTTAGATTTTCGTCAGACATTCTCCGACTTAATTCTAGCGACTCATTTTCTTCATCTTTATTGCCAATAAATTTGATCATTTTTTTTTAACCTTCTCCCATATGATACTTCATTTCATTCCTTTGCTATAAAAAGTCAATCTATTTAATTTTTTTTTTTTTATATATTTTATTTTCGCATTTGATTTTTTTTTTGTGTTTTTGTTTTAAATAACCTCATAGTAAAAATTAACAATCTGCATTAGGCATGCACTAGACAAGGATCAAGGACTAGTTAATCTCAGTGGTTAGTGGATGGATAAATGCAACTTAAGCCACAGGGGCAACGGGCAAATGGGCACCGGATGGCTGGTATCCGTTCTCATCGGCAATATAGTTTACGGTGTAGGTCTGACCATCATCGGCCACAAAGGAGTAAGAGCCACGGACGACAATAGCCTCATCCTCGGTTCCAACGTTCTTCAGGTTTCCCTCGGCTTCGCTCTTGGAACCATCAGAGGTCTCCACACTAGATATGAAGGATTGATAAGGATCAGAAGGATAATCCACAACTGCAAATGGTTAATTCACTCACGCATATTTGAAGCCTTCGGGTCCTACATCGGACTCAGAGCGAAGGAGCTCGACATTATCGGCAGGAGGAGCAGCGTAGGCCAGAGCGAAGAGGGCAACGAAAACAATGACGAATTTCATTTTGAGGCTGTTTTAGTGGTTCTCGTTGAGTTGACGACGACGAATGATACCTTTTGATGGGCCTACCTGGTGCTTTTATACATGGCCGTTAGTTTGTCGACTCGTGGTTAAATATTCAAATTTAGGTTTAGTAATTTTTATCTATCTATGTTCCAAACTTGTTCAACATTTTTTGAGAAGCGCAAAGGCAAGAAGCTCTAACTAAGAGCTTACATATAATATGCAAATTTTTTTTTAATGTCTGTTACTTTGAAAGCGAATCTTTTGCCACAAAATGCCAAAAAAAAAAAAGAAAAAAGATGAAGCGAATAAAATCGAATAAAAAAACTAGTTTAGAATAATAAAGAAGTAAATAATAATTATTTTGGAAAGAGATAAATTTGCATTATTTATCCAAACGCACAAAATTTTGTTCTTCTATTACGAGAATAGAGTTTGCCAAACATTAAAACGGGTTGCCAGAGGTCAAATTCGATTATTTTTTGTTTAATATAATTCACAGTCTCCAAGTTGAAGGTTTAATAAAGAGTTCTTATGATGGTCCTTTCTTTTTATCCCTTTTAGGCCTTAGTGGAAAAGAACTGTTTGTAGGAAAAGAGATTAGAACTGAAATTATGAAACATTTCAATCAAAAAATATAAAGCAAAAACGATTTTTTTTTATTTTGCAGGGTCTTTCAATTGCAATCTTTTCTCAGGCAATAAGTTAATTGTTTCAATAACATAGACATAAAGTAAATACATTAATACAAAAACATATTTGATTGGACAGATAAGCCAAGAAACATGTAACGCAATTGGTTTAAATGTACATATTTAATTACAATTTGATTTTGGCAAGACAGTCCCCAACTTTTTCCTCTTTTTTGTCTCATTTTTTTCATCTCTGTTAAAATGGTAGAAATTTCTTTAATTTTAATAGCATTTTCTCTTAGTGGTGACAAAATTCTGCTTGAATTCAAGTTCTAAAACGTCTGTTAATATGACAGTAGAAAACAACCAAAGGATTTTTTGAAAGCCATTTATTTGGATTACCTTAAAATATTCAGAAACTGTAATCTTAAGTTTACATTTTTGCACACTAAATTTAATTGTTTGTTATTAATTATCTGCATCTGTTTAAAAGCCATTAATAGAAGTCTTTTAAACAATCACACATTACGGTCGATCTGTATTTCCGATCTCTCAAATTAGGTGGAATTCCTTGGGGTCTTTGGTCTAGGTAAACCATCTGATACAAGTTATATCTCTACTAGTATCATCATATTTCATGTAATGCAACCTTTTAAACAACAAAATGGATTTAATGACGCTTTTTGTTTTTTTTTTTCGTGCTGTTTTATTTTAAATAACCTCATAGTAAAAATTAATAATCTGCATTAGGCATGCACTAGACAAGGATCAAGGACTAGTTAATCTCAGTGGTTAGTGGATGGATAAATCTAACTTAAGCCTCAGGGGCAACGGGCAAATGGGCACCGGATGGCTGGTATCCGTTCTCATCGGCAATATAGTTTACGGTGTAGGTCTGACCATCATCGGCCACAAAGGAGAAAGAGCCACGGACGACAATAGCCTCATCCTCGGTTCCAACGTTCTTCAGTTTTCCGTCGGCTTCGCTCTTGGAACCATCAGAGGTCTCCACACTAGATGTGAAGGATTGATAAGGATCAGAAGGATAATCCACAACTGCAAATGGTTAATTCACTCACGCATATTTGAAGCCTTCGGGTCCTACTTCGGACTCAGAGCGAAGGAGCTGGACATTATCGGCAGGAGGAGCAGCGTAGGCCAGAGCGAAGAGGGCAACGAAAACAATGACGAATTTCATTTTGAGGCTGTTTTGGTAGATCTCGTTGAGTTCACGACGACGAATGATGCCTTCTGATGGCCCAGCTCGGTGCTTTTATACAAATGAAACAAATGTTCAAATTCGTTTTTTGTTTCTGTTTTGTGTATGTTTTATCTCTATTCCAAACTAGTCCAATTGAGAAACATAAAAACTAAAGGCAAGCAACTTAAGCTAAGAGCTTACATACAAAATGCTGAATTTTTATTGTCTCTTACTTTAAAAGCCATAAAAATAAAGAAAAACCAATGAAATCAAATAAATTAACTAGTTTGGCATAACAATAAAGTAAATATATAAAATTTTCAAATATATCTCTCAATTGGTTCTACTAATTGTTTAGTACTGAAAGTTGTAAATTTGAATTTGAATTGCACTCAATTTGTTTCATATTTTTCTTGTGGGCCTACAGCTCTAACCTCTATCCCTCCATTATTTAGGGCCCTTATTCCATTATGACTTTTCACGTTAACTAAATTCCCCGTAAAGCCTTATGGATCAATCCCTTCTTGATCTATATATATAAGCTTGAATTTGCCATTTTTAATGACCTAGTTCACTCTATGCTTTGTTGTTTCTTTGGTAACCATCATTTTGGAATCAAGTTAGTTATAGCCACTTGAGTTGATTTGATGATATGGAATTTTTATGGAATTTTGGATGCACGATGAATTGTTTAATGTTGATAGTTTCGATGATATTTGTTCTTTGTTTGGGTTTTGTTTTTCACTTTAACAACAACAACAAAAAAAAAACATAAAATAAATTGATTGTTTTGTTTTTTTTTATATTGATAACAATTTTATTTGCTTGGAACTAGCCTTTGTTTTTCACATTCTTATGTTCAATTTTTTTTTTTTTTGTTTTGTTTTGTTTGTTTGCACATATTTTTTTTCTGCTTTTTTAGTTTAATACTCAACAATTATTTAAAACCTATTTAGGTAGGATCAAAGCTGGCGAAAAGCTCTTCACAATCCCTTTAAGCTACAGGAGCGACTGGAATATCTTCACCCTGTGGCTGGTAGCCATTCTCATCGGCCACATAGGTGATGGTGTGCTGGTGTCCCTCGGGATCGGTCCAGCTGTACGAGCCCTTGGCAACGACAGCCGATTCCTCGGGTCCAAGGGTTTTAAGTTCACCAGTTGCCTGGCCAGAGATGCCATTGCTGGTCTCGTAGCTATCATGGAAGATAACAATAAGATACCTTCATGTAGAGAAGGAGACAGAGAGAGAAACTTACTTGTAATTAAATCCCTCTGGATGAACATCCGCATCCTGACGCAGGGTCTCAGCTGCCTGATCGGAAGCACCAGGTGAGGCTGGAGCAGCCAGAGCCAGACCGAAGAGAGCAACAAAAACAATGGCGAACTTCATGATTGGTGTTTTGATTTTTTGTTTTTTTTTTGATTGCTTGATTGTGTACTTGGATGGGTAGTTGTCGAATGATGGTTCAACAATGCTGGAGCAACCTTTTTATAGTCCAAACCGAAACGAAGTGCCTGCAATTGCCGAAGTTTTTCTCATTTTTGATGCCGAACCTTGATTACATAGTAGTTTGCATCTCGTCTGATCGAACTGGAAATTAAAAAAACAAAAAAAACAGCACAAAAAACCAACTAAAAAAGTTCATAATTAAATGTTATATACGCATGGGTGTGTGTATGTGTGTGTGTGTGCGTGTGTATGTTTGTATGTAAGTAAGACAAGCAAAGTGCGAAAATTTAATTAAACTTTTTTTTTTCCTTCTTTTTTGTCTGCTCATCTTGCTCGTCTTTTTATTGAAACTTATTATTAACACTTGGCACATCGGATTAAGTTGGTTTAAAGTTTAAACAAACAAACGAAGTGAACAATTTAAGAAATACCTAAAATTAGGCAATCTTATTTTTACTTTTTAAGGAAATAATATCTATACCGTATTGGAAAACTTTAACTTTAACTTTTTTAAGTTCAAGGTTTGACATCAAAGAGCATCAAAGATATAAATGGATTTTAATAATTTTGTAGTTAATGTATAAAGGTAACTGGTTTTTTATAATGCATATTCATAACGCACGAGATAAAATCATTTTTATAGACAACATTTAGAAAGTTTGAGTTCAAGCCAGTTTAGAATTTGGAACTTAAGTCTTAGCTCGGATTTATTTAAATTAATCCTTTGACTTGTTTGGAGTGAGAGTGAGAGTGAAACTCACTTAGATTTGACCTATTCTAACTACTGTCTAAAAGGATCTTGTAAATTTTTAAAAGTTTTCCAGAAATCAATCTTTATTTTTTGATAGATACAACTCCACTGAAAACCTTAATCCATTGTAAAAACAAACTAAGTCGATAAGAGATCTTTTGGAGATGCTTTGTCTAGTCAATTGTCTTCCTAGATTTAACTATTAATATATCTATAAATAAAAATGCAATTTATTTAAAGTGCTTAAGCACAACATTTTTAAATTTCCTATCAATCTTCAAACTATTTTGAATGAAAATGAGAAACAAAATATGCATATCATCATCGTCATCTAATATCTAACAAATTTGTTAGGAAGTTAACCTAACAACAGGCCAACAAAATAAACCAAAAAAAAAGAAAAAAAACAAGACTGAAACTGAAACCGAAAACCGAAAACTAAAACTTATTCAACATGTATTCAAATTTCTTTACACAAAGCAAACAAAAGTTCAAACACTAAAGAAAAACGTGCGAAAAGTGGAAGCTTCTAATGCCCAACTATATACACGGATACCTATACATACATATATCAGTATTTATGTGTGTGTGTGTGTATATAATTTTTATATCCAATAATATATACATATGTAAATGCGGAGGAAAGATACATTTTTGGGCGTTTTGGCGTTTGGGCATTTGGGCATCGACGTCAGTAGACGTCAACGGATCAGCACTTTTTGGATGCGGTTGTTCATCTTCCTTTTTTTTTTTTTTGTTTTTGTTTTTGTTTTTGGACATGCAAATCGAAACTAGTTTTCGATCATTTTATGCATATTAAGTTAGTTTATGTTAGTATATATTTTATTGTACTTGTGCGCGTGTGTGTGTGTGTTCGCGTGTGTTTGTTGTATCTCGGCTTGTCTGGGCATCTTCCACAATTTGATTAGCATGGCATGAAATTTAAATAAACGCCTGAAATTAACCTTCAAAAAAAAAAAAAAAAACAAAAAAAATTCGTTTTCATTCGTTCGCACACATATTTCAATATGCGCGACTTTAATTATGTATTAATTACAAAGAAAAAAAAGAAAACCAAAAAATATAAAATAAAAAATCAAACAAGTTTAAACGCGCTAAAAAATTAAATTTATTTATTTTTTTTTTTTTTTGCAAAAATTTTTATTTTTTTGTTTTGTTTTTGCGAAGGTCGTCGCGCAGCAACAGCCAAAAATTCAATAAAAGTACCAAAGAAAAAAAAAACTAAATGATAAAGAAGCAACCGAGAAGAAATTATGTTAAAGAAGGCGAAGAAGAAAATAAAACCGGCCATTTGCTTAAAATATCTTTAACTTCTTCTAGATCACTAAGCGCTCTTCTTCTTCCTAGCCACAACTCCAATCTATTGCGTCAGACTTTGGCTACTTACTTTTCATTTCATTTCGGTTATTGGACTTGAGAACATGTTATGCAAATGTATTCAATTATGTAGAAAGACTTCAACCTGAAACTATTTTAACATAGGCTTGGTAGTTTGTTTACAAGGATCCGGGTTCGGATTTAGCTTTTGAATTTGTTTGCCAAAATTCGATTTCTGACCCAAGAAGAGGTCAACAAATTTTTAACAAATGCCCTCATCTTATTTGTTAACCAGACCCAAGGAAGTCCGTTAAAACTCCTTTGAAGCCTGTCATTAAGACAATAAGAAGAGAACTTATTTTGATACTTTTTGCGTTTTTGAAGTAAAAAAAGTCATGAACACTTTGGTTCTTGAGTCGCAAAAAGGATGGCTCTCTTCCAATCAAAGCCTTGAGAATGGGAGAACTTTCAGATCGGCCTTAGCTAAAAACTATCTCCCATTTCAAAAAGTATCGGTGTTTGGGTTTTTCTGGAATGCTCAATTTTTATTTTTTGGGTGTAGGTAGGTAGATATATGTATGGTAGGATGTAGGACTGTTTACTGGGGTTGATTAGTTTGCGTAAACACGGGAAGATAGCCATTTTGATCGGCCGTATAGGTTAGTGTATATAAATAGCCTTCCGGAGATATCCAAGATGCAGAGCCCTTCACATTGGTGCCACCAAAGTCAATTGTGGCGCCCGCTGCTATTTCACCGGACTGCGATTGAGAAATGCCTTCGTCTGTTTGATATCTAAGAGAGACAGGCGATTTAAATGTATATCCTTTTCAATCGTTTTTGGGGTGCTTGCAAAACTTACTTATAGTTGTAGTTATTGCCTGTATTCTCATAATGGAAATCCGTTGTTCTTGCGCCTTGTCCATTGGCCGAGTGCAGGCAAAATCCAATGGCCAATAGAAGAAGGCTCGCATAGGTTAGGGACTTGAATTGCATTTTCTTGTCGTCGTGTCTTGAAGTCAACTACACTGAATGAATGTGAATGATTAGTTACAGCAATTGAATGATGGTATTTATACTTTTGACTGGACTAGGTGACTATATGCCTAGTTAGCTATATGTCTAGGTGGCTGGGAGATCGGCCGATCATAAAATTGTTAAAGAATGCCAAGCTGATAATAAAGACAAAGTACAAACTTAAAAAAAAAAACCATAAAAACTAAAAACAGACACACAAACAAACATATTTTAATTACAGACTAAAGCGAAATATTATTGTCGTTGCTAAAAACAAACAAAAAAAACTAATTTTGTAAGTAACTTTAATAAATTTAGTATTTATAATAGATTTTTGTGGAAACTTTCTTAAAGTATATAGACATCTGCATATACATATATACATGTGTATATATATATAAATATATATAGTAGAGGGTGACATAACATTAACTGTCATTATCCATTGCAAATGCCAATGACTGGAGTCCCCCTACTGAAACTTGTTTTCTTTGTAAAATGCATTAACTTTAAATGTTAATTTCGTTTTCTGTTTCTTTATTATTATTATTTTTTTTTTTTTTAAATACTCAATACTCAAAAGTTAAAAAAAAAAAACAAACAAACAGAAAGAGATAAAAAAAAGAAAAATACTGTTTAATTTAAGCTTAATTTGGCTGAGCCACTCGTTTCTGTTTAGTTGTGTGGCAAATGGTCACCCTGTGGCTGGAAACCATTCTCATCGGCTATATAATGGAGTGTATAGGTCTGGCCATCAGGAGCCACCCAACTGACCGAGCCGCGTACACTCAAAGCCTCCTGGTCGGTGCCAGCATTCTTCAGTTCGGCCTGCTCTTGGCGTGTAATGCCATCACTTGTCTCATAACTGCAATTGAGAATGGAGAAAGAATGAAAAAAGAATGGAAAAAGAATGGAGAAAGAATGGAGGTTAAGTAAAGGGACAAATTTTTTGGCAAATAAGCAAATTAGTTCTAAGCCATTTTTATTTCTATCTACTCCTTTTTCGAGAGGAATTGAATCAGATTTTAAACTGAATTTCAAATGGCCCAAAATAGCTTTCATATAAAGCAATATCTGAGCAACAGTGAAGCATACCAATCCTTTGTGGCTTTAGAGTGGATTTGACTTCACAAAAATTACTTAAGATAGCGTAAAATTTATTTTGGCGGCAATTTTGAGTCAATTGCTATCAATTTGCCCTTAATTGGGCTTCACAAATTATTAGAACTTATTAAACAGCTTGAAAAGACTTCAAGGACTGTCGATTCTTTGGAGCTCTGAGTATCCTTTGACTACAGAAGTGGCTATTCCAAGCCATTTAGGCTTGCTTTGGTATCTCACTCACCCGAAATTGTAGCCATCGGTGCCAATGTTGTCATTGTCGTAGCGCAGAATTGTGGCCTGATGTGAATCATCCAAAGGAGCAGCCAGGCTGGAGGACACCAAAACGAAGGCACACAAGGCCAAGGCGAACACATTGAAGGACTGCATATTTCTAATTGATGGTGTGTTTGTGTGTGTGTGTGTGTGTGTGTGTGTGGGTATCCTTATTTAATCCTTGATTTTCGATTTGATTATTGAGGCACGCTCCGCTTGTACTCACAATTACGCTCGAATGAATTATGTGACGCTCTCTAATGAGTGTTGGACTATTTATAACTGGCCAAGACAGGCCGAAATCGACTCATACAGAAAACCCACAAAACCAAAAAAAAAAGTACACAAAAAAAACACACACACTCACACAAAAAAATACCATAACAAACACCTCAAATGTTCACATAATTATGTAGCCATATAATTGAAGGCATCTTTTTAGCTGGCGATGAATGAGTGTTCGTGTGTGTGTGTGTGTGTGTGCGAGTGTGTTTTTTTTTTTGTTCATGAGTGTCTTAAGCTTTTAATTGAACAAGCCCACCAAAAAAAAAAAAAACAACCAAAAAACCATTAAGCGTTACTCTTCAGATCAGCTCAATCTTCAATTGGCCTACGCCACGGGAGCCAAAAACTTCAACTCGATGATAACGATCGTAATAATGAGGTTGATAATGACGATGTTGATGATGATGATGATGATGATGATGAAGATGATGAGGCAAGTGATAATGAAATTTGAAATTTGAAATGTTTGCCTGGGCTTACTAACAAATATTTGGCCAATGCGCGTGTATAACTAAGTGTAGATTTATATATACATACATATATGTGAATATATATGGCAATAGGTCAATGGCTAACCAATGTTTGAATTGAAATTTGAATTGGTTTTCGGTTTACCCATCTTTGCACTTATCAACAAATTATTGTGTAAAGCAAATTAAAACAAATATGTATATGCAAACCTATTTATTTAGGCAAAAATCTACATAAGTATTTAAGCCAACTAACAGCAACAACGGGTAAGGCAGCAATTGGTAGTAAGGAAGTAGAGATTATCTTAAAATGTTTGCCAAAAGTGGCAACAGGAAATAGACAATAAACAAAATAAAAAAAAAAAAGACACAAACTAGCAAGAATAATGATAATAATAATAATAATGCTTAAGTACTTAATTTTGAGAACTGTTTTGAATTTCATATTTTACGTTTTCAATTTCAAATTGTCTTCAAGTAAGTAGAATCATAGGAAAACTATGTTTAATTATCTATCTTTTTGTTTATCAATCTATCCATCGATTGATTTATTGGTCTATCTTACATATTTCTAGCAATCTATCTATCGAGTATCCATTATTCCATTTGTCTATCTGTTTATGGTCCATATAAATCTAACTATTAATGTCCTAAACACTGTCGAACGGAGTACAAAAGTCCTGTGGACTGATTTTTTAGTCTTAAATAATTCTTGCAAACGTTTTTTTTTCTAGGCAAGAAATTTTAAATGAAGAAGTAATCACCTTCACTTCATAATCCATCCCATTATCTAAAGGCTGATTTAATAAATTATCTTCGTATTAATTAATGTGGAAAATAATGAAAAAAAAAAGTACATAATCATTTAATTATTAAATTCATAAAATTTAAACACATATAGAAGATTTTTAGTCAAGCGTTGAAGAGAGAAAAAAAGATGCTGTTGACCTTTAAAGCAAAATGATTTGATGTCGTCTAGACATATAGATAATGTACATATATATGTAAAATCAAATATTAGCCTGAGGTTTATTAGAGCCTAATTAAAGTGTATCTAAAGGTGCCATAAACTATAATTTACATTGAAATAGTGTGAAAAGGGTAAGGAAATATGTGTGAGTGAGTGTGTGTATGGACCATGGAAAATTTGAAACGATTTATAAGATCTCGAAAAACCTACTTGCCTTATATAGACAGACAAATCAACAAGTAATTGTATAGAGGGGGGATTCGATCGATGTGATTTTATCTGCAAGATGTTAACACACACAATTCATCTCTTACGTAGGAACTAAAACTGGGCGTTTTAACCTCCAAAAAAAAAAAAAAAAAAAAAAAAAAAGAACAAAAACTTTAAGTTTTAACCACGCTAAAAACCTCCAGCTGCTTGCATTTGCTGTTTTTCTTTTTTTCTTTTTTTTGAAGTGAAGATGCTACACGAGATACAAGATTGAATGGTCTGTGTGTTGGTTGGTTAGTTGGTTGATGACCTTAGTCAATAAAATGAAATAAAATAAAAAAGACGAGAGAGAGCGAGAAATACAAAGAAGAGATACAATTTTTTTTTTTTTCAGTCAAGCAGTTGGCTTTAAGTTGCTGCCCTACAATCGAGAGTTATTGTTAAAGGGCGCCAAGATGATCAATCATGATGCTGCCGCAGATGCTGGAGTGAAGTAACCCAAGTGTGGGATCCAATTATTTTGCATTTACCATTTGATAAATGATTGAAAGATCATCATGACGAAGACGAAGATGAAAACGATGACGGTGGATCGTATATGTATATGTACATATGTATATTCGGTTGCTAATTGTTAAACAAAAGACTTTTGTATAGTTTCGCTTGCCCTTTTTGTTCAAGTTCTCACTTTCATTACTGTTTTTTCCTCCTTTTTTGTGTGTGTGTGTGGTTTTTTTTATTTGGTTTTTTGGCAATTATTGAACCGGTTGGTTTTTTTTTTTTGTTCATCTCCATTAAACCGGTTTGTTTCTTTTAAGAGGCATATGTATATGCTAATTTCTTTTTAAATACCCTTGCAACTAAATGGGTATACTTCATTTCATTTCCAATAGAAGAGATGTCTATATAAGCCAACAAGTTGGAACTTACCCAAGTTTTGAAACCAGCCACGTACTCCGAGCTGCTTCTAAGGGCACACCACCCCCCCAGGGAAAGAGTATCACCAATGCGATATAGACATAGTTTTAACTGGCCTCCAGGTATCGGCTTTTGAGTTTAGAATACATTTTCGTTTTCGTTGGTCTTAAAACACAAATTTAATTTCTATTTGAATATAGCCACACAACAACAAAAACAACCAAAAAAAAAAAAAAAAAAAAAAAATTGAAGAACAACTTAATCCGATCACGTGATCAGCGAACATTGGATCAGTGATCCATTCGAGCAGTTTCCAATTGTGGCAAATGTTCACCTTGCGGCTGAAACCCATTCTCATCGGCCAAATAATTGAGCTTATAATGTATGCCATCTGGTCCAATCCAATTGACACTTCCCTGTACTTCCAATGCCTCCATTGGTGTGCCGGCATGCCGTATCATGGCCGATTCCTGCCGTGAAATTCCATCGCTAGTCTCGAATCTGAACAAACACAAAAAATTAACTAACTTAGATTATTTGGGGCATAAGAGTTACATATTTTTTTTCTCGACATACTTACGAGAAGGCATAACCTTCGCTATCCATATTCTCATTTGTATACTTCAATATCTGAGCCATATTCGAATTGGCTGCCAAAGTGTTGGTGGTGCTGATGGTGCTGATGGTGCTGATGGTGCTGGTGGTGCTGGTCGAGGTGGCATGATAGAAGCAGAAGCAGCATATCGTTAGAGACCAAATGAACGTTGATTGAATCATCTACTTAAACTGCTGCCACTCGTCGGGGTTTCAATTCGCAACTCGTCTGCGACTAACTCAGATTGCGAAAAAAATCTTTATAATATAACAAATGCAGGTCCCCAATTAACAGTCTGTGTAATAAACAAAAATTTCGAATGCGAATGCGAATCAAATAACCAACACACACGAAATCAAATTGAAAGCATCGACCACAAAACCAACAAAAATAAAAAATAAAAATATATACAAAAAAAACCAAACCAAACACAAAATATTTCGATGCGACCATAAAACAGAAATGCGAAAATTATATACACACAAAAGCGAAAGATGTTTGCCAAAAAGTTCAAATGGTGTTTGCTTCGATATGTTAAATCCATTCAAATGATTATATAAGTAAGCTGAATTAGTTCCACAAATTGCCATAAACAAAAGCAAACATATGAAGATATTACGTTTGACATTAAGCCAATCGCAAGTCCTTTTGTCCCGTCCTCCCAAAATCTGTTCCCAACGATCCTCACCCATATCTATAGTCTATAATGCGTCTAATGTTCATAAAACTCAATCACAACATAAATACCATTTGAATAGCCTAACAAATAGGTCCATATCTAGTCTCATACTGATAACACACCTTTATTATTCAATACTTAAAGCCAAATTGGCCTAAATTATTTTGCCTCACAGATGAGTTTCGAACTTTGCCTGGTTTAAAATTACTTTAATTTCTTCAGGTTCTTTGACTTTTAACCTGACTTTGGCAGATTTTTTTACTGTTTTTTTTTTTACTTGTAGTGCCCTAAGACATTCCTTTTCAGCTTCTCCACTCTCTTCAAACAAAATTCGTTAGGTTTTACTAGGAAGCAAGGGGATTCTTCGAGGATTCCTAAAAGTCCTAACAAGTTTATTAATAAATAACAAATCGAGATTATATTTGACAAGTACCTTGCTTTACTTTTCACAAAATGTTACTCCATCTAATGTGAATCAAATATTTAAACAGTCTTTGAAACAACATTTTAAATAGAGAATTAAAGAAAGTTCTTTGGCTGAAATGGAATTTCATTTTAAAGATTTAAAAACTTTTTATCTAAAGTGCTTTAACTTGTTTTTATTCTTCTCTTTAGAGTCAGTAACTTAAATTGATTGACTAAAGTGTGGCGAAGAAATGTAACAAATTTTGATAAACATCTTTTCACATTTCACTTGAACTTGAGCTACTTTCAGTAGAAAAATTACAATATGCATTTAAGTGTATAGTTATATATAAATATTAATTGGTAGAAGTGACCCAATTCCAGCAATTATTCAAATAAACGCAGACTCATGACTATTCGGTTGTAGTTGTTTTTCGATTTTGTTTTTGTTGTTTTTTTTTTTTTTGGGTTTTTTAAAACAATTGAAAACTGTCTGGCTCGACTTGACTTGAATTGACTCTGGGCAATCAATCAATCGGTAAAAGAGAAAAATAATCACAATCGACTTAACTTGGTTAAGTAAGTGGCAGCAGCAGCCGTAGCAAAGCAGCAGCGGCTAAAAAAGAAGAAGCAAACTGGTTTTTTGGGTCAAAAGTAAATTGTGTCTCTGTCTTTTTTTTTTTTTTTTTTTTACAGGAGCAAACAGGTAAATTGCAGGTAAGTTTTCAAGTAAGTTTTTTAGGTAAGTTGGTCAAGTATAAATTGGACATTGCAATGGCTTATGGCAAGCATTAACAATTGCGTGTTCCTTGACTAAACATGAAGTTCAATCTTAACTCCTGGTCCTGCTTCTGCCTGGTGCTGATGATGCTGGTGACTATGCTGGCCACCATTCAGGCTGCTCCTCCACAGGAGACGGCTCAGGTGCTGCGTTACGATTCGGATGTGCAGCCCGAGGGCTACAAATACAGGTAAATGATGCCGTTAATGACGATTCCGATGATGATGATGATGATGATGATCGAACTGAAACTGAGGTTGAAATTTGTGTCAAGGCCATTTTACTTATTGTTGTTATTGGTTTTTTTTCGGTCTTTTTTTTTTGTTTTTGCTTCTCTCTATTTCTTGGTATTTCCTCTGCGTTGTGCAGCGTGGAGACAAGCGATGGCAAATCACATCAGGAGGAGGGCCAATTGAAGGACGTGGGCACCGAGCACGAGGCAATTGTCGTACGTGGCTCCTATTCCTATGTGGGTGACGATGGTCAGACCTATACCATTAATTACCTAGCCGATGAGAATGGCTTCCAGCCAGAGGGCGCGCATCTGCCCAAAGCAGTTCAATAGAGCACAGCCGAATGCAAAAAAAAAAAAAAAAAAAACAAGCGGAGACAAATGTCAATATGTTAACTAGGTTTAAGTCAAAGTCTCTCTCTATGAAAAAAAAAATAAAACACCGAAAAACCGAAAGAAAGACCTAAAAATAACTTGCTCTATTAACTTACAAATGAGAAGAAGCAAAAAAAAAAAAAAAAAACAAAACCAAAAGCCAACATTAGTGAGGGCAACTAATTTGGTTAATTTATTCCAAACTTTGGGCATATAAAAGCCAAAGACATTTGGTTCAAATGTCACACACATCAGTTGCACTTTGCATCTCAAACATCTCCGCATCTCTAAAAGCGAACAACCAAACCAAAAATCTCATCATGAAGTTCATCATTGTTTTTGTTGCCCTCTTCGCCGTTGCCTTGGCTGCACCCAACAGGGAGGCGGATACCTTGCGTTATGATGCTGACGTCGAACCCTTGGGGTACAAATATTCGTAAGTCGCTTGTCCTGTCGCCTTCAATCCAGAATCAAAGCATACATACTTATCCTTATGTCTTTCTCTTTAAGCGTGGAGACTTCCAATGGCATCAAAGCTGTAGAAGACGGACAACTTGAGAACGTTGGCACTGAGGATGAGGCTATTGTTGTCCGCGGCTCCTACTCCTATATTGGTGATGATGGTGTTACCTACGTCGTCAACTATATTGCTGATAAGAACGGCTACCAGCCCCAGGGCGCTCATATTCCAGTAGCATAAATAAATTTTTTTTAATTGCTTTCTAAACCAAAAACCAAATAATCTATTAATTATGGGCCTAAAAAGTTATGAAAGTGTTTTTTTTTTTTTGGGAATCATTTAAAGCTTATGCATGGAGCCTAAAGAAACAATACAATCAAACTTATTTGATCGAAAAAGTCCTTGTTCTTTGGATGAATTTGAGGCCAATTCGATATAAACTCGATATCTGCTGTAGAGAAAGAAGTCAAAATGACTTTCGATAGAAAAGCTCCAAAACACAAAAGAAAGAGAAGTCCAAAGAAGAATCATGTTGATTTTAAAGTAAATGGAGACTGAGTAGTGAGACTGGAGACATGACTTTGAATGATCAGAAGACACATAAACGGACATAGACATAAAAGAAATGCCAAATTCGCATTCCAAGTTAGGCAAAGCTAAGTTCCACAGAAATTTTAACATTTAGCTTACGTTATGGTAGTCCTGAATCATGCTTAAAAAACGTGGCGACAAGTTTTCAGTTTCATCATATCTTATTCTATCTGAATGACTATTGTAAAACGGCATTAAAGTCGAAACAACCGAAATTGGCAATATAGGACAATCTTTCCTTTATTGGGCTAAAGGTTCTTAAGTTAGGGGTAATTTTCGCTCACAAAAAGTGTTAAGTTTTGACTAGAAATATTCGACAATTTGTTACATTAAGAAGGGCGTCATTTTTAGACCTAATTGGAATAATCACTTAGAGCTCACATATAATTCGATCTATTGTTCGGATGGTAGCTATATGATATAGAAAAATGATTATAATCTCAAAAATGCTTTGGGAGAGAAATCTCGTATTTCGAAATATATGAAAATCTTATATAGTTGATGATCATAACAAGAGCTATAGATGACTTAGCAAAAGTGATTAAAATGACTCTATTTATAGATTTTCAGTGTTTATATGGGCTATGATCAGTTAAAACAAGTTGGGAACTATAATAGCAAAATCTTTTGCTTGACAACATTGCGTCCTTCAGATTTTGTGGTTCTGGTTCCATCGTCGTTATACGATTTACACATATTGATATATATCTTAAACCCTATGACAATGACATACCCATCCATGGATTATACATAATCAAAAATGAAACAAGTTTTGTTAAATATTTTGAGTATTTAATTTTTGTGTTTCTGTATATATACTTATTTTCGTTTTCTCTGTGAGTTGTCTACAAAAAAATTTGTTTGCTTTTTGATTGATTCACGAAAAATGCAAATGCGTTACCGATGATGATGACAATGGTAATAATGTTGTTGCTTCTGCTGCTGCTGCTGCTGCTGCTGATAATAATGATGATGTAGATAATGCCGATGATTATGATTAAAAGGTATTTCCTATAAACGGCATCGATTTGTTTACCTTAGAAGTTTTTTTGTTTTTGTTTTTTACGTCTTGTCTTGTCTTCTTCGTTTTTCAAGCCAATTTGTTAGCTTTAGCTCTTGGCGTGTAATTAGTCATTTTTATTTTTTGACTACAACATTTTCATCGTAGTCAGTGCGACCACTCGACTATAAAAACGCCTGGACAATCATCAGAGACCAACACAAATCAAGCAAACGTGCACAGGTTCAAGTCGTTAACCAAAAATATCCAAATCAAACCAATCAATCAATCAATCAATCACCATGAAGTACACAATTGCCATCGTTTTTGCCGCTCTTTTGGCCGTCGTCCTGGCTGCTCCTGCCGACAACAATGCTGAGATTTTGCGCTTGGAATCGGACGTACAACCCGAAGGATATAAATTTGCGTGAGTTCTTGTTGTTGTTGTCACTGTTGCCCACAGAGCAAGCATTCTAAAACTATATACATAAAATTCAGTTTGGAGACCAGCGACGGCAAGACCCACCAGGAGGAAGGTCAATTGAAGGATGTGGGTACCGAGCACGAGGCAATCGTTGTCCGTGGCTCATACTCTTTTGTGGCCGATGATGGACAGACCTACACCGTGAACTATGTTGCCGATGAGAATGGCTTCCAGCCCGAGGGTGCTCATTTGCCCAATGTGCCAATTGCCAACTAAAACAAGAAGAAAGAAACAAAACCAAACCAAGAGCTGTTCTATTTTTTTTTTTTTCTAAGTTGATTATGAAATAAACGCGGCAAGAAAAACGTACATTCATACATATATTTGATTTCGAGATGAGTTTTTGGCATTTTTTTTTTTTTTTTTTTCGTTGGTGCCAGTGTTTCAGTTCCAGTTTCACTTTCCAGTTAGACCGGAAGACTGCGTGCATTATCTCATTATAATATTCAAAAACATCAAATGCATAAATTTCTTACTGCGAATTTGATTTGCTTAAGCATTTCATATGCTCTCAACTTTGACTTTTTCCATCTTTGAACAACTATATAAACGACGATCCGCAATGCATTTGATCATCACAAAGTAGTGAGCTTCTCAAAGGAATACAACATGAAATTCGTTATCGTTCTCTTCGCCCTCTTCGCTCTGGCCAGCGCTCGTCCCAACGACGCCGAGGTCTTGAAGGATGTTCGTGATGTTCAGCCCGAAGGCTACAAATTCGAATCGGAGACCAGCAACGGCATCTCCCAACAGGAAGACGGTCAATTGAAGAACGTTGGTACCGAACACGAAGCCATTGTTGTCCATGGCTCCTACTCCTGGGTGGATGAGAAGACCGGCGAGAAATTCACCGTCACCTATGTTGCTGATGAGAATGGATTCCAGCCATCTGGAGCTCATTTGCCCGTCGCCCCCTAAGCACCAGAACTTAAACCAAACTTGATTACGTTATTAACAGACAAATGGCTGAAATGTTTTTTTTTGAAACCTAAATAAATTAATTCTTAAAAGCACAAACACAATACTTAAATATTTATTTATATATATGTAGCTTGTGATGGCGCATAAATCACAATAGCAACCGAATCTAATCAG
The DNA here is from genome assembly GCA_024703675.1 of Drosophila nebulosa. Lineage (NCBI taxonomy): Eukaryota > Metazoa > Arthropoda > Insecta > Diptera > Drosophilidae > Drosophila > Drosophila nebulosa. Next base: position 1,890,845 of record JANFPS010000005.1, read on the forward strand.
TCCCTTGAGCTGATTTGCTTGTTTAAATTTTAACTAGTTTGGAAGCCTTTACTTTAGATAATTTTAGCCTTCTTAAATCATAAATCTATTACTATTTTTTGTATCTCTTTTTTAAAAACAAAATCGATGATTTCTAAACTCTCAAGTCCCTAAATAAAAAATGCTATAAAAATGTTTTAGATTTCTATGGCAAAAACCAAAAACCTCAAAAAAGAAATAGTCCTTGTGATCAGACATTCTTAAAGCGTATGCATTCTTGATCACTAGTCTCAAGCTTTCGAGAATGTCGTAAATTTGTATATCAGAATTTATTTAATTCAATAAAAGTTATTAAAAGAGAAATTTTCATAAAAGACAAAAGTTTTTCGGAAAAACCTTTATCTATATACAAAAAGATCAGTTTCTTCTATGCGAAATGGGTACTTTGTTTACTTAACCAGATTAGATCAGTCTCTTAGTTAAAGAAGTTTTAAATACAATTAATCTTTTTTAAAAGAAATCAATGAGTATTTGTAATTTCCTTAATTGTCTCAAATAGATTATGACATTCTAAAAATGTCCTTGCATTTGATTCATTTAATATTCAGCCCATTTTCAATACTCTTTCCCTTCCTAAAATCAATCTACTAAAAATTTGATTATGTTCATTTTTTAATGAAATTCATTTATTTCGATTTTGCTTTATCTATTTTTTTTTTTTTTTTTGTCTAGGTTCTTAAGGGGCAACGGGCAAATGAGCTCCAGATGGCTGGAATCCATTCTCATCAGCAACATAGGTGACGGTGAATTTCTCGCCGGTCTTCTCATCCACCCAGGAGTAGGAGCCATGGACAACAATGGCTTCGTGTTCGGTACCAACGTTCTTCAATTGACCGTCTTCCTGTTGGGAGATGCCGTTGCTGGTCTCCGATTCGAATTTGTAGCCTTCGGGCTGAACATCACGAACATCCTTCAAGACCTCGGCGTCGTTGGACGAGCGCTGGCCAGAGCGAAGAGGGCGAAGAGAACGATAACGAATTTCATGTTGTATTCCTTTGAGAAGCTCACTACTTTGTGATGATCAAATGCATTGCGGATCGTCGTTTATATAGTCGGCAAATCGCAATCTCTTTGTATGCTTATCAATCTGCATATATCGGAAGCGGACCAGTTGTATGACTATATGATTGCTCTATAAAGAGAGAGACAAGCTAACCGAGCAATTGAGAGTAAAATGGAGGGGGCAGAATTTTGGATTTGGCAGTCTCTTCGAAGAGTATACAGTGAATGGCCTGATCATTAACTAGATCGTTTGAGATTTTAATATAAGAAATTTGCATTAAAGTTTATTTCGTTTTGGCTATTTTGTGCGATTTCCTATGCTTATTGTGAACTAGTTAACCCAACCGATGATGCACACACCTAATGACCGGCCCAGCTGGTTTCGGTTGACAATAGTTCATTTTATTTAGTTTCATTTTTGAGTTTCATATTGTCTATGCAGCTTAGATTTCGAATGGGATATATTAGCATCCAGTTTGACCGGAATAAATGCAAATTATAGTTGCGTTTATAATTTGAAATGAATTTCATTTGCCAAAAAATTAACTCACCTTTGACTTTTTTATTTTGTGACTATATAAACGGCGATCCCCAATGCATTTCATCATCACAAGTTAGTGAGCTTCTCAAAGGAATACAACATGAAATTCGTTATCGTTCTCTTCGCCCTCTTCGCTCTGGCCAGCGCTCGTCCCAACGATGCCGAGGTCTTGAAGGATGTTCGTGATGTTCAGCCCGAAGGCTACAATTTCGAGTCGGAAACCAGCAACGGCATCTCTCAACAGGAATCCGGTCAATTGAAGAACGCTGGCACCGAACACGAAGCCATTGTTGTCCACGGCTCCTACTCCTGGGTGGATGAGAAGACCGGCGAGAAATTCACCGTCACCTATGTTGCTGATGAGAATGGATTCCAGCCATCTGGAGCTCATTTGCCCGTTGCCCCTTAAGAACCTTGACAAAAAAAAAAAAAAATAGATAAAGCAAAATCGAAATAAATGAATTTCATTAAAAAATGAACATAATCAAATTTAGTTTATTGATTTCTTGAAAAACAAGCACACTTAAAAGAGGTTATATGTATTAAAATGGATCAAATGCAAGGATATGTCTAGGTTCTCAAAATGTTTAAGAAGTTACAAAAGACTCAACAGGAACTTTTTCTCTAAAAAAGAGGTTTTAGTTTGTCAAATATTTAAAAGCATCTAATAATAGTTAGATTTTTTATCGTTTAACCTTTGCACAATTCCCTCCCACAAGGGATAAATTTGACAACTATACGAGATGAGCAGTGTCCTTTGATAAATAATATGGAATATATAAAACTAGAATAAAAATTTACTCATTTAACCAACTTGGCTATAAAAAATTGATTGATAGTTAAGGAAAGTTGGTTGCTCTTTTTGCATTATCCTTAAATAAGTTTGTATTCTAATTTATTTTTGTCTTAGCAAAATTTTAATCATCTTAATGACCTGCGAGAGATTATAAGTTCTTCAACAATAAGGCATAATTTTTCTCCATTATTAACTTGCTTAGATGCTTTACATTTCGCCAACATTTTATATACACTTTTTTTCTAGTACAATTTGCTATAATCACTAACTTCGATTTAGGAAGTTGCGCAGTTATTCCTGGTCTTGACCAGGAGGGAGGCCTAAAGACGTGATTGACTCTATAAAAGACTTCCTTTAAAAAAAAAAAAATAATAATAATAATAATAAAAATAGTTGATCGTTTTTTTTTTTTTTTGAAAATCAAAGCAATTTTTTATTATTTTTTTTTTTAAGTCTTAACATTTAAGGAGCAACGGGCAAATGAGCACCGGATGGTTGGAAACCGTTCTCATCGGCAACATAGGTCACGGTGTAGGTCTGACCATCATCAGCCACAAAGGAGTAGGAGCCGTGGGTGACAATGGATTCGTGATCGGTGCCAATGTCGATGGCCTTGCCTTCCTCAGAGGCCTTAATGCCGTTGGATGTCTCGTAGCTGCAGATGAAAGAAAGAGAAAGTATGCATGAAATCAATTAATTAATCCTTTTCTGCAGTAGTAAGTAGTTTATTTAGTTTTCCATACGCAGAATTCCAGGTATCGGGTCCAACATCTGATTTGTAGAGCAGAATCTGGGCATCGGCATCGAGATTGCCAGGAGCAGCGTAAGCCAGAGCGAACAGGGCAACGAATACAATAGCGAACTTCATTTTGAAGAATTTGATTTGATTGCTTCAAAAATGTGTATTTGAACTATAATTTTTGCATCTCAACCGCTGCGTATTTATAGTCTGATTTTGCGAACAAAATTCGCAAAACTACAAATTTCAAATTTGCATATAAACTGCAAACTAGTTTAATGTCCGGTCGAATGCAAAAAGTATGCTTATGAATTTAAATTTAAACTTGAAATAGTATGTATATATTTACATATATGTATGCAAAAGGCAATCAAATGCATAGATATACATATGTATCTATTGTCTATATATGTACATATATTAAGTATACATAGGAAGATGCAAAGATAATCAACATTAGTTGCTCTTCAAGCGAATAAAAGTATTTCGTTGACATTTTTAGTCAAGATGTTATCAGCTTGCGCAATTGATAAGAAAACAGTTCTTCTGACCTTTTAACAAATTTTTATCTCTCTGACCTTTGGTTAGATTAAAAGCAATTTCTCCCTAACACCCACCAAGTCTCTTAGCCATGTTTTCCCTGACCAAACTTGTGCCTCTAAGAAGCATTTCATTTGCTAATAACTGAAATTTAGAAGAGATTGAGCTAAGTTTTAATCAAAAACTTTTGCAGTTGATTGTATGATTTTAATTCATTTTCTTTTTTCTCAAAGAACTTAATTTTCTCAACTTTAAACTGAAGCAATTCTGTTATTTTATCTTTTTCTCATCTGTAATAATTTGAATTATCTGCAAAAACTTATTTTCAAAAAAATTTTTGTAAAACTTTTTTATGGGCTTCAAAGTTATATAAAGTGTAGAAAACTGCCATAAAATAAAGATTGCCTCTTGATGAAATCGTCAAACAATATTTATAACCTTTAGAAAATTTGCATTTCAATGGGAAATTAAAAAAAAAAAACGCTTGAAATGCCAATTTTGCGAATTTATCGAAATCAGCGCCTATGGGGACACTTTCTAAGATTCCCATCTTTAAATGCTGTCATGATTTTAAGTTAAAACATAAGAAGGATTTGGTTTAGATTAATATTCCCAGAATTTGCCAATTATTTCGGCCCTGTTTGAGGTAATACCGCCACAACTATTCACTATAAATCACTTTAAATCTAACACTTTTTTTCAATTTTTAATATCCTTGCAAAACCATTTGGGCAAAAAGTCTTTAAATTTGTTTTGTCATACTTGTTTCGTGATTGGTTTTTTTGGGGGTTCTTAACTTTATGTTTCTCGTATATCATAGTGTTCTGTCACTTGTCGATTATCTCATTTGCTTATTAGCACCAATTGGCATAATCATAATGTGTTAATAGCCATGACAAGCCCAAGTCGAAAGCCTGAAAAAAATTCCATTTTCAAGAGAGAATAAACAACGAAATTCATTTCGACAACACGAAAAAGAATATTGAGCTTTAATGCAACAAATAAAATTAGGGTTAAACAAAAAAAAAAAACAAGGCATGACACGTGACTGACTGACTGACTGACTGACGACTGACTGAAGCAACAGCACTTCAACCTCACTTCATCTCACATTCTTCTGCTTCATCTCTATCTTCTTCTGTCTTCTTGGTAAGCTGGTAGCTGGTAGGGGGTAGCTGGTAGGTGGTAAGTGGTGATTGAATCTACTTGGGTAAATGCGCTCCCTCCGGCTGGAAGCCATTCTCATCGGCCACAAAATTAATGGTATATGTCTGGCCATCGGGTGCAACCCAACTAACCGAACCACGTATCGATATCGATTCATTCTCCTGGCCAGCATTGTTAACAACACCCTCCTCGGTCCGGGTAGTGCCGTCACTTAGTTTATAGCTAAATTTATAGCCACCGATGCCAATGTTATCCGATTCATATTCCAATACTTCCACATCGTTTTGGGGACGAGCCATAGAGGTCTGTGCCATGAGCACTGTAGCCAAAAAGCCAACGACTAGCATCTATAAGCACAAGGATTCACTTTAATACCAATACCAAGGATTAAAAGTATTCACAACAAATATGATTACCAATTTCATCATGTTTTTAAGAGTTTTATGTGTGTGTGTGTGTGTGTGTTTTTTTTAACACCGATCTAACGATTCAGAACAAATATTAAGCTATGCGTCTGGACAAACTACCGATTGTCTAATGGTGCAAGTGCATCGCCAACCACTGCAATTTATACTCAATCTCTTGGGCTCTGAATTTGCAAACATCATAAATTTGCACAATTGTATTGCCATTGCTATAGCTATGGATGGCTATTGCTATGTCCATTGGCTCCGCTGTCGTCAATGGCGGTTAAGCATTTCTGAGTAATTTTTAGCCAAACGATGCGCCATGCGCCAAGCGCCAAAGTCGCTGCGACAAGTAACATTTAAAGCGGATTCGCAGATCCGCAAATCTATCTTCTGCAATTGCAGCAGATAGGGTAATATTAACTATTCACTAAAGTTTAGCACACTTCTAAATATCAATTGATCGAATTGAACTAACGATTTAATGCATTAAACTGAGAAAATGTTCCATTCATTTTGAATCCCACAGAACAGCTCTTGAGACGGTTCAATAATCCGTTTATCGCCCAAGCATTCTATAGGAAGTTCCTCTACAATCTGTTATTATTTCTGTACTGGCCTATTGAATGTCTTTGCTAACTATTCTAGGACGAAATATTTCATTAGCTTCTAGTCACTAGAGAATGGCTGGAAAAGGACCTACCCATATGGATAAATATCGATTTGAAGTTTAGCAAATTCTACAAATAAAGTTATTAAGAATATGTCTTTTAGAGCTTTAAGAGAGTATATAGAATTCGTCTACAAATCTAACTATTTGCCACTTCTTGTCATTTGATGAATGCGTAAATAGTTTGGCATTTATACAAATTTACAAGAAAAAAAAAAAACATTGCTAAAACTGTTATTTCTATGCCATATAACAAAACGTTTGTTTCATTCTAACACCATTACCTGGCCATTACAATAACTCTGATGGGGAAATGTGTTTAATTTTTGTTTAGTTTTGTGTAAGTTCAAGACCTTGCCACAACCGAAAACAACAATTTTTGTTGGGGCAGCCGACACAAGTTCAACTTTTGGTCAAGCTAACCTAAGAAGATGAAGATGAAGATGAAGATGATGGTGATGATGATGATGGTGGTACATACATAGATCACGTTGCTAGCCAGCAACTTTTTGACTTTTGGCATATGGCTAACAACGGCCTTTGTAGCACTTTTGTGTGTGTGTGTGTGTGCCTAGTGGAAAATCAAAAGGCGACACAAAAAGACAAGTCAAAAAAGAGAGAAAAAAAAACAAAAAACAAAAACAAAATAGAAGATGACAAACAAATCTAATAACCTAACATACACACGTATAATATGTATATACATACATCGCATGCATTTGAAATCTCTGCATATTTATCCCCTTCCCACCTTTACCACCACCATTATCGTTTCCCCCTTTAGATTTGCCAATTTATTCCACCTTTATTGACCGCTACACGCGGCCAGAAGAAGCGGCTGCGAACAAGCGGTAACCAGGCAAACAGTTGACTCAAGCCGGTCAATCGAGTTTTTGGTCATTTGTCGGCCTTTACATATTGTTATATGCAGCCCCCACTCCATCTAGCGAACCCCTCTTGCCCTTATCCAATATTGTTTTAAATTGTGCTAAACAACTTGATTTTATAGTATGTTTTTTTTTCGACTGGCATATGTGCGCCTATACGTAAATATTTATATTTGGCATTTCCTCAATAATACTTCTTCTTCTATCTCTTCTTCTTTTGGCATTTACACATTTTCCAAAAAACAAAAAACAAAAAAAAAAACAACTAACTAAACATGCACTTGTCCTACAAAAATTAAAACATAAACCGAAAAATTATAAGAAAGGACTAAACTGATTGGTTTGTCTTGTAACCAAAGTATCCTTAAGTGTTTGGTGAGCAATGAACCTCCAAGGATTGCATATGCTCTCCATGCTGGTCACAGTTTATGAAAATTATTCAACACTTATTTGGCCTAAATGTATAATGTTTTATTGTATAGTCTCTTAATTTTGAAGCCTAAGCAAAATCTTTTACTACTTATCAATTTTTATGGCTTACCCAGAGCACTCTCGATGAAAATCCAAATAATCCCAAATGGTGTCTATGGAAATACACACAACAAAAACAAAAAAAACAAAAAAAAAACTGTTTTTTTCACTAAGGTGGTTGTCTTTCACGTTTCACTCACTTATTAAAGGCACAGAAAAAAAAAAAAAAAAAAAACTCAAAGTTAAATACTAATAATAAAAAACAAGAACAAAGTCACTTTTTCTATAAAACAAATCAAAATTTATATTTTCCATTATTTAAAAAAAAAAAAACAGAGAACATTCTTGCGAAATCGTAAGGTTCTTAAGCCTCAGGGGCAACGGGCAAATGGGCGCCCGATGGCTGGAAACCGTTCTCATCGGCAACATATTGCACTTCGTAGGTAACTCCATCATCACCAATAAATCGGTAAGATCCACGAACAGCCAGAGCTTCGTTTTCAGTGCCAATATTATTCAATTGTCCTTGAGCAGTGGCAGCCTGTCCATCGCTGGTCTCCCAACTGTGAATTGATGGTAGATATATGTAAGTAAGCAAGTCCCTTTGATGTCCCTCGTTTCTGATGCACTTACTCGTATTTGAAGCTTTCGGGTCCAACATCTGAGTCCAAACGAACGATTTCAACGGGATTAGCATAAGCCAAAGCGAAGAGGGCAACGAAAACAATGACGAATTTCATTTTGATTTTGTTGGTTTTTGTGTATCGCTGAGGAGACGTGAGAGACAACTGATAGTTTGTAGGGCCAATGTTTATCGTATTTATAGCAACTCATTGACGTTTGGCCTAGGTCGAAATTATGTTAACATAAATGGTTAAAGCTAAAATGGCGACTTAAAACTAGTTTAACCATTCTTCTTTCGTTCATCTTGTGGGGAAATTGATTAAAAATTTGTCGATACACTTTTGTGGGCCGTTTCCATTTACTGGTTTATTTTCATATTAGCAATTTTGCCATGTGACAATTTGAATTTTATCAACTGGTATCTATTTGTTTTCGAACAACATTAGTTTTGGGTTATTTGAAGTATCACACAATTCACATGTGCCACTCGTCACATCACCGACATCTTTTTTGAAGCTAATCACACCAAGGAAAGTTAAATGTTAGACCTAAATTTTAAGCGGTAAGTCCAAACTACGTTTTTTAAATATTAAATAAAGCCAATTGACGATTAACAAAAACGATAATTTGTCTCTTCATATGAATCAAAATCAGAAGAAATTACAAATAAACAGATGACCCAAAGTCTCCATCGTTCAATGAAGGTCTTTCCATCAATGAAGGTTGAATTAAATTGAATTCCACTGGTTTGCTCTCCTAGTGCTTATTCTCTTACCAAAATTCGAATGACCTTAAGGTGAAAGTGCATAAAACATCATTGCTAACCTTTTTTTATGCCCCACGAATTATTGAAGCAACCAAAAAGAGCAAGAAATAAATGAATATTTTATTTATGATTGCATTTAAATACATTTATTTAACGAAATTCTTCTATAATATTAAATTTCGAGTTACACGTTAAAATATCTTTTTTTATACATTTGCTTTTACTTAATGAAAATTTTCTATTATTTTTTAACTTAGTTTCTTTGAGCAACATAAAAATTCAAGTTTATTCGCCATCTTCGTTCTTTAGGGCTCTGAAATGGTAAGAGATAGGATACTGAGATCTTTGGGGACTTTATTTAAAATAATTTAGAGAAAGTTTTCATATCAAACTTGGCAGATATAAACGTAGACAAGTTAGCAGGTTTATCTAATTACACCCTTGCAGCGGGTATTATAAAATTGATCACATGTTTGTAACGCAGAGAAACCGATTTGTTTTCGACCCTATGAAATATACAAATTCTGTATCAGAATGAGATGCCGAATCGATATACTCATGTCGCTCTGTCTGTCTGTTTAGACCTCTCACGATCTCAGTTTTAGAGATTTTGCTTCTTAAGTTTTAAGATCTATCATTTTCACTGTTATGGTCCGTACCTTTTTGCTAAACTGTAAAATAATCGAACTATTTGTATTTTGTATTTAGATAATTTTTGGTATATTCACATATGGCGGAGTTTTTTCGATAATATTTAAGGGCTGCAAGAGCAAACAAGCTGCGACTATGGCAAAGTTAGCTGCTCTAATATTTCTTTATTTATTCTGCTTTCCACTTTGAACTTGTTTTTGAATTTAAATGAAGCTTGCCCAAGGAACTCTACTCTCAAAACCTGCAAGGCCAAATGGGAAAGCAAATCAATTTTACATGTTTATTTCGAAACACAGGCAAAAATTGTTTATTTAGATTCTTTTAGGACTAGGATTTAGGATTTCTATAACACGAAATGTGAAGCTAGTACATGATTATAATCGTCCTTGGTTTAACTAAAAAAGAACAGAAGAGAAAGAAACTTATGTATAACTTATTTCTTTTCTTTTAATAGTGTATTAAAAATCGTTTTCTCAGCAATAGTAAATATTGTGCACCCTTTGGAGAACAATCCTTTGAAATAGGGACGAGATCTTAATTAGATTTCTAGATGAAAATAATAAAGAAAAACCCAAAATGATTTCTATTAAAACAAATCAAAATTTATATTTTCCATTATTCAAAAAAAAAAACAGAGAACATTCTTGCGAAATCGTAAGGTTCTTAAGCCTCAGGGGCAACGGGCAAATGGGCGCCCGATGGCTGGAAACCGTTCTCATCGGCAACATATTGCACTTCGTAGGTAACTCCATCATCACCAATAAATCGGTAAGATCCACGAACAGCCAGAGCTTCGTTTTCAGTGCCAATATTATTCAATTGTCCTTGAGCAGTGGCAGCCTGTCCATCGCTGGTCTCCCAACTGTGAATTGATGGTAGATATATGTAAGTAAGCAAGTCCCTTTGATGTCCCTCGTTTCTGATGCACTTACTCGTATTTGAAGCTTTCGGGTCCAACATCTGAGTCCAAACGAACGATTTCAACGGGATTAGCATAAGCCAAAGCGAAGAGGGCAACGAAAACAATGACGAATTTCATTTTGATTTTGTTGGTTTTTGTGTATCGCTGAGGAGACGTGAGAGACAACTGATAGTTTGTAGGGCCAATGTTTATCGTATTTATAGCAACTCATTGACGCTTGGCCTAGGTCCAATTTAGCATAAATAACTAAAACTAAAATGGCGACAAAAACTAGTTTAACCAAAAATCTTTTTAAATTACGCAAATATATTTGAGTCGTATCAAAATTTTAAGTTCGTGTATGTACATATATTAAAATATATTTTGTATTTTTCTTTGAGAAACTGGCTTTAGTTTCAATATTGTCGCGTTTTATTTATCCATCGTTCAAATAAATTGATGTCAACTTCAACTTTGGTAGGCAGAGAACAACTTTAGGCTTCTGATTTTTGTATAACACAAAAATATTTCTCAAGGTATTTATGTACGTCATTAATGCGTCTCTAAAGTCTCACGCTTTCTGTGAAAAGAATTTGTTCAATAAAAGTTTTAAAATTTTCAAAAAAAAAAAAGTGTTTGCAGACAATAAAATTTGTATGCCTCTTTCAATTCAGAACACTTTCAAATATCAAAATATTTGGTTAACGATCCCTTTGTACTATCTCAATGGATCAAACGATTCATCTGACAATGAAGTTCTTTAAAATACTTTTTTTAACGCTAAAATATAATTATTCTTTATTGCTTTGTTGTCTAATATAATTGTCGTTTGCCAACTAATGTTAAATGATAAGGCACAAAGCAGAAACTGAATAACTTTTAGAGAGAGGCAAGTTGGTTAAGAAGTTAGAACGAATTATACGAAGGAAAGGGCAAATGTTGATTAATTTGTCGCTATTTTACTAAAGATTTTATGCCTTCTCAAAAATAGGATCTTGGAATGAATATTCCTAAACCTACACCAACATAGAAATGTAACTTAAAGCAACCTAATCTCATGCCTGCAGCTAAGATGATAGATAGGTTAATCTAATGCTGGCCAGATATCCCAAAATATACTTATATATAGAATTGAAAAACAAACTAAAATTAATGGCCCAACAAGAATCGGTTTAACTTTTTGTCATTGCAGCCTGTGGCCATATTTGCCCATACTATATATAATGTTAAAGGGATTATTTCAGTTTAACAAACAATAATAGAAATAAAATTGTGTTTTCAGTTATTTTTTTATTTTCGAATTCGCATTTTTGGTAAAGAGAATACTTTAGGCAACAGGCAAATGGGCGCCCGATGGCTGATAACCATTCTTATCGGCAACATAGTCAACTTGGTATGTTTTACCATCATCAGCAACAAATTGATAGGATCCCTTCACAACGATGCTTTCATCCTCGGCGCCGACATTATCGAGATGTCCTTGAGCTTCTACCTTGGTGCCATCGCTTGTCTCCAGGCTGAAAATTGGTAAATTTTTGTTCGGATTAGAGAATTGTATACGTTGCTATCGCTGCTGCTGATGCTGCTGCTGCTGCTGCTGCTTACATGTGCCCAAATTTATCGACACCCACATTGGAGTCCTGGCGCAGAACTTGAGTCTCCTGACTGGGAGGAGCGGCATAGGTTAGGGCAAACAAAGCCACAAAAACGATGACGAACTTCATATTTAATATTTAATATTTTCGGTTTGCTGTTTGTTAGACGTTAGTTTTTTTGATTCTGATACCAAATGCTCAACTGTCGTCTCTTTATATATGAAACAAAACTAAAAAACTAAATGTCCAAAACTATGCAAAGACAAAGACATTGGCGTCTATAACTACATACGATAACTATCGTCTCTGAACTATCGTTCAGCTAGCTCAATTCAGTGTGTGCACAAATCCTGCAACTGGTATGACCTTAACATTCACATGTTTTCCGAAGAAAAATTAACCAGTTGAATAAAATGGAAAAAAAAATATATATATACATACATACATATATATAATATTTCATAAAATATAACGATCCAACGATTTGTCATTTAAAACGCGGCCCTTGACTTTAACTCGGCTTCATTCATTTTTAAGTTTTGTGTGAGTTTGTGAGTGTGTGTGTGTGTGAGGTTTTTTTTCGTTATTGTCATTTTCTGACTGCAGCTTCTTTTGGAGCTTCTTTTGGAGGGCATTTGCATCGAGCTGCATTTATCATCGGAGATTTGCATAATTTTTAGCCAAATCGATGTCAGTGTGTGGGCGTTATCAATTAATTTTATACTTTATGTTGGTCTTCTCAGCGACTAGATCATAAAAATAATAATATTATCATTAATAAATGATACAAACAAAACAAAAAAAAACTATCTTGTTAGTTTCAGGAAATCTTTGAAAAAATAAAGAATGAACTCAAAAAGGTGAAAAATAACAAGACAATCGGAAACAAAATTGAGTGGAAAATTTTCCCAAAACTCTTAGACTTTGCCTTTAAATAGTTCATTTATCTTTACAAGATCATTGGCTTACTAAAAAAAAGTATAGAAATGGTTTTAGAAAGTAAAGTCAACTATTTTCTTTGAGATTTGAAAATTCTATTAAAAAATTTAACAACCTTTTGGCAGCAAAAAGTTGAGATTGTTTATAATCCCTTCAAAAAGAAAAAATTTTATTTTGAAACTTGTTTTTTATGGCCCACATATGATCGTTTAATACATTTAAAATTACAATTTGATTTTAATTTTCCCAAAAGGCTTACATATGTAGGTAATGCCATTAGGACAACGTTTAAATGGAAAAATTCATAATATTTACATAACTAAACTATAGATAATTAACAATTTTCATTAAGTATTGGCAAAAAAAAGGGAACTTGAGGCTAAACAATTGCATTTTCATTTAATTATCAACTAAAACTAAGAAAGATTCTCTTATTTGATTACAATTTGTTGAAGTAGTTAAACAAAACAAAAAAAATTAACTTCTTCCTGCTTAACGAAATATTCTATCTAACAGATCTCATACAGATTCGCTTTCAATAGACAATTTCAATCCGCCAGCCAGTCTTGGGCACAAACACACATTAATATGTAGATTCATCTTCACATTTTACGTCTTCAAGGTCAGCGCCGGATGATGCTGCCGCTGTTGCTGCTGTCGCTGGTGTTGCTGTCGCTGTTGCTGATGTTTCTGGTGCTGCTTGGTAGCAGCATCAGCAGCAGCAGCATCAGTCCAAGTCCATGTCGAAGTCGAACAGCTGCCGTTTTTTCTGTTTTTTATTTTTTTAATTTTTTCTCTCTATCTTTCTTACGCACTGCGAAACGAAAACTTGGCCGGCCAGACCGGCTTTTGCCCATCTTCGGTTGTTGTTGTTGTTAGTGTTTTTTTTTTTTTTTTTTATATCTTATTTCAAGAGTCTATAGGTGGACGACTGGTGTCTCTTTTCTGCAAAATTAGCACTTGAACGTTAATGGCAATGTTTTAATAGCTTGTTTATCTCATTGTTGTTGCTGTTGCTGCTACGTAAATATGTAAATGTCATTTGGGTGTTTCATTTCATTTCTTTTTATCACTCTGACTGGGTGCATTGCATAATATGTAATTGCATGCATGTATGAGTTGAAGACAAACGAAATACCAGTATAAATATAAGTATATAAATAAAATCTTCTTGCGGTTTTTATTTTTCATTCCATTTTGCCTTTTGACATTAAGAATTGTGCGTATAATTTAATTTAATTATTGTTGGGTTTTTTTTTCCTTTTTTTCTTTATTGCCTTTGAGATTGTGTGAAAAGATTGATTACCCAAAAAATTGGGGCAAGTAGTTTTGGCGACTCTTGCTTGCGTTTAACTTCAAGTTTTTAAGATCAAGTCAAGCGTCAGTGAAAAACAAAAAAACTTAAGACACAAACTTGCCTCGGCCATTACAATTTTTGTGGCATAGTTTTAGGCGTTTCAAGTAAAAAAGAGCACAAAAGTAAGCAAATAAAAGGTAAATAAATAAACCGTATCCCCTTGGAGTTCATTTGGGCAAATGCTCTTTAATTGACCCTTTCAGAACCTTGCAGAACTTTGTGTACTTTGCACTCTGATTTTGTATACTTTTCACATCAATTCACCTATAATAAAGCACAGCAAATTAATATTTGATAGAGTGTTTTTGCTAGAACACATAGAACTATTTATGGTGCAATCAAAAATGAAATGGCATGATGCCAAAACCGGCTTTTGCCCAACTCATTACGGTTGAATTTCATTCGCCGATAATTCCATTGCGTTAGATATAAACAATGCACTTGCTACATCACAGCTACATCAATATCTCAATTTACTTTGGCTAAGCCCATGAGGGCCCCCTTTTTTTTTGATGCAAATGTAACTTATGTAACTTGTGTAGGACTTGGATTAGACTGGTTTTTGAAAGTTACCATTCAGGCATGTTTATTAACAAATTACAAACCATCATCCACAGTCGCCTTCACACATCATCATTCTCATGAACATTATAATGATTTGTTTGCTTGTAACTTTTGCCGTTTCGTTGCTTAACAAACGAGTTTGGGGAGAGAGCAAAAGAAAACGAATCATCATCATCAGTTCAATCATTTTTGTTTTTGTTATTGTTTCGTTTGTTTTTAACATGATTTTCAGGAGAGAAATAAAAAAACACATAACTAATTAACTTATAAATATAATAAATTCGTTGAATATGTTGTCAATGGTTTGCAATTCATTTAACCAGCCAAAGAGGATAAAGATTTGCCAGAAAGTTTGCGCACCTTCAGACCCTGAGTACGTGAAGGACGATGATTTTTAGCCAATTCATTGGCGTTCTCCAGATCCTTAGCTGCCGATGTACCACTTAGCACTTTGGCCACTTCATCTCGATGCGCCCCATTAGGTAGAGTGTAACTAGTGATAGAATTGTCAATGCTTGAACCAACTTTATAAAGTTTCGGTTTTCGCAACTTACCCAAATTCATAGCCATCCGGTGTTGGTATATATTTGAATTGCTCAACTTCTGCTTCGCCCAATTGTATGTCGAGGACAGTGCCCGGGGCATAGAAGGCATTTATATGGGCACAACCCAATAGAGTGCAGGCCAGGATAAGTATAACAAACTGCACATATTTGTTGTTAATATCGAATGGAATTATATCCATTTCACTACCAGACGATCTATCTCCACTGCCATTGCCTTTGTTATTCCTTACCCACTGCGAAAGCATCTTTGAGACAATTACAACACAATACAAGAAAAACGGGAGAAAAAAAAAGGTGGAAAAAAAAACCGCCACACAACTGTTAACCAAGGCGGCCGAACAAGAAATGAGGCATCTGCAGAGTGCGGAAGACCTAAAATAGATAAATTCAAAGTGGAAAGAAACTGCTGCGTAAGCCTCCTCAATAGTTGCAGATTGCTCAAATCCCCTCATGCATTTGCATAACCAAACTGGAAAAGGTCGATAAAACATATGTAGAAAATGGGAGAGAAATAAAAAAAAAATAAAAAAACACCCACAAATATCTACATACTTAAAAATGTGTGCAGCCAAATGAGAGAATGAAAAAAAAAAAAAAGTTTTCATAGTCTTTCGTACATAGGGCGTGTGCAATACATTTTAAATTGCCTATCAAATTAGAAAACTTGAGTCGAGAAAAGAAAGTTTTCAACGAAACAAAACGAAGCATGGAATACCCTTACTCTTGGTGGGCACTCGAATTCAATTAAAGATTTTCAATTACCAGCAAAAACTTTAGTAAATCACGCACTCCATATGCCCTATGCCATTTAAAGGGTATCCATGTTCATGTTGAACTCATTAATATGCTTATGCTGCAACAGATCGGAATAAATCAACCTGATCAAGACCAAAAAATTGAGTTAAGCTTTCTTCAGCCAAAGCTTTTTTCTTTCTTTTGTTGTGGTTTTTTGTTTTTTTTTTGTTTGCTTTTTGATTTTGGAACACTGTAAACAAATATGAATGAGTCTTTTTAATTTGAATTGGATTATGTTAGAGTTTTATTTGCATTCTCCTGTTCCGGTTTACCAATCTTATGAGCGGTAACATAAGGCTGAAAGCCCTTCTTATTAGCCTTGTAAAGAACACGATATTCGTAGCCATCCGCTGAGATGAAGCTATAGCCGCCACGATATTCCACTGGTTTGGGAGTCTCCCGTTCCAGGGCACTCTTCTCCGATTCTGGACGGACAGTGTAAGTTATATCTTCGGTACGCTGATGACCGTTCTCGGTGTGAAAACTGTAAAATCCAAACAAAATCTAATATCTCATTCGCTCTATTAATGCAAGGAGATTTGGTTTGTTTACCCAAAATGTAAGGCCTCCTCATGCTCTCCAGTCTCCAGAGCAGGTAAACTCCAAATCACAGGCACCAGCAATATGATAAATAACAACATATTTTGAAATAACTGTACAAAGAGGTAATTAAGTGAGATAAATGGATTTTTGTGTTGTTAGAATGTCAATTAAATGAAATTAACTTGATGACTAACCACTTTCATTGCAATTTTGTTTTATTTTTTTTTTGGCTTTTACGAATATCCAAAAATTTATTCGGGACGTTCTAGTTCTGGTCTCTGGCGTCTCTGGCTGCCAACTAACTGAAAAAATAAGACAAACGACTTAATGAAAACAAATATCTGCGCAGTCGGCTATTAAACAATGAATGGAATGACCAAGTCGTCTCTGGATTACGTCATTATAATTTGCTTTATTTTTTTTTTCTACTTTTTTGTGTGTGTTCTAATGTCAAGTTCAAGCAAAAGAACTCCGGCATGAGAAGAAGAAAGGTTTGCTCATAACAAATGGCCTTTGTCTATCTTTTCATACTTTTGATGATCAAGAAGTAAAAGAGCAACAGGAAATATAAATGAGAAAAATTCAAATGAAAATTCACACATAACGCATGGACGTTCCAAGGAGAAGGGGGGAGGGGCAAGAAAGAAAAAATTTATAAAAAAAAAACTAAATTTTGTAGAGAAACTAATCATCACAAGCTCTAAATTATCTTTATGACTTAGTACTTTGAAGAGTTTACAAAAGATTCTACCTCAACTGGTTGAGAATTATAACAGAGAACAAGAAATGAAATCTTTCTATGAGAATCATAATAATAATAATCATTTGTGTGTGAAATAATACCCTAGAAAGAAGCTTTAGAACTCTTTCTGGGTTTGCTAATGTTGCAATGGAATATACCAAGTAGATCCTATTCTACTTTTGATTCTTAATTCTGTAATCGATTAAAGCAGTCAATGACCACTTTTAATTTGGTGCCAAAGGTTTTAAATACATTTTTTTTAATAGTTTCCAAAATATTATTAATGAAATGCTGACCATGGGCAAATATAAGTGACAACAGTTGCTTCAATTCCCAGTTCGATTGAGTGCTAGCAGCACCCTGTGGCTAATTTATCATTGAAACTGCATCGCAAAAATGTTGATTTAACACACAAAACGGCGAAGAACTTAATCGGGTCCCAACCCCCTCGCCCAACACAAAACACAAATCGCAATCAGATCATCTTCGCTCTGTCAAAAATTCTATATACTTTATGAATGTTGCCGAAATGCGGGTGAATTGGCTAGGCTAGGGCTAAGAAGGAGGCGGGGCGGAGCGGGGCGGGGATATCCGTGGAATATTCACAATATGTGCGTAGCGAAAAGTATACTAAACCAAGCGGAAGGACCATACAATTGTTGGTTTATGCAGCCGGTGCAGCAAGTGAAACTGGGTGGTGGCTACAGCTGGAACAGGTTCAAAAATCCACACACACACACAGCAGACTAAAATCTGGGCTACTATGGGAGAACGTCAGCTGGACGCCAGCACATTACAAGTAGGACAAGCTGCAAACGACATTGCCATTAGCTAGGGCATCCCTTATCCCATGCGAGGTGGATATATTAGCGGCATCTCCACGGGTCTCAACTCAACTCAACTCGATTCAATTCAACTGGCTGGCACAAGCTGAGCTACCAAAATGATAAACACACACGACACAAGCAACCCGACAGGCACAGTGGTTGAAAATCAATTGAAAATTGGCAGCATAAACTGGTTATTAGCTCATTGCTAGAAGAATCAAATTATGTTTCTTTTGGGCCTTGAAAACTCAGCCACAGACACTCAAGAAGAGGGCTCGAGTAGTGATTTTGATTATACCAATTGCTGGGTTGGGAATCTGATTCGATTTCTATATAGGTTCTGAGACAATTTTTCTTCTTTTTCCATGTTTCTTTTTTAGGAGTAAATTTCTTTTAGTTAGGATTACTTCTAAGTTCTCTAATTGAGACAATAATCATTATAATAAAAGGTATATGGGAGAAAGAGCTGAAAAATTTGTAAACCCATTTTTGCCCATTTTTGCTTATTACTTGTTCCACTGTGAGATAAAAACTCAAAAAACCCCAAAAACAAGAACTGGCTAAAAAGTTAATAGACGATTGACTAAAGCCGACATTTGCCATAGCTATCGAATCGGTGATGATGTTCATCTGAATTGTTGTTGTTGTTGTTGTTGTTGTTGTTGTTGTTGTTGTTGTTGTTGTTGTTGGAATCCATGGGTCTGGTTTTTGGGCTTATCACCCTTCAACCTCGGCACCCCGTTTGTAGTTCGGCAACAGGCAAAGTGCATTAAGGCAGGACGACAACCAAGAACACCGCACAAGGGATGGATTTTGGTGGTCATGCAGGTGTTGCCACTGATTCCGGTTGAAAATTGCTTTTGAATTAAAAGTTTTCCTCTCAATTTTGCGTTTTGCTTGTGGCCAGGCGGGTTTTGTTGTTTTTAGCGATTAGCTGAAAGAAGGCTCAAGAAAAGGAGGAGGAAGAGAATGAGGAGGAGAAGGATTGCACACTCAATTAATCAGCATTTTGTCATTGGACTTAGCCCCGGCCTGAATGAACACAATGATGATGATTCTCTGACCCAGTTTTTTTTTTTTTGCGATTTTCAATTTCATTTCCATCATCATCAGCCTTGAAACGTGTTGGATCAACTGGGGTCAGCGGCAACCCACTAGAGTATGGACTATAAAACCATTTGGATGGGCATCCAGTGGCCACAGTGACGCCAAGACAATGATCCGGTTAACACAAATAATTCTTTTCTTACTGGCTTTGGGTTACATTGGAGCCCAGCCAGCTGGCTATCCAAGTTCCCGCCCCTCATCCACTTACTTGCCGGCTAAGAATGGTAATGGTAATGGTAACGGCAATGGTAAGCCACCAGCACCACCAAAAAATAGTTATGGTCCTCCAAAGAATGGTAAACCAGCGCCTCCAGCACCACCAAAAAATAGTTATGGTCCACCTGCTAAGCCACCAGCTCCTCCATCGCCGCCCAAGAATGGCTATGGTCCACCAGCTAAGCCATCGCCACCGAAGGATAGCTATGGACCGCCGCCTAGTAATGGTTATTTACCCCCCAATGGAAACGGAAATGGAAATGGAAATGGTGGAGGTGGTAATGGTGAAGGTGGAGGTGGAGGTGGCTCTGGTGAGTTTATACCCATTATTAAACTGGAATCCAAAGTGAATACTGATGGCTCCTATAAGGTAAGTCTAAAGCGTTTCGGTAATCACTTAAATTGTCCATTAATCGATTTCAGTATGAATACGAAACTGGCAATGGAATAATGGTCGAGGAAATGGGCTATATAAATGGCAATGAGGCCCAAACGGCTGAAGGATCATTCTCCTATACCAGTCCCGAGGGTCAATCCATATCAGTAACCTATATAGCCGATGAGAATGGTTTCCAACCGCAGGGCGATCATTTGCCAACGCCACCACCCATACCAATTGAAATCCAAGAGGCCTTGGATAAACTGGCCGCGGGCGGAGGTTGTCATGGCTGCGATGACAATGAAACTGGTGGAGATGATGCTCCATCATCGAATGGGGGATATGTCTACAAATGAATTGAATTAAATGAAATGATGTGTGATTAAAAAAAACAAGCAGAATACCAAACAAAATACCAAACTAGAAACTGGCTTCTTGGATTCTGGTACACCTTGCGCTCTCTAAAGATGAGGAAGGGTCGTCGGTCGAGGGGCGACAGGCGTCGAGCGTCGGCTGTGTGACTGGCAACACATGTTTTTGGCCATCACTTTATCCTGTTGATCGCTAAATGATGAAGGGGCGGGATAAGCAAATCAGAGGGTGAGGGTGAGGGTGACTCTGCTGCTGCCGCTGCTGCTGCTGCTGAGGCCTGTATTTTGTGTCGCAATAATGAAAACATTAGCTGAGTGGCATATTTGTCAAGTGAACAGGAGCGGAACTATCATTCAAGCGGGGCACTCATCAAATTTCAATTCTCTGGAAATGGTTATTATTTTATGGTCCGAGTTCTGTCTTTTCTTTTAACCTTCTATCCCAAGAGGGAATCCTTTAACATCGAATAGATTAACCTAATATATTGATTGCACGATCTGAGCATCAAAAATTTATTTGGTTTTCATTGATTAGAAAATCTTAGACTCAAATTAGCCTAAAGCTAAGATCATAGAAAGAAAGAAAAAGATCAAAAAACTTTCACTTGGTTGAGATAAGAAAAGAAACAGAAAGAAGTCCCTAAACAATTTAATCCATCTTCTTGGGAGACCATCGAAAATCCATTTAGCTCTTTCGTATAAAGTGTTAAACAGGAGGAACTTCTTGTGAGTTCATCTAAATAAAAATAGATTTATGGAACGCCCCGCTATTGTACCATTTGGGCCCGGAGTTAACCCTCGATGCGTGAGGGCTAAAATCACGACCCACCCTAAACCACAGAAATAGTTGAAACGATACACGGCCAATATTATATTAAAGCATTATCGAAGGGGTGGGCTCGATATGCGAGATGCGTAAGGGGACGAAGGGGGAATGAGGGATGCATGTGCGACAAGGACGACATGGACGATAACGAATGCGATTTGTATATGGTGGCATTACAGCAATAGCAACAACAACAACAAATGATCGTTTAATTTCAATTAAAAACATTTTGCCTAGCAAAAGCCAAACCATGAGCATAAAGGTGGAAGGGGGAGGAAAGGGAATCTGCACACTTGCTACAGCCAGTCAGCCAGTGAGCTAGTGAGCCAGCCAGCCAGCCGCTTAGCTTGGCTTAGTGATTTGCGAGGACATGATGTTGCACTTGCCAGAGCAACCACCCAATGACTACCAGGGAGACACCAGGCATCCAGGCATCCTTGGCATTAGGCATGAGGCGGGGTGGTCTATCGTGTGGTCTATCGGCCAAAGTGCGTAGCAATGTCAAAGAGCCGGTGCCCGCTTGGTCTGGGAATTCTTGCACTTGTTTCTTTTTTGTTTTTTTTTTTTTTTGTTTTTCCGCCGTCGACTTTGGTTTGGTTGGGTTTTTGTATGCCACTAGGAAAATAAGGGAGCATCGGGTTGTTTCCTCCATATATAAAAGGACGAGGATGCTTCCAATTGGCATTCAGAATCTAATTCGAAATCGAGCAATGCACACGCATACGCATTCGGAAAATCAACAGCAACAGCATCATCACCATCACCAGCATCATCGGTTGGACGAGTTGGACAACGGGACACAGGGTGGACAAAAACGTTCGAGCAGCAGCGGCAGCATGATCTTTCGCATTGAGCAATTGTTACCCAGCTCGGTGGCCAATAATACAACCACAAGCTCCAGCATTAGCACCAACGTACCACCGGCGACTGCGGCGGCAGCGGCGGCGTCGACAACGACAACCACATCCACTGCCATGCTAGCAACGAAGCGGGGCCGAAGGGATGCACTGCGTCCAGGTGTTTACACCCTACAATACACAACCAAGGACACTTGCTCCAATTTGGTGCCCACATCAGATCTACTTAACTCATCGGCCATGCCCACGGATATAACGAGAAGTCATTGCCAGATCTCTGCCAGCAATGGTGAACTGATCATGTCGGCCACACTGCTGCGACAAATTAAACTATCCGAAGACATTTATAGCTTTAATGCCATCTTCGAGCTGAGTGGCGGACAAGTGCGTATACGCTTGGTGCGAGATGTCGCCCGAGATGATGAGATAGTGGCCTGGTTTGGTGAGGAATTGGTTCTACTGATGGGCATACCCTTTCTGACGCCGCTCAACATACAAGGTGAGTGATCGGAATACAAATTCCTTCAACGATTCTTTTTAAATTCAACAAGATCTCATCTTAAATTTTTCTTTCTTCTATAGGCAACAATCGCTATACCTGCCACTTGTGCCATTTGACCTTTGAGACGCCGCATCCTTTGAAAATCCATTTGGCCTTGGGCTGCGGTCGTAGCGCCATGGACATATTATGGATGCGTTTGCATTACGCCTTAAAAGCCGCAGCACAGAGCACACAATCAGTCAGGCAATTGTCACCCAAGCCGACAGCCTCGTCGGCCTCGTCATCGGCCTCACCGACGCACTCGCCGCCACCACAAATGCCAGCGACCACCACCAGCACCCTGTCGCCACAGATACAGCGCTTCTCGGCCTTTCGACCCATATCCGGTATGCAGACCTTAACTCCACCCCCGCCTGCTGCCACACTCTCGTATCTGCCATCGATTTCCATGGCTGCAGCGGCAGCCACATCTGGGGCACATCCGCACCTGAATGCAGCCGCCCAGATCGAGGCCATTGTCAGCAACATGGGTGCCTCGAAACAGGGGCATTTGTGCATCTATTGCGGCAAGGTCTATTCCCGCAAATATGGCTTAAAGATTCATATACGCACTCATACCGGATTCAAGCCGCTCAAATGCAAATTTTGCCTACGACCCTTCGGTGATCCCAGCAATCTCAATAAGCATGTGCGTCTACATCTGCAAACGCAGCCCACTTCAGCAAGCGGGCACAGCAGTGATGTGGATATTGAGGGTGAAACCGAAGCGGAACGTTCGGGCCATCAGTGCCGCTTGTGCCAGAAGGGTTTCGCCCGTCGACGGGATCTACAAAGGCACATAGAGACGAGGCATGGTGGCGGTGGTGCTGCTGCTAGCGATGCCGCCGGTTCACCCATGCAATCAGCTACAAGTACAAGCACCATAACTGTCTCAACCTCCACATCATCTAAAACCAGTTGAGTAAGGATGATGATCCACATGAAGAGGAGTACCGCTTGTTCTCACTGTGATAAAAATTAAATAAATTTTTTTTTAAAACAATTTTCTGCCTTTTGCCTTTTTTGTGCCATTTTAGAATTAAAAATAAACCGAAAAAAAACAACTCAAACGGTTTTCGTAAGTATTGTCATTCAAAAAATTTAAATTTTATATTTAGAATTTTTGAACAAAAATATGAAAACTAGAAGATTAATAGAAATAACCAAATGTTGATCGTTTGTCCTTATTATAAAACCAAAGGGCCAAAAAATTTACATATATTTAATAATAACTGAAGCATACTTAAATGGATAAAATTTAAATATGGACCTAACTGATCTAATTTTTATTAAATTTTTGAAACAAATTGACTTATTCGACAAGGATTTTTATATTCTTTTGTTCATTGTTAAAAGTTATATGTAAGTGCTTTAAAGTCAACTATTGCAGTAAAACGACACTTAAGTCAGACGATTCAAAACAATTAATTAAGTATGCCTTAGATTAAGGCATTAAGGTTAAAAGTTATATGTAAGTGCTTTAAAGTCAATTATTGCAGTAAAACGACATTATAGTCAGACGATTCAAAACAATTAATTAACTATGCCTTAGATTTCATGTCAAAAATATTGACAAATTTTGAAGATTTTCAAATGTCTTGTACAAAATATTTCAGTTTTACTAGAACTATACCTAACTGCCATGTTTTCTCTAGCTCAAACTGGGAGTGTCGCATTAAAATTGACCTGAAAAAAATGGGAATCCGACTTTTGTGACCACCTCTATAATTGTTCATTTCCATAAATTTAAACTTTCCCGATAAAATATTGTTCAATCTTAAGTATGATATAAGAATCAAATTGTTGTATCGCTTTATTGATAAATTTTCATTCAATTTTTTTTTTTACGAATTCAAAGTGAATTTCTATCGTATAATGCACAAATTCTTATTGTTAGACAAATGTTAATGCTAATTTCTCATTTTCATTTCTCATTTGCTTGTAATCTCATGCCTCACAATACATTATCATTTTAATTATACTTACATAATGTCTATATGTTCTTTGTATACTCTATAAATGTCTGGGTACATGCAAAACAATCACAAATTGTGTTTCAACTGCGGTAAAGCGGGTGTGTATAGTGTGTGTGTGTGTGTGTGTGTGTTTGTGTGTGTGTGTGGTGTTGGTTATGGTTGTGTGCGTAGACAGGCCAAAAGGAATAAAAGAACACTCACAAAAATGCAATTTACAAATACAAGTTCGAAATGCCATAAATAGTAAGTAATTATATAGTATATATATAATATTGATAGATCGGAGCATAAAGTTAACTATATGGTTTGGTTAATTCCGGAACTACAGTTAGTTGCTGCTTATTCGGGTTGGGAAAAGTTTCGAACAAAACAGAAACAAAATTTCCAACTCCCTTCAATACAGTGTTTTTCTCTTCGTTATTCGTTTTTTTCTCGTTTTCATTTTTGTTTTTTGTTTTCTTTTTTTTCATTTGTTTTTAAGGCACTTACTCAAGAAATTATTAGATTCCAGAGTACTCCCTTTGGGTAAGTTCCACTTTTTCCTCATGTTTTTTTCTTTTTTTTTTTTGGTTTTTTGTTTGTTTAAGTTTTTGTTTGTTGTTTTCATGTGGCAAGCAAGCGATTGTGATATAAACGTAACTCGGTTTTATAGTTAACTTATTCTGTAAACATGTGTGTGTGTGTGTGTGTGTGTGTGTGTGTGTGAGTGAGTATGCGTGTGTTTGTTTTTTTGTATTTGTGAGTTAAGTGTCCGTCGAGCAATTCCTTGTAACCTTTAATTAAAATTTTCTGGCATTTACATAGTTGGAGTGGACGGGAGTACTTGAGCAACAGGCCCACACAAAAAGAATTAATCCAAAATATTTCTATTGAGGTAAGAGTGAACGAACTGCCAATTAACATTCCACAAATAATTTAAAAATGGTTTGGAGAAGAACAACTCAAAGTGAACTGAGCATTTGGCAACTTTAAAGAGCCAGTGAAATAAACAGTAATTACAAAATACAAATCCAGTCTCTTAAAATACATACACATTATAACGGTGGTAGGCACACATACAGTCATAGTTTAGTCTTATGTTGTGTATGTGTGTGCAGCTGCTGACAAAAAGGTTTGTTTTTGCAATCGCAGCATTAGCCGAAGCCACACGAGCGTTCTACAGTGTTCGTGAGTTAACAGCGCTGCAACAGGCCAAAGCTCCAAAGAATGAAAGGCGCCCACCACTGCATCATATACATACATACATATATAAAATGTACGTATATATATATGTATGGGTGTATGTACATATGTATGTATGCAGAAAGAATTTTTGCTCATGATCTTGCGGTTACTTTTATGAAAGGCGCCCACCACTGCATCATATACATACATATATAAAATGCACATATATACATATGTATGGGAGTGTGTATGTATGTACATATGTATGCAGAAACAATTTTTGCTCATGATCTTGCGGTTACTTTAATCAACAGCTCAAAGGACCGTTATTTTGGTGTGAGTGTGTGTGTTTAGCTATCACTTGTATTACTTAAAGTAAACGTTTTAAATTACATTTTATTTTTTCTTTTTATTGCAAATATGTATGTTTTTTTTTTTGTTTTTCCATTTTGGTTTTTCGTTTTCTTTCTCTTAATTTTCTTTTGGATATTTGACGATACGTTTTAGCTTGTTCTCAAAAGTCTGTAGTCGGTTTTTTCTTTGTTTTTCTTGGTTTTTTGTTTTTTTATAGTATATATAAAGTATAGTTCTTTATAATATAGTATGTATGTATATGTATATATAGACACCAATAGTTGAATTATTATTAAGAGTAATATGCAAATTCTGTTTGACAATTGTTGATGGTTTGTTTTTTCTTGTTGTTTTTGTTCATTACGTTTCTTTTTTTTTTTTGCTCGATTTATTTATATAGTTTTAGGAATACGTTTTGTGTTCATCGTCTTGTTCTTTATTTATCGGTTGTGTATATATCTAAACATAAATTCATACATGAAGCACACTTGGGTTCTGGTTTTTCTTTCTTTTACTTAAATCCCTCTCTCTCTCTCTTTTTTGTTTGTCTCTCACTCACTCTCTTTACTGTTTCTCTGTCTCCCTCTTTCTTGGTTAGTAAGTATTTCGTTTAACAAAATATTTTGTTTGTTTGTTAACAATTTAAGTTTTGGTTTAGTTTTTTATTTTTTTTGTTTTCTTATTAATTCTTTTTTTTCAAAGTTGTATTACAGTTGAATTCATCCTCGTTGTTGTTCCCGCTGGTTGTTGGTTTTTTTTTTTGTTATTAATTTTTACAGTTAGAGAGATTCTTAAATGATTTTTCGTTTGTTTGTTTGGGTTTACATTTTTGGAAACCTTTTTCATGGAGGTCATGGGTCAAGGAGCTAGGGAGGGGGAAATTTGGGTTTTAACTTGGCTTAATTGAAATACTGAACTTGCTTGAACACACACAGACAGAAAAATGTACGTTTTTTTTGTTAGGCTTAAAAAATACAAACTTTATGTTTTTGTTTTTTTTTTTTCTTTTTTTTTAGAATTTTATTATTATTTTAAAGGTATTTTTTTCTTGTTGTTTTGTAATTGCGCCACATAAATTACAACCTTGCTTAGTTTCTATATATTATTTTGTAGAGCAAATTTTTTCTTTATTTTTTTTCTCATTTTCATTCATAAATTTAGTTTAATTTGAAGACTTTTGTTTATTCACAATTGTTGTTAGTTTTTTTTTGTTTTTTTTTTTTTGTTTTGTTTGTTTGGACGTTTGGTACATATTTTTGTTTTTTTTTTTTTGTTGTTTTATTGTTTGTTCTCGTAATGAAACAATTACAATGCTTAAAGCTGCCTACAAGACTTTGTCTACCATATTATATACACATGATCGTATGTATGTATTTATGTATGTATATGTGATACCAAGCATTTATTAATGTATGTATGCATGTAAGTTGGCCTTAAAATTAAAAAGACACACAGTATGTAAAAAGTGTTTTCACTACTTCTATTATTATTTATATATATATATTCATATTCCGATCGATTTTACGCTCGACGCACAAAAAACTCGCTTTATAGGTTTAAGGCATATGCACATTTAGGGAAGGATTCGATTTCACAAAACAAAAAAAAATACGGAAAACCAACTTCGATACAATCCGAAGCCCATATATAAATGTATATATATATTGAAACTAATTTCCTTTCTATGATATCTCCAATTAGCCACAAAAACACTGGACTCACTATATACCAAGTATACCAATCGGGTGTAGCGCACTTTTGATTGATTTGAAAGTTGATTTGTCTGTTGGACTGTATAATAAACTTGATGATGAAAGGAAATTTTAGTGCCAAACTAATTTACTTATATGACATATTGGTTGGATCCGAATCAAGCTTATTTAATCTACATGGTGTATACCTTTGAAACCATTTGGCTTTTTAATTCTGCATCTTCATCTTTGATAACTATAAAAATTTACTAATAACAAGAACTTTGATTCGATAAGAACTTAATTTTCCAAATAAGAACATAACTATTGAACAAAACTATTGAAACTAATGTATGTATATGAATTCGATAAATAACGAAATAGTCGGCAATCCTTTTGATCCTTTCACATCCTGATTTAATATTTCTTATGGCTGTTGCGCCATATAATCAACAGATTTTAATTATAGGAACTTCCGATGAAGCTGATCAGCAAAATACATAAAGGTATATACTTATATGATAGGCTATAGAGAGTTCTGCATAAGCAATACTGGAATTCTATATCTATAATACATTATACTTCTTGACAAAAAAAAGATTTCCATTAATTTTTACTGAGAGTTGATCCGAAATCTTGCTTAGTTCTAGGAACTTTTTACTCAAGAAGCTTCCATTATGACAGACAGACAACAACAGATCGATAGCTACCGATATACTTGGTCATTAATGTTGATCAGGCAAAATAAGGACAGGATCATTTGGTGGTATTTGTGTGGTGTCTGGATAACAAGGTTAAGGAGTCTTGGAGGAGAGGGGGAAGACAATATATACATATGACAAAGGTTTTACAATTGGCTGGTTCTTGATATGAGTATTTGTTTTTAATTTTAGACTTAGATTTTAGTTTTTTTTTTCGGTTTTTATTTTTGTTTTTTTTTTTTTTTGTTAGTTGACAAAGCCGTTTTAACTCAATAATTTAGCAAAAAGTTCAAGTTTATCAATCTCCGATTTGACTTAAAATTTAATTCTTTAGTTTGTAGTTTTGCCTTTCCTTCTTTTTTTTTGTTGTTTATTTTAAATATTACGATTTTAATTGCAGTTAATATTGCTGTTCAAATGTTTTCTTGTTGGTTTTTGTTTCACTTTCGTTTTTTTTTTTTTTGTTGTTTTTGCATTAATTATTAACTTTTTATGATGATTGTTGGGGTGCGTTTTCTTTCGTTTTTCTTTTTCAGTATTTTCTTTGTGTGTATGTGTATGAGAAGTGTGAATGTGTGTGTGTCCTGAATGTATGTGTATGTGTTGTTTTGTTTTAAACTTTTTTGTTGTTGTTTTATCAAATACCCTGCAACTTCATTGAATTATCACAGTTTTTCATCAGAGATAGTTAAAACACTTTTTTCATTTCATTCTTTGTTTGCGTTTTTTTTTTCAGTTTCTTTTTTGTGATTAAGTTTCTGCAAAAATAAAAGCAAGCGATTTGTGTAAATTTTTTTTTTTTCTTTTTTTTTCTTTTTGTGCAAACAAAACATTTTAGTTTCTTTTTTTTTTGTATTAGTATTATTGTGGTTTTTTTTTTTTCTTTAAATCTCAAATGAAACTCCTCGAAAATCGAAATCAACATTTTGCTTTATCTTTTTGGTTGATATGCTGATATAGCCCTTGGTATCTATATACTTAATGTGTTGTATGTTCTTCTTTTTCAAATATTTATTGAGCAATTTGTTATAAAATAAACATCAATTGGTTTACTTTTCAAGTAATTTGTTTTTTTTTCTTGTTTTTTTTTTTGTTTTTTTTGTTTTTATTATAACATAATTTAAAATGTAATTATATTTGGAAGCAAAAGATGGCATATTGGTATATCTCTTTCTCTTTCTTTTTCTTTTGTTTTCTTTTTTCTCTTTCATTTTAGTTTTCTTATCGTTTCCTTTAATACACAAAACATACAAAATATTACTGATAAATTTATGAAAAAAAAATGTCTTATTGGAAAGTCTTCATGAAGCATAAAAGTAGAGAACAAAAAGGTAGATGTTTGAATGATCAGATATATATTGATTTATGTATATATATAAGTATATAGACATATATCTGTATTCGTGTCGTGACAAATGCTTGTTGCTTTTCTTCTTTTTTAGTTTTTATTTTAGTTTTTGTACTTTCGACATTGAATAATTCTTCTCTCATTTGTTATTATCTTTTTTGGTTTAACCGATTTTGTAATGGCATAAAGGTCATGCATAAAAACCTTTCTCTAATACATGATGCGTACCTCTTTCTTTGTGCTTTCAGCATGTGTGTGTGTGTGTGTGTGTGTAGGGTGTAGGTGCAGGTGTGTGCAGGGCCGTGACCAGAATATTGTCTTTAGGAGGGAGGGGAGGCGGTCTTAATCTGTCCGAACATAAGAAATATATCTTTTATAGCATTTTCCTTATCATACAAATCAATCATTTTTTACAAGTTTACAAAAATATATATCTCAAATGTGTAATTTCAACTCTCTGGGATGGAAAATTTCATGTAGATAAATTTTGAATCAGAACTAATTAAAAATTTGTATTGTTTTGTTTATATTTAAATGAATTAATTCAGTAATAAAAGTAACTAGACTAAAAACCTTCCCCGCAGGGGCACCTGGGCACGGCCCTGTGTGTGTGAGTGTATGTGTTTGTGTGTGTGATTGTAAGGTTAATAAATACAAAGTCTCCAATTTAACAAAAAAAAATTATACAAAATAAACTAAAATTTAAATAATGCTCATTTTTCCGAGTATTAAAAAATGATTAAAAAAACCGGCAAATTAAGTGGGGAAGAAAGGAAAAATACAATTTCACTTAAATAGTTAAAACGTATATATACATATATAATATATATATATATATATAACTAGATACAAATATATATATATATATATATGTATATATGTGCATATATGTAGTTGGCAATACGAGCGAGGAGCAGAAGGAATCATTAACAACATTTCAATTTCACTTTTGTTTCGTTTGTTTTTTATGCTTTGGGCGGGTCTCGGCCGACAGATTGTTTTCTTGTACTATGCAGCCTGTTTAAATATATATATGTATATATATACCGATATATATATATATATAAGTGTATGTACGTATAAGTAGTAGTATGTGGTAGGTATATATATTTTTTATAAATATGTTTTGCATGATTATGTGTATGTATATAAGAAATGACCAAAGAGCAAATCAAAGGCATTTTTTTTCTCATCTCCATCAACAACAACTTTCTTTTTTTCTTTCTTTCTCGTTTTCCGTTTTGTTTTTCCTTTGTTTTTACAAATGTTCCAAACCCACACATTACTCTACATACATATTTTCTCACATTTCTTCCTCTTTTTTTTCTATACAAAATTTGCAATTAATTGCTGCTAGTTGTGTGTGTGTGTGTGCTTTTTTGCAGTGTTCGAGTGTGTCTGTTTGGGGGTGTGTGAGTGTGTGTGTGTGTCTGTCTATGTGGTTGTTGTTGCTGCTGCTGGTGTTGGTGCTGGTGTTGCTGTTGCAATTTCCACATTGTTCGTGTTGGTTGGAACTGCATTCAGCTTCTGCTGTTGCTCCGTTCCTGTTATGTTGGCGGTGGCAACCGCATTAGCTGCTACCTCATGGGCATCCACTGTGTTGCTGCTGCTGCTATTATCGTTGGCATGATTGCTATAAATAATTATAGAAGAGAAGGAATAAGAGAAGAGTGAGTGAAAACTATTTGCGGTAAAAATAGAATAGAATTTCATTTTAGCTGCAAGCTGCCTGCAAGCACTGGCCGACCAGTGAATCCATCGGCGAATCTAAGCCAATATGTCCTACACAAAATTCCTTAAGCCAACAATTAAATGCTTAGATCTTATGATTAAAGTGGCCGCCATCCAATGTCCTAACCATGCAATAGAAATCTAAACAAAAAAAAAAAAAGCTAATTAGAGTTTAAATTCTTACAATTCGTTCAGTTTGCTGCTTGGTCCATTTGAAATAGGGACAGTTGGCTGCTGCTGCTGCTGCTGCTGCTGTGGCAAAGTCGTCTGACTGTCATCTAATTGATGATCGGAACTGCCGCCCAAAGGTTTAGTCCACATGCCCTCATCATCCTCGTAATCATCTTCGCCGCCGTATAGCAGCACCGATTGCAAGCGAGAAGCGAGTGAGTTGGTGGCATCCGAGCTCAAGACCTTCTGACTGGAGGCTTTCTCTACATTGGCATTGTTATCGTATTCGGCCTTTTGGTAATCATCATCAATCTCTTGGTTGAATTGCTTGTCCAAATCATTAAGATCGGTCGATGAAGATTTTTTCTCATCGAGTTGGGCATCTTGCTCTGGTTTGGTGGCTTCTGTGCCTAATGTGGCTGGGGTTGATGACTCCTCGTCAGCCGCCTCAGCTGCAGGTGGGGGCGGTGATGTGGTCGGCATGCCCAAATCGCTACCGAATGTGCTAAAATGAGCATCGAAATCGGCAAAATTATCACCACTATTGAATTCGGTACCCCAATTGGCAGTTCCTGTATTCGATTGGGCAGCCGAAACGCCAGCTATATCAGCAAACTGAACTTCCATATCCCAGGGATCGGCAGCTAAATTGTTTAAAGTGGCAGAGTTTTTAGTAAACATGCCGTGACCGGGTCCAAGACCATCACCGGCGCCATGCTGCTGCTGTTGCTGATCGTCATCGTCGTCGTCATCATCATCAATGTTGCGACCAAATTGAAATTGGTAGACAATGTCCTGAAGGGTATTATCCAAATCACTATAACCCATATTGCTATAGGATAAGGCACCAATGTCCCAGGCATTTGATTCGCTCAGGAAATCTTTGGCTCCACCCGCCGAGAACTCATTCTCTTCATGGGGATTACAATTTGCCAACAATTTGGTCTGCTGCTTGACAGCCAAAGAAAATTCACCAGTTTCTGCATCGATTAAAGATTGCCAAAGCTTTAACTCTGATTCATCTGTCATTTGGGATGAAATCAATGAGGCGATATGTTCAGATTCTGATATACATGATGTAACATGACGTAGAATTTTAATCAAGTGACCCATATAACCCAAACGGCGACCCTTTTCAGCCGATCTGTAACAAAACCGAAATTAAAAACCAATTATATTATATTGGAGTAAAATGAATCTACTCACTGCGCCTGTTGATTATGCTGCCAATAGTCCAACAGTTTTGCCACCAACTTACAGTTGACAATAAGCTAAAATTACACAAAATGGATTGGACTAACTAAAATCATATCGTATTTTAATATTAACATTAACTTACATGCGTTTGCATCTCTGTGGGCGGAGCACTTGATGCTGGCTCTTTAGTCTTATCCAGATCATTGAGTGTCGACGATTCCCCTTCTGTTGTTTCATTTTTCTCATTATTCTCATTCTCAATATGGTTCTCAGAGATTTTCTCTTGTTCATCACTGTGAGAGGTTGCCTCCTTTGCAGCCTCGTCTTTAGCTGCTTCTGCAGCTGCCTCAATTTCTATAATCTTAGATTTCTCTTTTTCCTCAGGATTAGCATCAGTTTCTGTAGCATCCTCCGGATTGGCATTTGGTTTTACATCTTCCTTACCACCCTCAGCACGTTTTACATCGTTCAGCGCATTCTTCAACTCGACCTCTTCATCCTCATCGGTCTTGAGAAATGCATTGATGAGAAAATCGGCTGTAAAGTAATCAGTACCCTCTGTGGTGGCCGTATTATTATTTGATAGCTCATTATAGAAAACCAGATGTAAAGCTTTCTCCAATTCGCTATGCAAAAAATTGTTCCAACAATATTGCTTAAAATAGTCCAATAAGAGACTAAAATATTCCGTCGAGCATATACTGTGAGAAATTTATAAATAGAATAGAATTACTCAATCCAATAGCAAGAATTCAAGAGAAACTTACGCCTGTTGTATGGTCTCGTGTTTAGTTTCCAAAAGGGCTGTAAATACACGACAGACTTGAAGTCGCGTCTTGCCAAAGGGCGGCGTTAATATAGCCGCTGTAGTCTCCAGTGTGGGTTTCTATATTTCGAAAAACGAATCCAAGTGACAACCGCAAAACGGTGCAAAAAGAACTCATCAACTCACCTCGGGCGGGTTCTTGAGCACATGAACAAATTCCTTAAGGCGTGGCGCCATCACATTAATCACAGTCTCCTGCACTTCCTGATGGAACTCTCGTTCACGCTTCTGCAGCAAACGTTGCCTATCCGAATTGGGCTCATCACTAGAAGAGAAATTTGAAGAGAATTTTGCATTTGTATATAAAAAAACGCAATTAAATATCGTTTCATTTCTAACTCACGTGAATGTAATTGGCTTGATAAGCGTAAGTACAACCGATATTCCTGATAAGATCGTGCTCTCTAGAGCATTTGGTTCCAAAATCACATTTAACAAGGCTTCAATTGTCTCAGCTGATTCAATGCATTTTAATATGGGATTCGAGCCATCGAACGCTGGCTCAAATGAATCATTCTCCTGTTCGGTTTGACGCATTAAACGCCCTTGGTTAATAAGATCACAGAAAAAGTCGGCAACATTTGCATGTTTATCGAATTCTAAAGGATTACGCAATATTGCAATCAGTCTATCAACAATTTTATCTTCAGTTAGCCACTAAGAAAAAAATTAATAAATTTGGTGTTAGGATTACATAATACAATTAAAATGATTAGCAGAAATGCTTTCTTACTTCATATAGGTTGCGTTTGAGTTGACCCCCTTCGATGTCCTTCATCATTTGCATTATCAGATCGGGTATAACTGGTGTGTCAAAGTGTTTACAAATGTAATCCAAAAATGTTTTCTGCGATTTAATATACTCGAGGAGTTGTAGGCACATATGTTGATACAGAAACCAATCCTGTTCTGGTTTCTTCATAAAGAGCATGCTAAATGTTTTGCTAAAAAATGATGATAGCAATGGATTTAACGGTGGTTCCTTTTCCAGATATGAATAAAGCAAATTCAATGTGTCCGCATCGGATAACAGCTTCTCATCCAAGGACGGCAGGCCTCTACAGTAGCAACAATAATAACAAGAAGAAGAAAAACATCCGCATAAGAAACTCAAAAAACAAATTATTTTCTGTCAATGCATATCCTTCAAGCCTATAAACAAAACTATGTTTGAGATAGGTATAAAAATTGTTGAAAAGCATCTAAGAAAAAAACTCTAAAAATTACGAGTCACTGATAAGTGCGAGAATTATCTGTGTAAATAATGATATAATCAAAAATTTAAATCATACAACTATGTAAAACAAAGAATAACTAAAAACCAACGAGCTTTATACAAATAAAGGGGAGGAACCTCCAGGAATTTAAATAATATTATTCTTAGGAGTTTATCCAACTTACAGTGTGAGTATCTCACATGACATGTTGGCATAGCGAAAACGCTGCACCATGGGCAAATCCTCTGATGGTTCGGTTGTAATTAGCTCGACCAGACGACGTATGACCTCAGGACGTGTAAAATAGTTGACCAAATTTTTCTTTTGAGTTTTACATTCTTGCAGTATATCCTCCTCATCTAGAAATTCCTCCAGCCGTGAGTTCTACAATTAATTGGTATATATATAAATATATATGTATATATGGGGAGTGTTTGATTTAATGACAGGTGGCAGATATGTAGTTGTAAAGAAGGTGGGGCTGTTGGTCATTTACTCACCTCCTTTTCTAGTAGCGCCTCTATATTCGCTGAGGGCGCATAACCCTTGTCCCAGAACATTTTTCGGACGTACGTCTTGGCGGTGACACTTTCAGGCTCTCGTTGGAAATGGGGGGCGGGGGCGGTGTGTTTTTGAAGGGGAAGCGGGGAGTTGAGTTCTTTTGCTTCGCTGTTTTTATCCCGTTTAGTTGCAATTTGGTGCTGTTATTACTTCTTGTTTCCTTTTTTTTTGTTGTTTTTCTTCTTGGTCTATTGTGTTTTTTTTTATTTTTATTTGTTTTAAGCAATTATAGAAGAGAGGGTGGAATAGTGGGGCGGCAGCAATGAGTTGTCGTGTTGTTGTTGTTGTCGTTGTTGTCAGGGCAGGCAGGCGGGGCGGGGGAAGTCAATTTCAGTTCAGTTCAGTCAAAGTCAATTCAACACACAACGCAGCAGCAGCAGCAGGTAAGGCGTAAAAGGTTGTTGTTTATTTTCTTCGGGGATTTGCACAGTTTTTGGTTTTACGTTGCTGCTTTGCAAACTTACAAGGCTATCGCTTTCTGGCTGTTGTTGAGTTATACCACAAATTGTTGCACTTTTCTGGTAGGTTTTTTCAATTGTTTTTTTCTTTTATCAAAAAAAAAACCACGCTGCAGAATCGATTATCGATTGTAAGTCATGACAATCGACTAGAAATCGACTATGTTTTAGTATAAAAATTAATCGATAGCTATATATCCTTTATCGATATCAGCTCAATAAAATGTTAACTCATTATGCGTTTCTCAGCGCTCAATGACGTAAGACGTAATGTCCTAGGGTAACATTGATCTATTCTTTGTTGTGACGTCAATAATATATTTTAGCTTAAGCCTGATTTAAATTGTATAATATATTTGCAATATTTTTCGTAAAATAACTTTTCTATATGCCCATAACTCGCATTTATGCAATACAACAGGAGCGTAATTCCGCTGGAGAGGACACAATTAGGAATTTACACAGAACTAAGTCGAGTGGGAAAAAATACCTTTATATACATACATATGCCATCACGTTCTTTTGAGCCCAAAGACAGGATTAAATTTCTTCACAAAGAAATTACCAATTTACAGGCTTATAAAACTGCTCGATTACAAACTAATTTAAATTTAGAATTAATAATGTTAAATTAATAATAGGACAAGTTTTTTTTAATTGTATGTCACCCTTTTTTTCACATTTACGCCTGGCGAGTTATTAACAACCACAGCACACATACATTCGTCAGAAAATGAAAAAGGATAAAACGCAGAGTTTTTTCTAACACGTTTTGTATATTTTAAATGAGTATAATGAGAATACAAAAAGTCATGGATAAAATATATTTCGACTGAAAATTTATTTCCAACTATTTTTGTCAAAAACGGTAGCAAACGATCCAAAAATTTGACAATATCATTTATATTAGGAAACTACAGTTTACACAAAATATATACGTATATTTGTCGAACAAATAATAATAAAGGATAATATTTATCCTTAAGTTACTCACCCAAATAAAAATTGTAAACCAAGTATAATCAAAACAAGAGAGTCGAAGGCCCCAGCAGCCAGCACTCTATAATAAAATTAGCTATACAATTTTACATTGTAAGTTAACTGTAAATAAATAAATAAATTTGTAGACCACTGTGCAAATGGATATTTACATGTGTTCAACCCACTGTACAAAGCTCGAGGAGCAACCCTGTTAATGTTTTTCCCGCCCAATAGGCGGGCAAGTGTTTTTGTTCTTTTATTTGGACAATTGGATGTGGCTTGCATGCAAAAATAAAACACCCGCCTTGGAGTGCATCTCAGTATTCCTGCTAATCTTCTATTAAAGATTTCTTCAAAGAAAATAACAGTGTACACCTAATAAGATCGATTTAATAGAATTAATTTAATGTTTATTAACTACATAAAAAGTAATCTGTGATTTTCGACTGCTTCAAATCATCTTTTGCCTGATAACATGAATCCTGTACCGCTTTATGTATACAAGAGATAGCGTTTCTCATGTCTTCATTAAATTTGTAATAGACAAACTCCTTCAGGACTTCTGCAGCTTTCAGAGCTTCAAATGGGTCGAGATTTTCATGTTTTTTCTTTGTGCATCGGCCTTTATCAGTTGGTTCTTCACATTTAACGACAGTATCATCAAAAGCAGCATATTGTTCCATATCCTCTTTGTTCCAGGCATCGTAAAGCATTAAAATTGCATTATTTTGCTCCTCAATCGCATCAGTCTGTTGAAAAAAAAAGTTTTTCCATAATTTACTAAATATTTGCATTTACATATGTATGTATATTGGCTA
Source organism: Drosophila nebulosa (assembly GCA_024703675.1). Classification (NCBI taxonomy): domain Eukaryota; kingdom Metazoa; phylum Arthropoda; class Insecta; order Diptera; family Drosophilidae; genus Drosophila; species Drosophila nebulosa. The sequence goes on from JANFPS010000005.1 coordinate 1,928,465, forward strand.
TTTCTCACCTCAACCTCACTTTGTTTTGCTATCGATGAATCTTCATTAATATTGTGTCTCACTTTAAAGCGACTAACCCAACTAGTCGAACAATTAAAATCAAAAATATTTAGTTGTCTAGCAAAAAAGTTGGCCTTTGCTTGAAGCGCTGGTCCAGTTAGGAGAATCCCTTGCTTTTGCTTAAGCTTATACCACTGTAGAAGAGCTTTGTCGACTTGATCTTGAGTTGAGGCTCTCACGCGTTTGGCTCTCAGGACATTTGCATTCAACAGTGGTGTTATCTTGTGTTTGTTCTTCATGATTGTAGATATAGTTGAATGGCTCACACCGTATTCCCTTGAGAGAGATGCATTCGATTCACCCGATTCCAAACGCTGGATTATCATACTCTTCTTTTCAATTGAAAAGCATTTCCGTTTTTGGCGCGACATTTTGGCGCATTCCGAAATCGCATTCCAGCGTCGGTATAGAATGCACATATAATCTGTATAAAGCACGATTTGATTTATGTTTCAAATATCAACAATTCTTATAAAAACCAATTTCTATAGCGGTTCGTGGTCGTTAAAACCGGTTGACATAGCAAGGTCGTATTAAGACAATTCTTCGGTTTTAAATTGTAAAGTAGATTTAATGTGAGTGAATAAATTCCAGTGATGGCGAGCGAATTCCTAATTCAAGTTTTGCATTCTTGGAAAATGTCCTCTGTATGCAAAAATTCCTGCTGACAAGGTACTCTACACTATACATACATTTGTATAGTGGGTTAATGGTGTAAGAGATTTGTGGTAAAGTGCCAGTTGATTCGGTTTAAATCAATTACGTCTTTCTTTACACACTTACTGCATTGACGTCTCCTGTCGTATTCATTTACCATCAAGTTACAATTTTCTGACTGGTTTTTTTTTTCAATTATTCTTTTCGATTATCGATTATTGGTTTTTACAATCGATCAAAATTTACAAACAATGTTAACTCATTATGCGTTGCCGGTTACTCAATACCAAAAAACAAATGCATAAGGTAGAATGTGTGCATTCTACATCGGCGTGACGTCATTAATGGAGCGTATAGAACAATCCAAGAAAACCACTTCATTTTTATTATTTATTCAAAGCTGCGAACTCAAAAGCTTATCTTTTAAACATTTTTGTGTCATAAGTATCTACTGAATAAGAGCTTTCTGCACAAAAGCAAAAATAGTTAAATGGGCATATATGTATGTATTCCTTTATTGTTTTGAAGCCAATATTTTTTTACCTTGCACAATCTTCTGTTATTGTACCTATGGTTTAAAATGAGTTTGCGCTGTTAGTGGAAGTTTTTTGTATATTTCAAAAGATGAACAAACAAAGATCATGGCAAATACAATTGTGTTATGCCAAATAGCTGATATTTGTGGGCCAGATGAAACCGAAGAGCCCACCGTTTTTAACTATGGCAAGAGGCGATATCGTTTGAAAGAATTTTTGGTCCAACATGCCGAGTCGATGAAACGTTGTCTCAAAAAATGTAAGTAAAATAATGCCGCTTTTAAAATATATGTAAATGTATCTCTTTCTTTATGTGCTCATTCTCATTGCTTGCAAGGTGAGGAAAGTCGACCACGCAAACTTTATTTTAAAGCGTCTTCCAGTGGGCAAGAGTTACTCCTAATGCATCTGCAAAATGGCAATCAAACACGTCCCGTGGAACTAGAAATCGCTGCTGAACTACTGCCCATAATCTTTCAGGACTACATACCCAGCTTAGAGTTTGAGGTGGCCCAACAAGAGCATATGCATCAGAGGCCATTGAAAACCTATGTGACTGCTAAACTGTATGATGCCCTCTATGAAAGGCATCTGCAAGCCAGAAAAGTTCTATGCAGTGATGGAGAGAAGCTGCTTAATCTTCCTTCTTCGTTTCAATCGAATTTAAGAAAATACCAGGAGAGAACAGTTCAATGGATGCTGGAAAGAGAGCAAAAAAACTATGAAATACCGGCCAATGTACAATTACTTCAAGCCATAGACGGGCATCATCGTGTCCTGAAGCATAATTTTTGTTTGGCGTTTTACACATACGATGGACATTTACCATCGATTCGCATTCCGCCAGGTGGCATCTTGGCGGATGAAATGGGCCTAGGCAAGACAGTGGAATTTCTGGCAATGCTTTTGTTAAACCCACGAGATGAGACCACTTTCGACAATAGACATTGGGTGGATTTATTCGAAAATTTGGACGATGAAGTACCAGTAAAGCGTAGAAAATATCGACCAGCAGATACTTTATGCATCTGCACCAGAAAACTGGAAAGAAAAGTTCAATGCAGCCGTTGTCGTTTGTGGCAGCATGCAAAGTGCATGAATATGGCAAATAATGATGTTCATTTGCAACATATTTGTCCAAATTGTTGGTCGGAATTAACGAATTCCGATTCGTCACATTTGATAGAATCGAAAACCACATTTATAGTATCACCCATTGCCATTAAGATGCAATGGTTCCATGAGATACAGAAACATATATCGCCAAGCCTAAAGATTCTCTTATATACCGGCCTGCATGCCGGCTCATGGATTAGCCCTTTGGTATTGTCATCTTACGATGTGGTCCTCTGTGACTATGGGGTATTGCGTCAGGAGATTTATCATACGGCAGATTATAAAACCGATCGTCAACTGCGTCATAGTCAACGTTATATGAGGCCATCCTCGCCGCTCCTTATGGTCAATTGGTGGCGCGTTTGTCTCGATGAGGCTCAAATGGTTGAGTCCTCGACATCCCAGGCAGCTGAAATGGTACGCAAATTGCCAGCCCATAATCGTTGGGCTGTCACCGGGACAATTGATGATTTGCCACCATTAATGGAGTTTGTTGGCTCTATGGTTGCCTGCGGGCCACTTGATGCCTGGCAGACGGTGGACAAGGCATTCCAATTCAAAAACAAACCGGGACCACTGCTGGATCTGTTACAACATACTCTCTGGCGCACTTGTAAATCGAAAGTTGAACATGAATTGGGTATACCACCGCAAACCGAGGTAGTTCATCGCCTGGATTTAAGTAATGTGGAATCGTTGTATTATCGTGAGGAGCATTCCAAGTGCCAGGAGCAGTTCTTCTCTGTGATAGCCAAGCAAGAGCGCTTTAATGTGATCAACAATAGCTCCTGTTTGGCAACCATTTCGTCGCAGCTCTTAAGGACTATATTGAAACCATTTCTTCGCATTCGCCAGACCTGTTCTATTCCAGTACGCAGCACCAATGTCTCATCAATGGATTATCTGAATCCCAACGACTTGCTAATGCATTTGAAGTCGAACAATGAAACCGAATGCAAGGCTGAGCTAAGAACTTGGGCCTCCTCCTACAATGGACTGGCAGCCATCTACTTTATACGTAAGGATTACTCACAGGCAATCAGGCACTACAAATTGCTATTGAAATTGGCTCAAGACTATCAGGAGAAGACTATATCGTAAGTGTAAAGTCCTTAAGTTGAAGTCTATATGCAGGATTTTGTACGTTTCTTTTTGTTTTTAATTTTCAGGGTGGACAGTGTTCTACAAATTCATGCCATATATAATCTCCTGCAGGCAAGTGATTTGGCTGAGCCTTCCAGCAAGTTATCTACCGAATCCTGCGACCAAATGCAAGTACAACTGAAAAAATTGGAATGGAAATATCTGGAAGATAATTCAAAAGTGCTGCGAAATGCCTGCCAAGCTTATGAATCTAAGCTTAACGAATTGGAGCAATTAGAAGTGGAATTTCGTAGCAGCGTTGTTCAAGTGTTTTCGACTCTAGTTAGTCAATCGGCAAATTCGTTTGATGCGATACGTTATAAGATCTACGATGAGTTTCTCAGACAGAATTTAAATCGTGAAAAATTGGAAAATGTTAGCTCCGTATCGGGTTTAATTTACATTATTGAAATCTGGTATCAGCGTTTGGATAAATTGAGGCTTACTTTACAAAAAGAATTTGATTATCTGAAAGGTATAACGAATCAGGCATGTGGAGCGGTACAAGAAGGAGTGCCACTTAGTCAAGAGGTGGTCAATTTTATACGAAATGTTTCCGACTGCCATTTGGCTGACATATTGGTAAGGGATCTAATCCACAAAAGCTTTAATATAGTTATTTTCACTAAAAAACTTCTTAATTTTAGGATACCAAACCCACAGATCCACCCGTTCAGACCCAGAAGAAACGTCATCTTTGCCGTCTCTGTAAAATTCGCGATACTCTCAATCAGTTTGAATGTCTGGTCTTTGACAAGGAGTTGGATTTAGAAGCTGCCATAACCGATGGCCTGGAAAAACCCAGTGTGGAAATTAGTATAATAAAAAGTGCGTCAAATAATTTATTGTTTATATTATTTTGTTATCTATTTCATATTTGTTCTCCATTGTAGTTGTATTTGCTTTCCTCAAAACAAAATCGTCATTTGTTGACTTTCAATTGGAATGCCAAAACAAATTGGATACACTTACATGCCTACAAAGCTTGGTTAAAACGCAGATTAAATATTGGATTGAAGTGGAATATATTGTGAAGGCTTTCGATGAATTGGAAATGTCGAAAATGCGCATATTACTCACAGACGATCCTGAGGAGCAATCGAATTATCGCCTCCTGGAATGCCAACTGGATGAGCAAATGGAATTCAATGACATGAACATGAGAGAGGCTCAAATGAATTTCACTCGCCTAATTGGTAGATTAAAATATTTAAATCACTTGAAGGAAGATAATAGCGATAGATCGTGTCCCATATGCCAGACGCAAGACGACGAGAGGGTATAGAATTTTAGAAAATTTCAAAAGAATGTTTAAATCAATTATATTTTCAGTATGTGATGATGGTTTGCGGTCACTTTGTGTGCCAACATTGTTTGGATAGCATGCGCAGGAAGACGTCAAGAGAAGGGATTACCAAATGTCCCTTATGCCGGCAGGATTCACCACAGTATGTCTTAAATTTATAGATAACTGCTGATAATCCTTATTTAATCTCCTTATTGTCTTAGATTATATTACTCAGTGCGCCTAGGACAACGAAATTCGATTATTGGTGATTATTCCAAAAAAATAACACATATAGTCGAATTAATATTGAAAATCAAGGCTAATGACGATCAAGTGAAAGTGTTGATCTTCTCGCAATGGCAAGCCATTTTGCTGCAAATAGCCAGAGCATTGTCCGACAATGGGATTGTGTTTCGCAGCAAATGTCATAATCAGGATATTGTTGATTTTAAGAATCCGAATCTAAAAATCACTTGCCTGCTTATGCCTCTGTCCCGTGGCTCCAAGGGACTCAATTTAATTGAAGCCACCCATGTCTTTCTAGTGGAACCCATACTAAATCCCAGTGATGAACGTCAGGCAATTGGACGCATTCATCGCTTTGGTCAAAGCAAGTGGGTATTTTGAAATGGAAGAAACGGATTCCATATTATGCTGCTAAAAAAAAAATATATATATATACATATTCCCTTAGACCCACCACGGTTCATCGCTTCATTGTGAATGACACAATTGAGGAGAATATCTTAACGCTTATCACATCGGATGATGACACCAAAACTTTGTCCACCCATTGGGATCTGGAGAATATGACTTTGCATGGCTTAAAAGATTTGTTCATACTCAAAAACCAAACATTTCAGAACGGGTAAAGCACATTCTTCATATAATTAGTTGTTGAAACCAAGTATTACATATGTTTAAAGATTTCCATTCATTATTTTTGTAAGTTATGAAACGTTTTCAACTAACGTTTTATGTAAATATTCTAATTTATAAAATACTATTTAATATAGCTGGTATATAAATTACCAGATAACTAGATAAGTTGCCTAAACTTCAAAAACAACAAAAACTTGATAAGAATAATTTAAATTTAAAGTTAATCAATCAGCAGGTATATTGAAAATAAGTAAACGTTTTCCGATTATTTTCTTTAATTAATAAAAACTCTAAATTTTGATGCAGAGAATTGCTTGTTTAGGGTTTAACTAGCCAAGAAAATGCCGTATCCTTTTTATATTTTTAGCAAAGCCGATTTTTGTCCGTTTTAAAGAAATTGAATGTTAAACAGAATACAATTATTCGAATCATATACAAAGATATGCATCAGGCACGATCGATATAGTTCTTTAAATCAATCGCTCCATCAAGCTATATACTGAGGATATAGCCAGCCCTTAAAAGTTATATAAATATCGGCAAATTAGTTTTCCAAAATCGAAATTCATCACTTTAATTTAAACTTTTTTCTTAAATGGAATCGAATGGCGACAACCATATACAATATATATTTATATATACATATAAAGATCTAGTTTCTGTGTCCTGACCCTGTCTAATCTTTTCTATCTATCTTACAATCTTGGTAAGCGCGTTAAACGCATCTTTTCTGGCTCTCTATCTCACACATGATCAATTTTTAGAGCATCCAAATTGGTGCCATCCGCATGAGCCTTCTGAGCATAGTAGCCATCGTAGGAGCTTTGAGCCTTTTCGATTTCCTGCTGCTCTTGCAACCTTTGCAACTGCTCATAGGCAGCCGCTTGAATTTTGATGCGCTCCTCATCTGCCCGCCGGCGCACTTCGTTCTCCTCATTCTGCTGGGCCTGTAGCTCGGCACTGGCAGCTGCCCGCTCAGCGGCGGCCTCTTGATATTCATCATAGGAATGCAATTGCTTGTCAATGGACTCCAGTTTATGCAATGTGGATAATTGCTCCTTGGCTGCTTCGGCAATCTCTTTACGTTTGGCCTCCGCTTTGCGTTTGGCCTCACGTTTGGAGCGCTCTTGCTCCTCTAATTCCTCGCGGGCGGCATAAAACTTGGAAGAGATGACGGGCGGGCGATTCTCATGGGTGCGCTGATGTCGTTTCAGTGCGGTCTCCTGCCTAAAATGTGTACCGCAGGTTTTACACTCGAAAGGCTTCTCGCCCGTATGTATCCATTCGTGATGGCGCAGGGTCTGGGCCTTAGCGAACCGTCGAGGGCAGAAGCGACAGGCAAAATCCTTGACCTTCTCGTGAATGATCTTGTAGTGACGTTTCATGTTGCCAATATTATTAAAGCCTTGTCCACAGCCTGGACAAATGTGTTTGCCCTCTTTCTTTGTAAAGTTCGCTGTCTGCGGTGACCAAGATGGTACTGAGACCGAGGATATGGGATTGACCGCTGTGCCAGCCAACTGAGAGATGTCCACACGCTGGACCCGACGCGGATCTTTAGGTATGGTGGCCACAGATTCGGCACAAACTTTGAGTAACTCGTCGGCAGCATTCTGGGACATCAACTGTTCGCTCACACCTGGTTCGGCTATGGCCACAGTGACACTTTCCGTGGGATTCGGTAGGCCAATTGTGACTTGATCCAGTTGCTGTGGCTGTTGGTCGCCGGTAGCCGTTTCCCCCATCTCCACCTGACGCTGGCGATAGGTTTCGATGGCTCGGAGTACACGCTTCTCATGCGTCTTCAAATGCTTCGTTAGACTCTTTGGATAAAGAAATTTCTTGCCACAGACCTGAAAAAGAATATTAGAGGAATCCTTTTGAAGAGTTTTTCTGTACTCACCTTGCACTCGCATCGCTTCTCGCCGGTGTGGGTCATCTCGTGGATTTTACAGGCATGCGACTTGCCGAAAGTCTTGCCACAATACTGACAGGCATAATTCTTGATTTTCTCGTGGACAATCTTGATATGGTTGGCCAGACTCTGTTTGTTGTGCGAAGCATGTTCGCATATATGGCACTTGAATTTCTTCTCCTGGGTGTGGGTCAGGATGTGGGTATTCCATTCTTGGCGTGTGGTCTTGCCCACACCACAATATGGACACACATAGTTCTTGATGCCGGCATGTCGCATCAGATGATCCTTGAGGGCCGAATTGATGACAAATCGTTTGCCACAAATATTGCAGGGGAAAGGCAATTCTTTGCCATCGTGCTTATACATATGCTTCTTCAGGGCCATCGGACAACGGAAGACCTTTTCGCATTCAGAGCAAGGATAATCCCTTGGGGGTGCGGCCGCCTTTGATATATTGTGAACCTTTTTCATGTGGAAGGTCAGTAAACGAACACGGGAAAGTCTTGCCGCACCCTTCTACGGAACATGAATGCACCTCGGATAGCTCGGTATGGGCATGGTCTATATGCAGTCGTAGGCCCCCGGCAGTGGTGAATCCCTTGCGACACGTTTCCACCTTACATTGGAAAGGCAGGAGATCATTGTGATGCTTCATGTGCTCCTCATAGCGGATGGCCTTCTTGAACTTTTGATGGCAGATGTGGCAATCGATGATGCGATGCAAATGACGCTCATCGGCTGGTATCCTCTTGCGTTTCAACTTTAATTTGGGGTCACCTTCATTAGCATCATCATCTCCACCATCATCCTCATCGCCATCAATGTATTCTTCTTCTCCAGAGCCTGACAGGGACTCCTTCTCTTTCTTGACTCTTTTGGATCGCTTCTTCTTCATTCTTAAACGTTGCGCCAAAGGCAAATCATCATCGTCGCCGGCATCGCTGCTTAATTGAGGTTCAAAGTCCACATCATGGTCATCGTTATCGTCATCCTCTTCAAAGTCATCATCTTCCTCATTATCCTCCTCTTGTTTCTCAACATCTTCCACTTCTTTATCGACATTCTCGAGCATTTTGAAGACATCTTCCTCGTTCTCAATCAGTTCCATTTTGTGATTAAGTAAAGGGTCGAAATTAAGGCGATCTTCTTCCTCAACAGTGGCAGCACCACCCACCAGTGGTGGGTCATCTGCCGCCCCCTCACTATTGCTGGTCGCCACATTCATCAAATCGAATGATGAGGAGCTGCTAAACATATTCTGGCTCAACATAATTTGAAATCTCTGTACCGAGTCGACGCACAATTTCTGAAATTGATGCAAATCATCCAATCTGGTATGGCAGGTGCAGCATATATTCCGGGGGAATCCATCCTGCTGTTCCACCGAGAGCGATGTGCACACACATAGTTTCTTAGCCAGTCCGGGCACCAGAAACAGATCAAATATGGGGCCATTTTGCAACTGATTCAAACAAATGCGGCACACCGAGTGAATGGAGCACGATGATAACGCACTCCTTTCATTCATTTTGCTTGATGTGGTCAAGATTTCTCCAATTCCAAACTATACGCATCAGAGAACTAGAACCGAGTACAAAAAATACATCAACAACAATAACTCAAGTGCTGTATGTATCGATTGAAATACTCGTTAATTCGATAACCAAAAGTATCGCACAGTGGTTTGGAATGAGGAAAAAATCTACAAACTTAACCCAATTACAGTGGAATTCCAATTATGCGACACCGATGAACGACGCTGTTCCCAATAATTGGAGCTATAAGGGTAAGAGTGACCACAATTTGTTAAAAAATTTTTTAATTTGGAAGAAGCCAGTCAATTATATATGTATATGTATTTTAATTGTTAATCATATTAAGATTAAATTTAAAGTATTGTATAATTATAAAATAAGACGGGTTATATATAAATTGCTAATTGGTTAACCCACTTTTTTGCGGAAATGAATTTATAAATATATCAAAGCAACAAAAAAATTGTTTCTTCGGTTCTTTTAACAAAAAAAAAAAAAGAATGTGAGAAAGGTATTTCGAAAATTATTAAAAATATCATTTACAATTCTAAAAAGGGGGAAAACACTTTCTAAATAAGAATTGGGTTAAGCTTATTACCATATACAAATAATAGGATTTATATATATTTATATATATATATGTATGTATGCTATGTGGGGGGATTGGGCGGAGAATCATCAGACACCTTTCCGCCATATTAAAATGTAGTTAAAATTACTTAATAAGTCTAAACTATATAGCATATATGTAGCTGCACATTACTTAGATATCCCAACAAATCGTCTAGCTTTAATTCCATTGCTCCATGCTTCCATCTTCCATCTCTTCCGCTTTCTCCTTATACATGATCAAACTTAAGGGAATCCAAAGTTGAGCCCTCCTCGGCGGTCTTTTGGGCATAGAAGCCGTCGTAGGTATTTTGTTGCTTTTGCAGTTTATTTAGCTGCTCGAAGGCCGCCTCTTGAATCTTCTTTAGCTCAATCTCAGCCTTGCGCTTAGCCTCATTCTCCTCGATCTGGAAGGCCAACAGCTCAGCTGTGGCAGCAGCTCGCTCGGCAGCCGGATCCTGGTATTGCTCAAAGTTCTTCGGCTGCTGACGCTTTGATGGCTGATGATCTGATTTGGGTGCAGACTCTTTGCTCTTACTTGGAGGTTTTGGTGGCTTATCGTGAACCTTCATGTGCGTCTTTAGGACTTGCTCCTGACGGAAATGTTTGCCACAGATCTTGCACTCGTAGGGTTTCTCTCCGGTGTGAATGTACTCATGATGACGTAAATATTGCTTCTTGGCAAAACGCTTGGGACAGAAGCGACAACAGAAATCCTTGACCTTCTGATGAACAACTTTGTAGTGAAGTTTCATATTGCTGACATGATTGAAACCCTTGCCGCAGTCAGGACAAATGTGCTGGCCCTCTTTTTTGGTGAAACTGACCTGTGGCGACCATGATGGGAGATTCACCGAGGGTATAGGATTGACCACAGTGCCGGCCAATTGGGAGATATCCACTCGCTCAACGCGTCCCGAATTGTTGGATTTGTGCTTGGGCACAGTTTGAGAAACGGTCGGAGCTGGTGCTGAGAAAGTAGATGTTGCTGTGGCATCGGCCGAGGTGGAGGCCTGATCCTGGGCCTGATCTGGCATATTAATGGGGTTTGTTTGTGTTCGTGGCAAATCTCGTTTTTCGTGCGTCTTCAAATGCTTGGTAAGACCCTTCTCAAAGAGGAACACCTTGCCGCAGATCTTGCACTCGCATGTCTTTTCACCGGTGTGACTACGCTCGTGGATCTTGCAAGCGTGAGACTTGCCAAAGGTCTTGCCACAATACTGGCACGCGAAATCTTTTCGCTTCTCGTGCACCACCTTCACGTGGTTGGCCAGAGCCTGTTTGTTGTGCGATGTGTGTTCGCATTGCCGGCAAGCGTACTTCTTCTCCTTGGTGTGGGTCAGAATGTGTTTATTCCACTCTTGGCGAGTGGTCTTGCCCACTCCACAATAGGGGCAAACATGATTCTTGATGCCGGCATGGCGAAGCAAGTGATCTCTTAGAACGCTATTGATGGGGAATCGTTTGCCACAGATTTCGCAGGCAAATGGCAGCTCCTCACCCGTATGCTTGTACATATGCTTTTTAAGTGCGGTTGGACAACGGAATACCTTCTCGCATTCGGTACAAGGGAAGTCCCGTTGTGGAGTATTGATCTTGTGGACACGCTTCATATGGAAATTGAGCAAAACGGGGCGGGCAAAGCTTTTATTACATCCCTCAACGGTGCAGGGATGCATCTCCGATGTTTCCGTGTGGGCATGCTCAACGTGAACTCTTAGACCATTGGCTGTGGTGAATCCCTTGCGACATGACTCCACCGTGCACTGGAAGGGTAAGAGATCATTGTGATGCTTCATATGCTCCTCGTAGCGAATGGCCTTCTTGAACTTTTGATGGCAAATGTGGCAATCGATGAGGCGATGCAAGTGCCTCTCATCTGCAGGTATTCGCTTGCGTTTGCCCTTTGATTTGGAGTCACTGTCGCCATCCTCATCGTCATCGGTGTCAAATGAAGAACTGCTTAGTTCATCCTCATCGTCGTCGGCTTCCTTTTTGGGCTTTTTAGTTTGCTGCTGCTGCTTCTTCTTTTTCTGCTGTTGCTGTTTTGTTACTTTCTTCGCCTTACGGGTTTGTGCTGGTCTAGTCCTCTGGGACAAGGGGATATCATCATCGCTGCTATTTAGTTGAAAATCTGCATCTCTATCGTTATCATTGCCGCTTTCCATTGAGTAGTCGTCATCATCATTAAAATTATCCATACGATCATCATCGTCATCATCATCATCGATTGGCTTCTCCACCTCCTCCACTTCCTTATCGACAGTCTCGAGCATTTTAAAAACATCCTCCTCATTCTCGATGATTTCGATTTTGGAATTCAACAAGGGATCAAAGTTAATGTGATCGTCATCTTCTTGAGCTGGCATATCCTGAGCCGTCACACTGGGATCTAGCACATCGAAGCTGGTCTGGAATGCATTGTTGGCCAACATCTCTTGGAATTTTTGCACCGAATCGACGCACAATTTCTGAAACTGATGCATATCATCCAATTTGGTGTGGCAAGTGCAGCATATATTCCGGGGGAATCCATCCTGCTGTTCCACTGAGAGCGATGTGCACACACACAGCTTCTTGGCCAGTCCGGGTATTAGGAATAGATCGAAAACGGGGCCGTTTTGCAAATGATTCAAACATATGCGGCACACCGAGTGAATGGAGTACGACGATAACGCACTTCCCTCATTCATTTTCGGTTTTGTTGGAATTCAGATGCAGAGGCAAATGCAGGTTTTCAACAAAATTTTTTTCTTCTTGATACCAATAAAACTATACTATAGAGAACTCGGTTATCGATTAACAACTATGCCAGCGTAGCCTACAACTCTATCGATAACGATAACAAGTACGAGTACGTACTGGCAAATTGTACTCAAACGGTATTAAAAAGAAATTTGAATTTCTTGGGTTTAATTCGATTTTGGTTTCGGTAATCCTGAGCAGATCTTTCTATATATGTATCTAGTCGGACTAAATAACTATTTTTAATAAATTTATTTTAATTACAATTTAGCAAAAATCAAAATTCAACTCGAAGGATTCGTTTTAAGATGTTCTCAATTCGTGTGAATTTGATTTTAATGTAAAAACTAAGTAAATAATTTTTTTTTTAAACTTTACTTTAATGTTTGAGAATCGAAGAGGAGAGCATTAAAAAGAAAAGCCCTCGTTTTTTATTTACTTCAAACCGCAGAAGGAATGCACTAATCTGAGAAAAGATCAGTGGTCTTTGCTAATTTTAAAAATACAACCAAGAGTCCCGCTTTTTCCAATAAGCAATTATAGATTTTTCAGAATGAGCAAACGAATTATTTTTACTGTAAACTTTTGTTGATATTTTAATGCTTAATTCTAAATTTAAAATACATAGAGAAGGAAGCATATGCAAAAGTTTCAAATTAGAATTACCTATTAGAATACCCGCCATACTAAGAACTAATTGCACAATTACTAAAAAAACCCCAATTCAAACATTATCCAAGCTCAGAGCATCTAATGTGGTTTGCTCCTCGGCAGCCTTCTGGGCATATAAACTGTCATAGGTATTCGCTGGAGCCTGTAGTAGCTCTAGTTTGCTCAGCTGCTCCACTGCGGCCTCTTGAATCTTGCGTTGCTCCAACTCCGCCTTGCGCTTCGATTCATTCTCCTCCATTTGATAAGCTAACAGCTCGGCTGTGGCTGCGGCCCGCTCGGCAGCTGGATCTTGGAATTGTTCGAATGGTTGTATGCGTTTGTTTGGTGGATTTTCGCATTTCGGTTTGCTCTTTGGCTTAGCCGGTTGTTTGGGTGGTTTTGGTGGCTTGCTGTGGATTTTCATGTGGACCCTCATCACATGATCTTGTCGAAAATGATTTCCACAGATCTTACACTCATAGGGTTTCTCACCGGTATGAATGTATTCGTGTTCGCGCATATAATGCTTTTTGGCGAAACGCTTGGGGCAGAAGCGGCAGCAAAAATCTTTGACTTTCAGATGGACCACCTTGTGGTGGAGTTTCATGTTGCCAATGTGATTGAAACCCTTGCCACAATCGGGACAAATGTGTTGGCCTTCTTTTTTGCTAAATGCATCGCCTTGCAGGTCCCCTGACCACGAGGGTAAGGCGACTGAGATTATGGGATTGATAGCTGTACCAGCCAATTGGGATATGTCTACTCGCTCAACGCGTCCCGAATTATAGGTTTTCTTTTTGGGATCAGGTGGTGGGGGTGCCGCATCATCGCTAGCCACAACTGGTGTCTTGGGCAACTCACGTTTTTCATGTGTTTTCAAATGCTTGGTAAGACTCTTTTCCAGCAAAAAGATCTTGCCACAGATCTTACATTCGCTAGTCTTCTCACCCGTGTGACTACGTTCGTGGACTTTGCATGAAAAGGATTTTCCAAAGGTTTTACCACAATACTGGCAAGCGAAATCCTTGCGCTTTTCATGCACAACCTTGACATGATTGCTTAGAGCTTGCTTATTGGTCGAGGCATGATCGCAAAGTTGGCATTGGAATTTCTTCTCTTTCGTGTGGGTAAGGATGTGATTGTTCCACTCCTGGCGCGTGGTTTTGCCCACACCACAGTATGGGCACACATGATTCTTGATGCCAGCATGGCGAAGCAGGTGATCTCGTAGAGCACTGTTGATGGGAAAACGTTTGCCACAGATTTCACAGGCAAAAGGCAATTCTCTTCCTGTATGTTTGTACATGTGCTTCTTGAGAGCAGTTTGGCATCGAAAGACCTTCTCGCATTCCGTGCAGGGGAATTCGCGTGGTAATTGCAATTTATGGGTTCGCTTCAAATGGACACTGAGGAGCGAGGGGCGAGCAAAGCTTCTGTTGCAGCCCTCAACAGTGCAGGGATGCATTTTGGATTCTTCTGTGTGGGCATGCTCTATATGGAGTTTAAGGGCATTGGCTGTGGTAAAACCCTTGTGACAAGATTCCTCTGTGCACTGATAGGGTAGAAGATCATTGTGTCGCTTCATATGCTCCTCGTAGCAAGAGGCCTTCTTGAATTTCTGGTGACAGATGTGACAATCAATAAGGCTTTGACGTTCATCGGGTGGAATCCTCCTGCGTTTGGGTTTAGCTTTAGTCTTACCATCATTTGATTCTGTGTCACTGGAAGATGTATTGTTCTCGTCTTCCTCTTTCAGATTCTGCTTTTCCTTTTGTTTGTTAGGTTTCCTTGTTGCCTTTGGCTGCTTATTAACCTCTTTTTTGCCGCGTTGTGATCTCTTTGCTAATGGAATATTATCATCGCTGCTATCACTGTCATCATCATCATCATCATTATTACTGTTATCGTTGTCATCATCCCCAAAATCGTCTTCGCCTTCGTCTTGATATTCTTCCTCCTTCTCATCAACTTCTTTGTCCACATTTTCCAGCATTTTCATGACCTCCTCCTCATCATCCATGGTTTCCACTTTTGAATTCAATAAAGGATCAAAATTAATATCCTCTTCCTCATCTTCAGGTTTGGCATCCGGCTCAGGACCACCAACAGCAAAGTCCTGGGTGGCAACCATTTCCTGAAATTTCTGTATCGAGTTGACGCACATTTTTTGAAACTCATTCAAATCGTTTAGCTTGGTGTAGCAATCGATGCACAGATTCTTGGGAAAACCATCCTGCGACTCCACCGACAACGAAGTGCAGATACACAGCTTCTTGGCCAATCCTGGGATGAGGAACAGATCGTAGGCCATGACATTCTCCAATGTGGCCAGACAGGTGCGGCAGACGGTGTGTATGGAGTATTCACTCCGTCTCGGATCCATTCTCAATAACTTTAAACTTTAAAAATTTAAAGCAATTTCTCAGTTTTATTTTTGTGTGGGAGAGAGAGAACGAGAAACACCAGTTTCGATACCAAAAACGATACCATAACAAACTGAGTAAGTACTTGCTGACATAGCATAGACAGCACTTAACCCATATGTAAACATTTTCTCACACTTAAATAAAAGTAACGTATTTTCTAAATAATATATTTTAAAATTTCAAGGACAATATAATATCTTTTTTGGCTGCCAGTTTACAATAATAACTTATTAGTGTAACGTTTTATCCTTGAGTTATTCTTTTTTGTGTAATTTTCTCCCACAAAGTGTTTTTATATTATAATGTAGAGAAAAAACAAATATTTAAAATTTTTAATGCAACATTATATATTATTTTTGGTTTGTTTTTCTTTACTGTGTTCTTTGATCAACTATGCAGCATCACTGCAATCTTCCAACTTCCAAGTGCACTCCGTACGATATTTCTGATATTCGGATCCATTTCTGGTATACACATGACGCTCAATACCTTGCCAATGTGACGGATTACCACCACAAAGAACAGAACTACGATTCGAAGAATCATATAGAACCACACCATCGTTTTCAAAGACCACATGCCACCAGTAAATATTGCTCTTGCTATATACATTTTTGAAAATTGCATCGTGCTGTATGGCCGAAGTGGGAGTACTGGAATTCTGGGATACAGCGGCTATCGGTACTGGCTCCATTACTATGTAACGATTGCTCCAAAAACCATTAGAAAAGGCAAATTGCAAACTAGAATTACCATTGCTATGACTCCGCTGAACGTTATATGTTGCCTTCTTGGGATCACTAGCATTACTACAGATCAGGAAGGTTTGAGGGCATTCATATATATATGAATTTGGTTGCGTCACATTACGTATGCATATCTTCTGGGCGGTGTAGACAATGAGCTCGTCCTGGGATAGATGTTTATAGAGCTCCTGACGCAAGGATGTTCCGACTTCCGCCTCAAAATTCGTATCTTCCAGCAATTGTAGAAAATTATCCCGTATATATTCTTTGGCCTTTGTGTTATTGACTATCTCTTGCCTTTTCAGCAATTGCAAATTGGCCAAAGTCAATTGGGTTAAATTTGCCGTAAAGTTACCCAAACGCTGGGCCACACTTTCAGGAGATTCCAATGCCAAAACGATATCATAGAGCAAATCAAAGATATCGCGTATATAATCCAATGTACTGAAAGTCAATCGTTGTAACAAAAGAAGTGATTAGAGGAAAATTCGCCGTACGACTGGATGTATGAAAAGGCGCTGCCAATAATTGAGTGCTGCGTTCAATGAATGTCAAATAGACTGCCTCCAGCAGGCCCGGCGACACATCCTTATGATCCTTTAGTTGAGTGTAGAAATCTAAAATACGCAGAGGATTATAGATTTGTTTAGTTTGCTGTAGTTCTTGCCACAATGCCTCATAGATGGCTCGCTTCAGTTCATCAGTTTTGGCTCGATTTGTTAACGCGAGAATCAATTGGCCGCGTTCCCAGTCGCCTGCCACCTCGGAGCGTATTATGGCCTCCAGATCGTTAGCCGGCAGCGAGTCAGATGATGTGCTCTCCTGCTCACAGCCGTTTCGATATGCATTAGGACATCCAAGGCTGGTGCCGTAGCATTAAATATGGCCATAAGACGATTATCCTTGATGTTGTGCAACAAGGCTCCATGTGTACCCAAAAGGAGCACAAGGAGTGCCGCTGGTAGATTCAAACCTCCCATGGTTCTTTCTTCAACCTCATCTGGATGACTGGGCAAATGGCTGGCCTTTTATAGATAAGTTGTAAAAGCGGTTTCTATTTGTAGTTAATTGCCTGTTTATTTAGATATTAAGATTGTTTTCTCGGCTGCCGATTATCAAAAAAAAAAAAAAAAAAAAAAAAATGTGTAATTATGACTATAAAACGTCGACACAGTTCACCCAATTACAAAGGTAAACACTACAGATCTGGCACGTATACCAAATTCCTCAACAGATGGCGGCACTTGCTCGATAGATGGCTATAAAGCTGATGGAATATATGTATCTGGGGCATAATTTCGTCTATTAGAATGTTAAAATGTTTATTAGTTAAACAAAAGTTTTTAAATCTTATTTACTAATATCACAAAACGTCGTGTTGAAAGAAATGCTTTTGTTTTTGTTTTTGTTTTTTTTGCTAACTAAATACTAAAAATGACAAGTTACTTAATATAGTAGATAGTATTCTACAATTTGGTAGAATGACGCGATTGCACCGATCTACGTAATATGCTTGAACGTAGTTCGCCTCTTGTCGATGCTGTTAGAGAAGCACCCGTTTGAGTGCCACGAACAAAGGCCGGCGAACGCACTTCCTCCACATCCTGATCACCCTTGACATTCTTCTTGTTAACATCATCATTATCATCATCGTCGTCATCAATTTGCTTGGCCAAACAGGGGAAATCCCAAATGCTTTGTCCACGACCAAACTCTTCGCCATCGGTCAGGGTCTGCGGCAAATCATGATGCAATGTCTCCGGCAATAGCAAACATAAAATGCCACCAAGGACGCCAAGTAAACCCAAAATGATTAGGGGCAATGCTGTCGATATGTTGGCCAAATACACAACAAATGGCGCTATAATACTAGCCACATAGCCCATGATGTGTATAAAGGCCACAGCCTGGGCTCGCACCACAGTGGGCAGAACCTCGGCAGCCCACTGCAGACCAATATTATAGCTGATATTTACAAAGAAACGTCCCATAATGGCCAGGGCAGCGGAATACACACCCACCGGGACCACAGTGGCCAGGAGACTGAAGATGCCGCTGGCCACCATGGAGCCACAGGCCAACCAGCGCCGTCCAAAGCGATCCAGCGTGAGGGTGAGCAATGTGTCTGCTGGCAATTCGGTGAAAACTGGCCACAGTGAACGTAAAGAATATATCCAAACCCAATGAGCCCACATTTCTCACATGACCATCGAAAACCAGTGAGATGGCCATCCAGATGACAATCAGCAGGAGGGTTGTGCGACGCAGACGAGGAGATTTGAAGAGATCCAGCACTGAATAGCTGGCATTCTGGGCCTGCTCTTGGTCCCGCATGCGGCGACAGCTATCACCGAAATGCTGATACGTTTGCTCCGGCACCGAGCGTCCGTTGCGTTTTTCCAATTTCTTCAGAATGCCAATCGCCTTATCCACTTGACCCTGAGAGACCAGCCAGCGTGCCGATTCGGGCACTATAACCGGAGTTAAGATGGCCAGAAACAAGGGGGCAGAGGTTATAATTGTCAGAAGCTTCCAATCGGCCACAAAGTAAGCAATCCAAGGCAGTAAACAAGCTGCCCCAGTAAAGAATATGGCAATAGACATATTGGCCACAAATGTGCGATATTTTGGGCCCACATACTCCAAAACTGAAAAGCGAAACAAGAACCAGTTAGTTAGTTAATTGCGCAACTATGTACAGTATAGTTAAAAGTCCTTGAACTTACCCAAAATATACATCATTGTGAAGCAATTGTCGAAAGCGAAGCCCACAAAAAACCGCATAGTGGCAAATTGCCAAAAATTGGTAACAAATGCAGTGCCCACTCCAGCCACAAGACCCATCATATTGCAGCCAATCAATGCGGGAACACGTCCAAAACGATCGGCAACCCAGCCAAAGAGTAAACCACCCACAATGGCTCCCAAAAAGAATATGGACTGGGCATATGTGGGCAAGGCGGCATGATCGCAGACCCAATTCTGTTCGGTGGCCACCGTGGAATATGGAATTTCTGTATAGTTATAAGACCAGCCATTACGGCACTTAATTTGTGGCCATTTGGGATCTGCCATTACCTTGCCCTGGGCAAGCACTTCAGTATAATTCACATCGTACATATAACAATTGTTATATTCCCCATTTATCATGGGTATGGAGAGCGCCAGTCTGCGAAGGAGAATAGAGAAAATGTATGTACATATAAATAAATGAATGAATGAATGCATGAGTCGTATGTGTGTGCAGTTAAGTAGGTAGCCAGTATGTATGTATGCATGTATGTGTATGTGTGTGTGTGTGTGTCTGTCTGTTTGGGTTATTAACTCATCAGGGTCAGGTGTGAATTGTCGTAAACTTCAGTAGCTGTTCTCAGCCATGACGAAACATTGGCTACTTCTACTTGAATATATTACTATATGTGGTAAGACTAAGACATTGAGACAACATAATTATAATGATCATGATCTTAAGCTTACAATTGAATTCATTAAATACACTGCCTAACCACCAACAGCAGCAGCAGCAGCCACCACCACCACCACCACCAAAATTGTCTTAATAGATTATGATTGATTTAGGGGGTTAGACATTCGTGCCACCTTCAACCAGGTAGTAAAAAACCAATAAACGTTTGTCTGTGTCTGTGTTTGTGTGTGTGTGTGTGTAAAACTTATTTTTAAAGTCTGTTACGCCTTGAGATTTGATTATTATACTTTTATTCTTAGAAATGCAAACTATTATTTAGTCATTTAAAGTTAATAATACTCACATTTCTCCATATTACATTATCAACTTTTAAACAAACTTTCCCCCCCAAAAAAACAGAAGACGAACCTTGACCTTAGTTAATATTAACTGCGATTACAAGAATACTGTGTCACAGTGGCACGTACCCACTTTATTCATACGATTTAAGTTTTAGTTTGTGTCGTCACTTTGAAAGGGGAAAAAGAAAAGTTACAAAAGTCAGAGGTTTGGTGCCGATGCTGGAATACCCTACTAAAAATACTCTTTTTACTTACTGCTAAGCTAAGTTAAAAAGGTCAATATACACAAAATAACTTTGTCAGTTGATATATTCATTCAATACTCAAGATAAATCTTAAAAATTTGAAAAGAATTTCTCAGAAAAGAAACAAGTTAAGCAGATTATTTTTTTTGAAAATATATTCTTTGGATAGTAATAGTTCTTTGTATACTTCATAAAGCAGATCGGTTATAATTGTAAAACTTTGTTTTAAGAACCGATTGTTCCTGTGGAAACTAGTTAATATAGTCGTTTGCTTAAGAGCTTAAGAGTTTCCTGTTTTATAAAGCATTTGATCCAAAGCTCTATTTTAGAATGATTGTTCGTATATAAACTGGAGTATTTAAATGTCTTAAGATGAAAATTCCATAAATAACATTCAAGCTATGAACCTTAAGTTTTCTTCTAAGCAGTCTGATCTAGATGATCATGCATATAGTATATGATGAATAAACTAAACTATAGCTATTTAGGATCGGAGACGCTATTCGTGGCCAACTTCTAATGAAACAAAATATACCCTTTTTGTAAGTGTAAGATAAATTAAATTAAGTATATGGTAAACAACTTAATAATCGCCTTTGTCATCATCATCGTCATGATCATCATCGTCGTCTCACAACATTAGTCTTCTTGATTGTAGTTGTTACTGGTTACTGGCTGGCTACTTGTAGTGCGCCGGCGTACACAGTTGTTGCCCACTGTTGTCGCAATCGGAGTGCTTGCTTTGCTAATTAGTTAGTTAGTTGGACGACCCCCGCCCCGTCAACCCCTAGCTTCTACCTTTCCCTTTAATTTAGCTGCTTATCTAACTTCATTTTTTTTTATTTTTATTATTTTTTTTTTTTTGAATCCCTCGCCCCTGCAATTACACAGATAGATATATACATATATAGATGCCCGGTAAGGTTCTTTGCCTTATTAAGCCGTCGCTTGACTGGAAAAACCAATCATGGTACAAGGTTAGTTGGCCGTTCTAAGCCAAACCAAATGAATTAATCACTTTTCGTTCAGAATACTTGAGTTGAGTTGAACCAAAACTAAAGCAAAATAATTTGACTATTACTTAGAATCGAGTTGGCATAAATTTGTTTCTATTTTGTGTGTGTGTGTTTGTCCATTGTCCCAGCAAACTATAATTTTGTGGTTTTTGGTATGGCTGGTGGTTTGCACGCAATTGCCAAAACCTGTTAATCCCAAGGTGAATGTTTGTTAGTTATTATAATTGACCGATCAATCGATACGATCCCCAAAGTTGATCTGCTATCTGCGATCTAAACTGTTTTCTGTTTCAAATCGATTGTGCCTGTGTGTGCCTTTTGTGAAAGTTAACGGAACCAAATACCAAAACACTTAATTGCCATTTACGCACAATGATTTCCGTATGGGACGACAACGACGACGGAGACGCCGGAGGCGACGAAGGCAACGAAGGCAACGAAGGCAACGAAGGCAACAACGGTGCATGAATCATTATATTGGCACAAGAATACTAGGAATGCAGCCGATCGAAAGTGTTAATAGAGTGAGTGAACTAATTGTAGTAGGATTGATTAACAAAACAATTTAGTTCCTGTAACCGGAACTGCTATCACAGTCTACAATCTGAAAGTTAATTAAAACAAAGCCAATAAATCGACAAATCATTAGACATACATACATATAACATCCTTTCTACTTTTCAAACTTAATGTGCATTGTTTAAAAGAAGATCAACTCTGAGATTGCTGAGATAGCTATAATTCCCAACTAGTTTCAGCGTCGAACATGTATTAAGGCCAATGTAGGTCTTTTAGAACTTTGAATTGAAATCTAATCCAAAAAAGGTTAATAGAAAGTTTAAGTTTTATTATAAAACACAAGAATACATAAGAAAAAAAAAACAATTATAACATAATTTATGAATGTTTTTCCCTTTTTTGAATTATATTATTAATTTCATATGTAAATTTCATAAGTTCTCTTAGTAATTTTCTAGAGATTTACATAATTTGTTGCTCATGATTTAAGTTGTGTACGATCATTAGAATTCGATTCGCACACGATCTCTCATAACTACTTTTAAGTGATATTCATAATGGTTTTAACACTTGCATTAATAATTGTGACTTGGCTTAGAAAACAGAAATCAAGCCATCAGAATTGAAAATGTTGCCAAGTTAGTAGCCTTGGAATGTGTGTGTGTGTGTGTGTGAGAGTGTTTGTGCATTTGTGTTTATGTACTCACCTTGCCTCCACATCCAGGCCATCTAGTTCGGGCACATGACACCAATGCTGTTCGGGTATCAATGTTAAAAATATTTGCGAGAAATACACAAATGCCACAAAGAACGAGAATGGTATCATGCATATGAAAAGGAACTTTGATAGCGTCCAAATTCACCAATTAATGGTAAAATATCATCAAAATCCATATTAGTTGAATTATTGCCATTCAAATCCTGAACCTTTTTGCTCTGTTGATAGCCATGCATATCCAATTGCAATTCTTTTGAATTACCACTCTTACGACGATGCACTGTATCATGACCACTGACACCACTAACAGCACCACCACCACCATGCGTCGGTGGTTGTGGTATTTCTTCGTGATTGTATGCTTCATTGACGAAGTATGCTTGCTTGGCCTGACCTTCCATAGTCTCTCTCTCTCTCTCTCGCGACCTTTGTCAACCAAAAAGAAATTCAACAAATTGAAATTGAAATTGAGATCACAAAACACACAGAAAAAAAAAACACTAAATAAAAAAAACCGACAAAAAAGTGAATATCGAATGGCTATTTCTTGGTTTCTTGTGGATCTCTTGGGTATCTTTTGGGGGGGACGGGGCGGGCGTTTGTGTTGCACACGCGCGCGCTTTTTGTCGTTTCTGTATCTCAACTGTTCTTCAACTGACTGAAGCACGCGCACCGGATGGTGTTTTTATATAGACGGCCAGAAGTCGGGCTTAGTTAGCTGCACTTGTTGCTGCTGCTGCTGTTGTTGTTGTTGTTGTTGTTGCTGCTGCTGCTGCTGTCGCTAAGAACAAACGGCAGCGAAAGTTAATACACACAGCTGGGCAGAGCCAAGCATGGTTCACACAGCTGGTAAACCGGTCGCAGGAAGGCTCGCCGCTTCGCCGTTTCGTTTGATATGGAATCTCTGTGGCTTCGCATGTCTTGTCACTCTTTGGCTTAACACTTATTTTTAAGCCTGACCAAGTGTATGACTCCTCCTGCACCCATTCAGGCTCTTAAGCGCACAGCTGGTCAAAATGATATTGTTCTTCTTGTTTTTTTTTTTTTTTTTTTTTTTTTGTTATTAATAATATGGGAAGCTGCTGCACACGTGAATCATCCCCGAGAAATTAAGGAAATTTGCATAAAAAATTTCTCTCTCTCTCTCTGTGTGTGTGTGTGTGTGTGTGCACATGTGCATGTCAAAATGCCATTCATAAATTGTCAAATTGCAGGGGGATTAACCTCTCTATTGCCAATATAAATACTTAACTCTTTTTTTTTAGGCCTTAGATGCTAGTTGTGACTCATCAACTAGTTGAATTGGGATGCTAGGAAAGCCCCACACGAAACGTATGGAAGTTTTGAAGGCGTCACAACTAACGGTCATAAAAAAAAAAAAAAAAATAGTTAAACTCAAGAAATACCAGTTTGAAATTTATTATGCATATTTTTTATTGCTATATTTTGTTGTTGTTGTGATTTTAATGTCTTCTCTTTTGGCTTAGTTTAACGAAAAGAATGAGAACATTAACAGAGTGAAAAAGGAGGCATTTCTTTGGGTCACTTGAGCTGAAATTGTCCCCCTTCCCTCGCTATGCTTTGAATTTTAAAGCCTATTCTATTTTCAATTCAAATTTCAGATCTTTAAAGAATATCTTGTTAATAAATTGAGAGCTATAAAATGTATATTTCGAGCATGAAAAGTTCAAGGAGCGGTCTGGGGTGCGGCAAAAACAACAAAATTTGTTAATTTTTCTTTTTTTTTTTTGGGGGGGGGGGGGGTTTGTTTCAAGAATCTTTTCTGAACCTTAAGAAACCCCAAACAACGGCTCTTTTCATTCAGTTGAATTTAAAGTGATTGCATGTAAAAAATATTACTTACAGGAATTATTTGTTTTAATTATTAAGTCGAACACAGAGACTCATGTTTCAATATGAGCGAGTGTAAAATGCGTTTATATTCACCTTAAAGCAATCCAGTTTGATCTTGTTTTATGAAATCATTATTTTTTTTTTTTTGGATTTTGTTGAAATTACAATTTAACCGCCGCCCGCTGCCCGCCACCATCTCGCTCCTCTCCCCCTCTCTTTGTGTTTAAAGTTACGCATTTAATGTTTTAATTAGCACCACTTTAGACTTGTTCCAAGGACAATTTGGCATTTCGCTTAGTTTTTTTTTTCGATAGACGACGTTAAAGCTAATTTGATTTTGTTTGTTTGCGTGTTTAAACTGTGACAGG
Organism: Drosophila nebulosa; assembly: GCA_024703675.1. Classification (NCBI taxonomy): domain Eukaryota; kingdom Metazoa; phylum Arthropoda; class Insecta; order Diptera; family Drosophilidae; genus Drosophila; species Drosophila nebulosa. The sequence goes on from JANFPS010000005.1 coordinate 1,953,265, forward strand.
TGTCATTTAATTAAATAATGTATATGTATGTATGTATGTATGTGTGTACGTACCTACATATATGTACATATATATATACATTTTTAGAAAGTTTATTGGTTTTTGAATTTCATCAAGTTGGGCAAAAAATCTGTTAATTGCTAGGGCAAACATATATCCAACTGAAAAAAAACACACAAAAACAACAACAACTGACATATGTAAGAATTCAAGTAAAATTTTGGTCACAAGAACTCTCCTGTTAATGATCAACTAATTGAAATAGTTTTTTTTTTACTGTTTAAACAAACTTGTTGACTTTCAGATGTCCTACAAAATAATTAAACTGGCGATGCCCCAACTTAGTCTCTAGTCTAAATTTGTATATATTTTGAAGCCATAAATTGTTCAGGAAATTAATATTGAAAAGCCTTAAAGTTGCTTTAGGTGCTTCAGGTATACGCGTAAGTTTAGTTGTAGCAATAGGATCCGCCTCTCCTTAGTAAAATCCTACCTTAGCGGCACACAGTGCGTATACGTTATTTGTTGCTAGGCATACACAGACATTCGCTCCATTTATTGAATTTTAAACCGATTTTAATAAAAAATACCTTAGTCGATGGGGAATTTCATCTACTTTATTTCGTTGTTTAAACAGAAAATGGCATTTTGAATTACTTGGTATCGAAAACTGACACCAAAGCAAAGCACTCAAAAAATCCCTACAAAAATCATTTCGATTTTTAATTGGCCCCAATTCAAATTGTGGCGATAAATGGAAAATTCCAAATATGCAATTTCTTTTAATGTTACTAGATCTACAACTTCTTTTAAGGATTCATAGGTGTATCTTTAATATTCAAAATTTTGGATCAGGTGTGCTTAATTAGTGACCAGGCCAAATTGGGGCACCTAGAAAAATAACGCCAAAAGCTGAGGTGATTAAACCCCTAGCATATGTTCTTTATAAATTGATGAACACAATGGAAAAAGAATTGTTAAATAAATGTTTTTTAGGAGTCGAGAAAATTAAAGAAAAATAAAATAAAAAGTAAATTAGTGCCCACCTCGTAATGCGACTTAAGTTTTATATCGAAAATATAATTCATAGAGAGCAAAAAGTTCCCAGAGTGTGAAATGGAAAACATTTGTGTAAGTTTTTCACCACTTATTTAGCTTTATTTTAATCAAAGCTAAACGATTTGTATTATTTCAAACCGATTTTGAATGAATTTCAGATCCTTAAATCTAGAAATTGAACTTCATATAACTGCCTGGTAGAGAACTCAATTATTTAATGCTAATTTTGAACATGGAAGTCAATGAAAAAGAGACTCAGCTAGTAAGTGAATTACTTAAACAAAAGTCTTGTAAGCCTGTAATGTAATTGAGTTAGAAAAGTAACTACCAAGCCAAACGGCAAATCGCAAAGACTCTAGAGTCACCTGTTTTAAGGTAAATAGGTTGTAAATTTATTGCTTAACGATAGTGAGCTCAACTAATTACGCACAAAAAACACAAAAAACCAACTTTAATTTTCACTTGGATTGAGTGTAGCTCACATCGAATTCGTCTTGGCCGTTCGCAAGTTGAACGCCTTTTGTCTCAAAGCCAAGTTCAACCTTCAATTGAACAAACAAATGGGTATTAAATACATTTCCGTTTTGATTCTTGTTTTATTTGATTGTTGCTTTTACTTCTTCTTTTTATGTTGTTTAAGTTTTTTTTTTTTTTTTTGGTTGTTTGTGTTTTTGCTTTTGGTTTAATGAGCCTTTTAATTAAAAGTGAGTTTAGGTCTTTCGTTGCACCCAAAATGATGGGGCAAAAAAACAAAAAAAAAAAAAAAATGAAATTCATTTGAAATTGTAGTATATCATTTAATGGAGCTTAAAAATAAATAATAAATTAAAATAGATTTCAGTAGACAGACACTCTATCGTGGCGATAAGAAAGCCAAGGAATTGATAATGCAGCAAGAAGAAGAACCACCGGATGGGTGGATGTGGGTGGTTCTATTGTACCGTAGAGAAATGAATATCAATAAACAATAATTTTCAATACCTTCCTTTTATGCGACATTTGCACTAAATTGTGAAATCCATCCAGGTGCTAAAAAAAAAGAGAACAAAAACATTAACACTGGAAAATTTCCACAAAAAAATAAAATAAAACATGTTTTCCTTAATTCAGTTGATTTATTTAAACAATTAGTAGGAGGCTGTAAGAATTTTCTGCCACCCTTTTGCCCTTGACTTGTCCAAACGGAGTCAAATCTATCTAGACTATATAATCCACATGTACTTGGCCTCGATTATTGAGTAGGTAGCATCAGAACAGAACAGAACAGAACGCATTATCAGTAGTTGTGATAGTCACTGATTGTGGTTAGTTGCTTTATGATTGGAAGGAAGAATTATGATCGGACAGTAGGTTACGTTACGATGGGTGGGTGGTAAGTGGGTTGGGCTGGGTTATTTTGGCTGGCTATATAAGTAGCTTTCCCCTAGCACGCGCCCAACCACTTCAGTTAAAATGAAATTCGCTTGTACAACGGTTCTACTTCTTGTCGCCGCTCTGGGCTCTGTCCGGGCCTCGGTGGATTGGTCTTCGGTCAAGAATTTGAACATCGAGACAAATGCAGCGCCAACCAATAAGCGCCATTTGTCGCCTTCGGGACGCATCACTGGCGGAGTGGTGGCCGAAAGGAATCAGTTCCCCTATCAAGTTGGATTAATGCTCTACGTTGATGGCGGTGCTGCCTGGTGTGGTGGCACTTTGATTAGCGATCGTTGGGTGGTCACCGCTGCCCATTGCACTGATAGCCTGACCACCGGTGTGGATGTCTATTTGGGTGCCTGGGATCGCACAGACAAATCGGAGGAGGGCCAACAGATCATATTTGTGGAGACCAAGAATGTCTTGGTCCATGAGAATTGGGTTGCTGAGACCATAACCAATGATATTTCTCTGATCAAGCTGCCAGTGCCCATTCAGCTCAACAAGAATATTCAACCAGCCAACTTGCCAGTGAAATCCAACTCGTATAGCAACCTACTATGGACAATCCGCCATAGCCTCCGGCTGGGGTAGAATCAGTGATGGTAAGTCAAGCAAAATTTATGCATAATTTGGTTCTTTGATAAAAGTTTTCCCCTCTTTCCCTTACTCTCCTTCTTGAAGAGGCCGTTGGTGCCACAGATCTCTTGCGTTGGGTTGAGGTCCCAATCATATCGAACACGGGCTGCTCACCCTGGTACTTTGGCATGATCGGCAGCACTAACATTTGCATCAAGACCACTGGCGGTACATCCACCTGCAATGGCGACTCTGGCGGTCCTTTGGTGTTGAACGATGGCAGTAATACTCTGATCGGTGCCACTTCCTTTGGCATTGCCCTGGGCTGTGAGGTCGGCTGGCCAGGTGTCTTCACTCGCATCACTTCTTATTTGGACTGGATCGAGGCTAAGACTGGTGTGGTTAATCTGGGCAACTAACGAGAAATCAAAATATTAACGTATATATTAATAAAACCTTTGAAGATTTATACATATGTAGATACCTAAACTTTATTCAATATCCGCATGATCCTTGTCTTATGATGACTTATATTCCTAATCAGCATCAACAGTACAACTAAGTATATATATATATTCCCGATTTTAACTTAACATTGCTGAATATGGCTATAAATGTTGATCCAACTAAGAAAACTTAAAAAAAAAACTTAATTTCAATTAGATTTTTGCAAAATGAGCGAAAATTATGCCTAAATTAATTGTTGAAATTTTAAAGCTTTTTAACAGTTTAGAAAAGTTTTAAAAAATATAAATTTGACTCTTAAAACTTGCCTAAAAAATTGGCTGATTAAGAGGTTTTCGAAAAGAGACAATTTTTGGGAATTATTAATGAATTTTGGGTTACAAGGCTTCTTCTTTAACAGATCCTAACTCCAACTGTTTCTCAACTTTTGAAACGAAATGCCATCAAAGTTTAAAAATTTTGATTCGATTTCTTGCAAAAGTTCTGACAAAAATATGTCAAAAATTGAATTTAAAGGTTTTTAAGATTCAAAATATATTTTAATTTTGGAAATTGTGTAAAAATTAATCAAGTTGGACCTGGCTAGAGATTGAGGTTTTTCCTTTTTTTGTTTTCTTCGCAAAGTTTTTTGCAAATCATTTTAAATGAATTGCTAAAGTCTGAAGTCTTGAATATAAATTTATTTTTCGGTTTAGGATAAGAACCAGGGGTATAATTCGAGTCTATTTTGGGGGAAATGTTGATTGATAGTAGAGGATTATTTGTGAATTAAGTAAATATTCGTCATGAATGACGAAACGTCTTGCGGGTTATTTAATCTTACACATGGCATGATTGGGGACTGGAGCGATTGTGGCTATTGTGGCTATTGTGGCGATTCTGGTCACTTATCGATCGTAAATCATGATTGAATGGATTGGGTTATTCTAAGACTATAGTCTCGGAGCGATAATCGAAGATATATGATCGGACTTTGGGTTGGTAGTGGCTATAAAAGTAGAATTCCTTTCCTGCATTAATCAGTTGCTCAACATGAAATTCGCTTGCACTACAGCATTGCTGCTGGCCGCTGTTCTCGGCGCCGCCCACGCCTCGGTGGATTGGTCTTCGGTCAAGAACTTGAACATCGAGGCAAAGGCACCCACAACGCGTCGCCATTTGTCGCCCGAGGGACGCATCACTGGCGGAGAGATTGCCGAAAGGAATCAGTTCCCCTACCAAGTTGGATTATTGCTCTATGTTAATGGCGGTGCTGCCTGGTGTGGTGGCACTTTGATCAGTGATCGTTGGGTGGTCACCGCTGCCCATTGCACTGATAGCCTAACCACCGGTGTGGATGTCTATTTGGGTGCCTGGGATCGTTCCAATGGCGATGAAACTGGCCAACAGATCGTTTTTGTGGAGACGAAAAATGTGATTGTCCATGAGAATTGGATAGCCGATACCATTACCAATGATCTTTCCCTGATCAAGCTGCCGGTGCCCATTCAGTTGAATGAGCATATCCAACCAGCCAAATTGCCTGTGAAATCGAACACGTATAACACCTACAGTGGAGAAACTGGTGTTGCCTCCGGCTGGGGTTTGATCAGTGATCGTAAGTAATGAAAACTCCATGGTATCAGTAGTGTCCAATGTCATTTAATACCTTTCTCTCCCATCTCTCCCATCTCTCTCACGCTTGCATAGAGGCCACCGCTGTTACCGATAAGCTGCGCTATATTGAGGTGCCAATTATGTCGAACTCTGGCTGCAGTCCCTGGTACTTGGGCCTGGTGGGTAGCACCAACATTTGCATCAAGACCACTGGCGGTACATCCATCTGTAGCGGCGACTCTGGCGGCCCATTGGTGACCAAGGATGGCACTTTGATTGGCGCCACCTCGTTTGGCATTGCCTTTGGTTGTGAGGTCGGCTGGCCAGGTGTCTTCACTCGCATCACATCCTACTTGGACTGGATCGAGGAGAAGACTGGTGTGGCCAACTATGGTGACTAAGTGCTCCATTGTGTAAAGTGCTTAAATAATAATAAAAATTTATTTCGAACTGGCTACTACTAAATTCTACTACAACTACTATAGAAAATAAAATTCATATTCAGACTTGGATCTGGCTGGTGGACGCTCCTCCGTCGATGACATTACGTCGAGTTCATCTGGCAGATCGTCATCTGCTAGCTGTTCAGCCTCCTTCTCGCGTTGCTTTTCAATCAGTTTGCGAGCGGAGTCCTGTCGCTTCTTTTTACTATAGTCCTTGATGTATTGGTCAAAGAAAATGGCTTCTGTGGTATCCTGATGGGAATGTACGCCAGTCTCATCGCTTATCCAGTCCAGATAGGAGGCCACTTTGGTGAATGCCGCCGGATAGCCACGATCGCAGCCATAAATGCTGCCAAACGAGGTGATGCCGACAAGGACACGCTTCTTGGAGTGACGCCGCTGCAGGACCAAAGGACCGCCCGAATCGCCATTACATGTGGAGCGGGCATTCCGTCCACTGGTGCATATGTTTGTGCCGCGATACGACAGTGGAAAGTTATTCTTACATGTCCGACCATCGATTATCTGCAGCTGGACATAACGCAAAACATTGCTAATGGCATGCACTCCTGTGGCATAACGTCCCCAGCCGGAGGCTATGGCTAATTTGTTTTTAAAATTTCGATATTCGTAGTGACGCTTTGGCAGCTGTATGGGATGTATGCGATCTGAAAACCGAAAAGAAATCGCATTCAAGCATTCAAATCCAATGGGTTTCTAAGATTCATTCATTCTTTCTTTCTTTTTATTTGGTGACCCCGACGCCGGCAATTGCTAGACGACACTCACCGTTAAAGCTTACGGCATGTGGCAAACGTACCAAGGCAATGTCATCCTTCAAACGTTTGGGATTCCATGTGGGATATATGTGAAAATTAGTGTTGGGTACCATCAATCTAACTTGACCCTTCTCCTTGGCATTCTTGATCTCATTGGCTCCCAGAAAGACGAGCGCACGTTTTGCCCTGCAAGCAAGAAGGCATTTAGATGGACAAATTTCAAAGGGGAGTGAGTGTATGGGGGGCTCCTTTGCATACATATCGACACAGTGGGCTGCAGTCAGAACATATTGCTCCGAGATAAGTGAACCGCCGCACCAATATAGACCCTTGGGTCTCTGCAGCAGCATGCCCACTTGATAGGGAAAACAATGCGGATTGCCCACATTGCCGCCAAATATACGATCCATGGCCATGGCACCCTCGGGTAACATTTGCTCCATCAATGGTGTCGTCTCCAGATTCAAGACCAACGGTTCGGGTTCGTCAAGATCTGTGGATACATCCTCATTACTGGCCAACATGTCCATGCCATGCTCATGCACATGATGACGACTTTCGCTAACTTCCGCATCTTGTTCCAGCGAAGAGAAGGCTGACAACGAAGTTGTCTGCTGCTGCTGCTGCTGCTGATGATGATGATGATGCATATCAAACGACGGATACATGGACACCAAATACATTGGCTTAACCTGTTGCCAGTCCAGTGAACTGGCCATTCCGGCAACAGCATAGAGTAATAGCAGGAGCAAGAGCAATTGGAATCTCTGCCTCTGCTGCTGCTGTGTTAGCACATTGTTGACACTATTGACCGATTGTTTAAACATTTGCATTGATTTTTAATTCGTAAACGCATCTAATTTTCGCCACAAATGTTTGTGTGTGTGTTTTTTCTTTTTTCACTTCACTGATTTGTGCTCAACAAGAAAAAAAAATAAATAAATAAGTGAAAAAAAAAAGAAGAGGAAGGTAAAAGGGGGTAATTGTAATTGAAATTGGATAAAACTTCACTTGAAGCCGTTACGCGTTGGTTTATTTTTTTGCCACGGATCGGTTTGCTCCTCCATGCGCTTTCAAAGACTCGTTTACGACTGTGGAGTCGCGCGCTTGTTGGCAGCATTTTTATAAACTCCTCTGGAAACATTTGGAATTATTTCATCTAGTTGGGCATTAATTTGACGTGCGAGTAAAACTAAAGCTACCGAGGTAAGAGTGCTTTTTTTTTTTTGTTTTTGTGGCAGTAGCAATTGTATGATGAAGTTCCCCCCCCCCCCCCCCACACACACACAAATGAAGTTGCATCAATTTGCATACCTTTGGACGTTCCACTCTGGCTCTAACTCTCTATCTTTTTCTTGCCAGCTAGCTCTTTCTCCTTACGACGCATGTGTGTGTTGTTTGTGTGTGTGTGTGTGTGTGTGTGTGTGTGTCTCATCTTTTTTGGTTATATATATATCAACTTTGTTAGTTGTTTTAACCATATTTAAATTGCATATAAAGTTGTAACTCGAGTTACTACGATCGCACTAGCGTTTGGTGCTATTACATCATGACTTCAGGCAGACAGACACAGAGAGAGAGACAGAGAGACAGAGAGAGAGAGAGCGAAAGAGAGAGTCAGAGTGGGAGTGGGGTGAAGATAGATAGAGAGTCTTTCATTCAACAATTTCACAGTTGAGGCAAAAAACACTTCATGACGGATGATACCTTTTTCATTTGCCATTTCCATTTCATATTTGCACTTTGTCTTTTTGCATGTCAACAATTTGGCCTTGTCTTTTGTTTTGTCACATAGTTAGACCTGAAGTTGGAAATTGGAGTTGGCAACAAGGGGAAGTTGTTTTCTTTGATGTTGCCACCACACACTCCCCACTAAACTGCCGCCCGCCGCTTCGCCCCTTCGGCACTCTGGTCATACCAGCCAAGCCGGCTTTTAATCTCGAATTTGTCCAGTGGGTCAAGATTTGCTTCCTTATTTTCTTTTTAAAGCAGAAGGCGTTTTGGCGACACTATTCGTTTTAGGCCATAAAACAATGTAATCAGTTAACAATCATTTTATCTACTTTTTTTTTTGCATTCACATAATGGTGAATATGCTTCAAAATCAATCGTATTATACATATATTTATTATGTATTTAAAGTTAATTAAGTTAAAATGTACATAAGATTCAAATAAGCCCTAGGCTTACCTCACACTATAGAAATCTGCTTTATAATATGATATCCATACACAAGGCTGAAATACGAATTCGAATCCTTGTTATTCAGTTGCCTAAATGACTGGAGAAGTGCCTTAAATTTGTATTTTGCCAAACTTCTTGGTTGTCATTAATTTTAACAAAAATATTAATAATTGAAAGTTTTACAAACTGAAAATGTTTTACAAAATTGATAATGATAAAAGTTCCTCAATATAAACTTTAGCCCAAAAGAACGTTTCGTTTTCTAAAGACAAAATAAGTCGACATCAACGAAAAACTTAATATTGTCTTAGAAAAATTAAAAATCTATCTTAGAATTCGAAAATAAGAGCTAAACGCTTGAAATTTGTTTGAATTTGAGGATTTTAAAAAAAGGTTTCAAAAAAGATTCGCCGTCAATAACATTTAAATATAAAATTTATAAAATTTAAAAGTTCATTTAATTTCTTAAGTTCATTAAGTCGAAACAAAGTGTTGTTTAATTTTCTGTTGTTTAAATATTTGTGAAAATGTTCACCCAACATAAATGAAATTAAAAAAAATAAATAAAAGATATTGCCGAAATACTCTTTCATGGGGCAAACAGCGGTAACTTGATTGATGGCTTATGAGTGCCGGCGGCGGTGTTGGTGGCGTCTCCATTTTGCTCAATCTCAATGCTCAAGGTTATTGCCGGGCTCAGTGGGCGTGGCGGATTTTCTCATAAACAAATTAACAGCAAGTGGCATTGCTTTGCACACACACACACACACACAAACACACATAGCTCTGTGTGTTGCAGGTATGCAACTGTGTGTTGCAGTGTGTTGCATGCTGCCAAATTGATAATTTGGCATTTGGTATTCTTAGCAGGAAATAAAACTCTTGTTGAGTGCATTACAAATAAAAAAAATTAAAAATTATTATTGTTTTTTTTGTTGTATTTTATAATTAAATTAATTCGTGCTGTGAAATAACAACAATACTTTTTCTATTATTATTGTTTTTATTTCGGGGTGTTGAAAGTATTTTCTTTAGGAAATCATTTGTGGTGTGGTGTCTGGTCTGATTTGCTGGAGATTGGGCGGTGCGGTGGTGTGGCTAGCGAAGCAAATAAATCAAATCGTCTCGTCTATGCGATGGCTATGGCGATCGGTGTGCGGTGATATGTATGTTTGCAAATCGAAGAAATGTAATGAGGCTACAACAACAACAGCAACAACAACAGCAACAACAACAACAACAATCAACGGTAGCAAGTTGTGGCGCCTGATTATGCAAATATCTGCAACAAATACTCCACGCCCCATACACCAACCCACCATGAGACCAAACACCGTCCCACCATCCAACCACCCAACCACCCAACCCAACTTACTATGCCTGTGCGTCGATATTCAATGCATAATCGCAAATTATGAATTAACCAACTCGCCAGTTGCATGTTATCCACTACTACTTACTATTTATGTATGAATAATAGTTTTTCGTATATATACATATATATTTTTAATTTTTTTTTGTTGCACGATTATTTTATTGTTGCACTTGCTAATGCATTTGCCGTTATTTAATTTAGCACCAAGCAAATGGCTCGCACTATTTACCAACTTATTAGTTAGTTGGCATTTCCCCCTTGTTGTTGCTGTTGTTGTTGTTGTTGTTTTTATTATGATTATTGTTTTAATGTTGATTGTGCGTTTTATGATTAGTTATAAACTCGTATGTGTTTATTTACTTATAAGAAGGGGAGACAATGCACGGCCAACGCAGCGTTGCACCTCAACATTTAGTTCCTACTTTTGCTTTTTTTTTTAAATTTTGAAAAAAATTCCAATTAAAAGTGTAGTCTATGGTGAGCAGTTATCAAAGTAAACTAAAACAATAGAAATTCTCATATTCCAAAGACAAACTCATTTCTATTAATAAATTTTACCGAGAAAGATGTAAAATAAAGTCAACTATTATGAGCAAACAAAAAGTTTTAGTCTCTTTAGGAGAGGCAACCATTTGGGATTTGCTTTCCACGTTGTAAACTATGATTCCAACCATTATGAATTTTGAAGCAAAAAGGCTCCAAAAATTTATTTTTGCATTGCTGAGTACGTTCTGAAAGAGAATTTCTAAACAAACTTATGAAATTTTTAAGCAAATTCAACTTCCATTAATCAAATAAAATAGTTTGTTCTTTTTGTTTTCATATTGCTTCACATAAAAGTAAAGTATTTCTTGTATTTTTCTTCAATTAAATGTATTTGTCTACAATCTAGACTTAGAATTATATTCCTTCGTTGTTGTTATTTACAGACTCATTTGGAAATAAGCAAAATAAATAATTCTCCGTGATTTGTTGATATCAGTTCAGTTTGCCTCCATTTAAGGGGATTATTTGAATCAATTTTTGCGAGTTGAATGCCTAACTTACCAATTAAAAAAAGAGCGAAAGAAACTGCTATATTTATATAGAAACATAAAATTTTTGCATGTTTCAAGATGTCTAAAGTTAGAGGCAAAGTTTTTAGATTTCAATGAAATGAGAGAAAAGGAAAAGAATCGTAAATGTTGATTAAGTTAGTTAACCTTTTCATTTCTAACAAAATGGACAAATGTATGTTGATTGTTTTTCTCTTTGGATTTGCAAAATGTGCAGAAAAAAAAAAAAAAAAAATTTATGGTGAATGAATAACCGAACAATTTAACTCAATGGTTTTTGAATAATTAAAAAGTAAGCTCAACCTTATGCGGTAAAAAATATTTTGAAATATGTTAAATGGGATGATTTCAATTCGCATACTCTTAGTCTAAGCCTACATAAAATATTTGATTTGAATCTTTCAGTCTCTAGTTAAAATCTGTTGCTGCTGCTATTGCTGCTCGCTGGCAATGAGATGGCCGGCAATTGCATGTCATCCATGGTGGCCTTGATGATATTATTACCATTTGCCAGAAATTGACCCTCCTGCTGCTCCTCCTCATCCTCTTCATCAAGCATAGCACTATCGAAACTCTTGTTGAGTCGATCATGGAACTCGGTCATTGTGATTTTTTTTAATGCGAGTCGCTTGCCAAATGTCTTCTTCACCTTGAGTCGCCGCTTCTTGACCAAATTCTTGTTCTTATTGAGGCCATCGCTGAATGAGATGGCACGTCGCAATTTACGCGATCCAAATTTGACAATACGAACTTGCTGGCTGATGGATGTGGAACCCTGCTCCTCACTATCGTCTTCTGCATCGGCGGCATTCTCATCGCTAGGCTCCTCGAATATAGTTTCCAAATTGGTTGGTGTGAACTTTTTCATATGCTGACTGCTCATGTAGATTTTCTCAATGCTCTTTAGCGTCTGGGCATTTGTGTTGAGTTCGCGTCGTTGCTTTTTTTTCGAGGGCTTCATAATGGCACTGCAGATGCGATTGAAGTTATCCTTGGCTATGCGTGCGGGCATCCGGCGACGCGAGACACCGCCACGGCTGCCAGGTATTGTGGAGGATGATGTGGCTGCCGCATAACTGCAGCTGCTGTGGGCGTCACTCACATCTGCGTCGGCATCGTCATGGTCATCGTCGTCGTTGCTCTCGCTGCGACTGTCCTGGCTGGAGACGCTGTCCTCATCAATTGACTGGGGCGCTGCGACTGACGCGATTGCTGCTGGGGATGGTCGCGACCCGTCAGCCTCCTCTTCGGTGTCCGACATGGCCATGGGCCTGCTGAGACTCCAGTCAAAGTTGGTGCTAAAAACAAAAAAGATATTAAGTTGGTCAAGCGAAATAAACGTAAGAAAGCATAAGCCAAGCGCCGCTGTCTGCACACTGCACTATATTTACCAACTAGAACTGGGATGCGGCGTAAATGTTATTTTTGCAAAATTATAAACAATATTTTCCATAATTATATGTTGTTCGGCTGGCTGCCAGGCATTTCCTTTGCTTTATGCTTTTCTGAATTTTCGTCTTTAATTTAACAATTCTTTTTTATTTGTTATGTGCCAAATGAAAATAAACATCGATGATACCGATAACAGCTGTTATCGTTGGCGGGTGTCAGTGCTGCCAAGGTGGCGGGAAACTGGCAAGAAATTTGGCAGAAACCGTTGAGAGCAGAACTGGTTCTCGGGCTGTTCCTGTTCCGACTCTGATATATTTAAAATACCTAAGTTTAGGAGAAGATTTATGTGGTCGAGTTGTTTTTTTTCAAGAACTAACATTAAACTTGCAATGGAACACAGATTCTTTGCCTTTTATGGGCCTTAGTAGCTTAATTATTAAAATACTTTGCAAAATCTAGCCAAAAACTGGTTCTAGTTTTCTAGGTCAGATCTGTTTCAAGGCGAATAAGGATAAACTGGGACGGCTTTCAAAACATTTAAATAGGAGACATCAAATTTCGATTAAATATCGTTGCGTTTAACACTGCACTGACGCTGATCTTGTAAAATCGATTGTCCCAAAAGTAAAGTTTACAGAATTGCAAATGTTAAATTTTACAGACCAGGGCTGGGAGAATTGGCGCCTATTTTTAAAGTTTGCCAGAGGGTAACCGTTGAAGTTTTGGGCGCATTGGAAGTTCCCTGAATAATTAGCGTCTAGCTAATACAGGGCCAGATTTACTAAAAACGACTGTTACTTATGTTGCATTTTCAATTCTGATTTACGCTTCAAAAAAATTTCATATAAATAATTGCAATTTGAATATTTAAGTGTTGCAGGTCATTGGCCCGATCAATGTTACGCAACACTTTTGATCCTTTTGTGTTATCGAAAGTAAGTGTATCGATATTCGTTTATAACGGGACAACTTGAAAATTTTTTTTCGTGTGATTTAAGTAAAGTGAAAGTGAATTAAAATGCTAAAGCATCTTATGTGAAGTATGTGCAAATAGTGAAATGTGTTAAAAACTACGTAACCAACCATAACCCAATGGGTAAGTCATTTTAACTACTCTTACGGCTGTATGTACATATGTACATACAAATGTATGTAGCTTTTGTTTGTGATGAACAGCCAATAATTTTGCTTTTGTTTAGAAGCACTTAAATCGCTTTGATATTGTTTATATGTTTGTATAAAATGTATGTACTTTCATATCTGGCAGGCCAAAATGATAAGTATGAAGATTTAATTTTCTTGGGCATTATCAATTCGAATTCAATTGGTGCCTTCGGCTATATCTTCGCGATAGATAGGCCTGAGAGAGAAGTGTATTAGCACTTTGGCACACTCCTACTTGATTAGGGACCTTGATGGGTGGTTTTAATTTAATAATTCTAATCAGCTGACGTGCCAAATTGGCCACAATTCGCTATAAATGGGCTGGTCGTGACCAGAAGCACCACGAGTAATTCCTTCATTCGCCATGAAAGTGTTCGTTGTATTAGCTCTGGCTTTGGCCTCCGTATCCGCTGGCACCGTAGTGCCCAAGCAGGTGCATCCCAAGGATGTGCCTGTCGAAAACAAGATCAATGGTCGCATTGTCAATGGTTACCCAACCTACGAGGGCAAGGCTCCCTACACTGTTGGTCTGTATTTCCATAACGGTTGGTGGTGTCGGCGGTTCCATCATTGCCAACGACTGGGTCCTGACTGCTGCTCACTGCACAAACGGAGCCAGCGCTGTGACCATCTACTATGGCGCCACCTGGAAGGATAATGCCCAATTCACCCACACTGTCAACAGCGGTGACTTCATCCAGAACTCCAAATGGCCCAATGAGAATGGCAACGACATCGCCCTGATCCGTACCCCCCATGTCGACTTCTGGTCCAATGTTAACAAAGTGGAGTTGCCAAGCTTCAACGACCGCTACAACATGTACGATAACTGGTGGGCTGTTGCCTGCGGCTGGGGCTTGACCACCTCGGGCAACCAACCCGACTGGATGGAGTGCGTTGACCTGCAGATCATCAGCCAACGCTCAGTGCTCTCAGACCTATGGCACTCAACCGAGGGTATTCTCTGCGTCTCCACCGAGGGCGGTAAGTCCACCTGCTCTGGTGACTCTGGCGGCCCATTGGTTCTCCACGACGGCGGCCGTTTGGTTGGTGTCACTTCCTGGGTTGCTGGTGCCGGTTGCACTGCTGGTCTTCCATCTGGTTTCACTCGTGTCACCGCCCAATTGGAATGGATCCGTGACAACTCTGGTGTGGCTTACTACTAAATTAATTCTTCAACAAAGTAAATAAATTGCATAGAAACGAAAAATCGGCCTCAATATTGTTTTAAACTGAAAGCAGACTCAGTCCTTTATTTAAAATGCGGATAACTTAATCTTGGTTAGTTCCAATGCAGTTTTTTCTATATCAATTAGGTGAAACTCTGTTTCGAGGAGTAAATTCAAGGGAATTGAAGAACATAGACAAAATAATTTAATCGAAGATCTTTATTTTGCAAGTCAACGTGGCAAAAATGTATTGTCTTTAGAGATTTGCAATTATCTTTTTCATTAGTTAGGTGAATTCCTCATTCCTCAAGGAATGATAATGATCTCATTAAATCGAAAATATCCCAAAAAAGTTAAAGTTAGCCCATTTAAAATTTGTTAAATTGACAAAATTACAGGCTTAAATGCACCGATCCTTTTGGGCTGATCTCTTAAGCGAACCTGCTAATAAATGCAAGGACTTGATTTGTTAAAGGTAAACATTGCTTTGGAATTTCATTCAGAGCAATTTCACATTATAACGTTCTGTGAAGAGACTCAAAAACGCTTTTTTTAAATGTTGTGTGGCACACTATTATATGAATCTATTCAAATCAAATATATCAAGCTGCAAAACAAATTATTTCATTTCATACAATTCAAATGATCTGGCCTTTACATAAGAGTTGTCGCAAATCCATTCCAATTGGGAGACCAGCAACGCAACCATCACCAGCCAATTTGCCACCATCATGGAGAACCAATGGTCCGCCAGAGTCGCCGTTGCAAGTGGACTTGCCGCCCTCATTTGAGATGCAGAGAATACCCTCGGGTTGAGTGCCGTAGGTCTGAGCGCACTGAAAGTTGCTGATTATCTGCAGATCGACGCACTGCAACCAGTCGGGCAGAGAACCTTTAGTGGTCAAACCCCAGCCGCAGGCAACAGCCCACCAGTTTATCGTACATGCTGTAGCGGTCGTTGAAGCTTGGCTACTCCACTTTGTTCATATTCGACCAGAAGTCTACATGGGGAGTACGGATCAGGGCGAGGTCGTTACCATTATCATTGGGCCATTTGGAGTTCTAGATGAAGTCACCGCTGCCCATCCAGTCGGTGAAAACGGCTTCAGATCGTCACTGCGCTGGCTCCGTTCGTGCAAAGGACAGCAGTCACCACCCAGTCGTTGGCAATGATGGAACCACCGCACTACCAAACGTCAGCGAAGCCCAAGCCGACAGCATAGGAAGCCTTACCCTCGTAGGCTGGATGTCCTATCCATTGACAATGCGTCCATCGATCTTTTTCTTGGGCTGATCCTTTGAGTGAACCTGGCAGACACCAGTGCTCTTGGCGGACACAGAGGCAATGGCCAGAGCGGCCAGACTCAAAGCAATGATTACTCTCATGATGGCAAAAACACTATAAACTTAATTACCAATCATTTTGGCTTGCCTTTCAATAGACATTATCATATCATTCAAATATTTAGTTCAGTACTTTTCCACTTGACCGTTAATTAGTTTTACTTTTTTAGTTCCCCTTAAACAAGATTTACTCAAGATATCTCTAAGCATAAGTATTGAATAGAGTTGATAAAGAATTCTTAAAAATTTATGGGTTTTTCTAAAAAAATTGTACTGATATTGATAGATTTTAATTAGAATTTAGCTTAAATTCTAAAAATATTTCAAGGAACTGTTACTTAAACTGATCATTCGCAAAGCCTTGAAAAGCTAACAGAAAACAATCTGGCAACTCTCGAAAATTGAGAAGCTTAACTTGCAATTCAATTCCTTAAGGAGAAATTATCCAAATAATTTTTGATTAACCAGTTTCCCTTTTCACTGAAGAAAGCTGACTTGCGACCTCAACATCAGTTAATATGACTTTCTTGATATTGTTAAACATTTAATGAATGGTTTTTTTTGGTATTTCATGAATTGGTTGTTTATCATTATTCTTAACGGCGGTTATCAGGCCCCCACGGTGTTCAACGACTCGGCTAATCTTTTCTTTCGATGAATGGAATTGAAATCAAGTGGACTGAACTTTTAATTAAAAACGACTTGGTATTGTATTTCGGAGAGTGGCAAAATTTGCACGCGTTTGGCTAAATGGAAAACCAAAGAGAAAGTTTGACTGATTAGACTGACATTCAATACTTACCCAAAATGTGATAAGACTAACGAGTTTTTCAAGTGGAAGACTTTCGTAAATCATTTGTTTTTGCCTATAAAAATAACTCACAATGCGGACATAAAGTCAGTTCATTCATACAAAATGAAACTATTGCTCGGTGTGTTGACTTTCAACCGCTAATGTCCCCTTAGGGATTGCTTCCTTAGGTAGCGTGGCAATGGGTTTTAGTATTAACAGTGACGATGGATGATGGGTCGATGGGCTAGGATCGCATCTCGTTTCTCGGAGTATTAAAATTGATTCTGGTGAACTCGATCTGCTCTTTGTTTTAATGAAGTAATCTGTGCTCCTGATGAAAAGCCAAATTGTGTTGGTGACTCTGGTGGCCCATAATGCCAGTCGCCTTGTAGGCACATAACTGGTCTATCAAATGGTTTCGCACGTGTCACCAGAATTTCTTGCCAAATAATCATATCAAATAAATTAATTTTTGTCGTCTGGTCAGTGTACTAGAACTTTCTTATCTTTTGGCTGGCCATTTTACACTAGACACAGCAAACAGAATTGGAAATTTTGCAATTTCGCTCAATGAACAAAGTTCTTTATCTGTTTTAAAAAAGGCGTCCGTTGACTTCTAACCACAATGTGACGCCAAGACAAAGTAAATTTGTTAAAAGTGAGCGGGCTATTAAAATGGAGGGAAACTTTAGAGAGTTTGGCATTATGTTTTGAAGAATTTTAGGTGCCACCTTACAGTATAGAGTATGCTGCATTAAGTAAGCTTCCAAACTTTTGAGTAACAGTGTAACTTAAGTTTCTTCGATTTACAATAGGAGAATTAATTAACCCATGCGCCCCATTGAAAGAAAGTCTTTTATAATGCAATCAGATTAGTGCAGTTTTTATCTTTAATAGTAGGCAATGCCAGTGTGATCGCGTATCCAGTCCAAGTAGCCAGAGACACGAGTGAAGCCAGCTGGTTGACTGGCAGCACAGCCATCCCAGTGGCCGAAGGAGGTGATGCCGACCAATTTGTTGCCATCATGCAAGGCCAATGGTCCGCCCGAATCGCCGTAGCAAGTGGAATGAGCGCCAGTGGTGGAAATGCAGAGGGTATTGTCGGTGATGTAGGTGCTGCCGAAGATATTGCGGCAATCATTGTTGTCCATAATCTGGACATCAATGCAGTTCAAATAGTTGGACATGCCTTCGCCATCCCAGGTGGCTCCCCAGCCCGAGGCTACGGCCCACCAGCCGGAGTAGCTGTTGTAACGATCATTATAGCTGGGCAATTCAACACGATCCACCAGAGACCAGAAATCGACATGAGGAATACGAATCAGAGCAATATCGTTGTTCAAATAATCATTGAAGTCGGGATGTCTGATGAAATCGTTGCTGCCCACCCAATGGGTATACTGGGCCTCATGACGAAAACTGGCTCCAAAGTAAATGGTGACACTTTCGCGTTCGGTCACACAGTGTCCAGCAGTCAGCACCCAGGTGTGGTCAATGATTGAACCAGAACACCAGGTATTAACGCCATCCTTAATGAAACTCAGTCCAACAATGTATGGAACTTTTCCCTCATAGGCCGGATATCCATTGGTAATGCGTCCTTCGATCTTGTTCGACTTTGTCTGCATCTCCATTATGGGTACAGGCTTCCCTGGGAGAGTGGGCACAGCACTAGCTGCGACCACACCCAAAACCAGCAATACTAAATATTTCATGTTGAACAACCAACTAACGAGAATTGCAATACATTTGGCGTTTTTATAGACAAATCTTATCGAACAAGAGGCCAAGAGTTAAGTAGATGTCATAAATATATGTTTGAGTGGTGATTTGTTTGTTGTCTCAAGAAAGCTGGAATTTCCGAACCAAACCCATGAATAAATTTTAAAGGAACTTACTGCCTATCTAACAATGAATCAGAAACATGTATCTTGAGGTAAAAAGGAAACCCTTTCTCATGAAGAAAGTTACATACTTTGTATGGAATTAAAGAAATCAATAAAACATTTTAATAAATAAGTTTACTTCACGACATTATCTACTCTCTATTATTATGCACCCAATCTATATAGATTTATAACTTCCTTTTCTTTAAACTAATCAAAATTTGCAAATTTATTATGCATAACACAAATGAGGTGAATTTAATTATCTATCAGCTGATCTAAAAACTTAAAATCTTCTCTGAAAGACAGAGCTACTAGTTGTAGTTTCTATATCATTTTTTCCAAAGACTTGATTAGTTCCATAAGCAGATTATTCATATGAAGTTTTGTATTAAAGATTAAGAAGATTAAAAAACGTTTTCTTTCTAGAAAAATAACAAACAAACAGCAGAAATTAATAAACTTTTAACTATACTTTATCTATTATATAAATCAGACTTTAATACTATTTTTATTATACATCAATAAACGGATCAAATGGCTTGACTAAAATGGTTTAAGGCAGACTATTAAAAGCAAGTAAGAATATCTAAATAAAAAGGCAATTCATTATCCACAGTTGACTTCTAAAAGAAATAATATGATTTTTAAGTCACTTGAAAAACACGCTTCAAAAATATTTCTCAAATCCTTGTCACATTTTACAACGACTCTATATTGAGCTCCAAAGAATTGAAAAAAATTCTTTATTTATTCGTAGTATCGCAAAAATCAGAAACCAACCTTTAAGACATTGAAAACAATAAAAATATACACAAATAGAATGTTCTCAACTGATCGGCAAATGCGAATTGTTTATTTATTGAATCCATTGATTGCATATGGAACACGAAGACTTATCTTATCACTCAAATTTAAGTCAGCCTCTTAACTAAGTTAAATTAAATTTATGCCTTATTTGTGTAAATAAATTTAAGCAGTTTTTAAACATGTCAAATGCCTTGATAACACACGAAGAAGCGAAAAAAGCGAAAGATAGCAACATATGAATGAAACGTTGGAGTTTCCACAATAATGAAACTCCTCCCCATCCTCCGATCAATCCACTGCCACCCCAAGAATTTTAGCCCAATGACAGAGTAATTTTTCAATGATTTTTATTGCTTTCTAAATTTAATAAGAAATGCCAGTGTTGTCGCGGATCCAGTCCAAGTGGTGGGTGACACGCTGGAAGCCAGCTGGATGACCAGCTTGGCAACCGGCACCGGATACCCAGTTGGTGACACCAATCAACTTGTTGCCATCGTGGGAGACCAATGGGCCGCCAGAGTCGCCACCGCATGTACCCTTGCCGTCGGTGACACGGACACAGATGATGTTGGTGTTCACAGTAGTGCTGCCGTAGTAGGATTCGCACTCAGAGTTGCCAATGACCTGCAGGTCGACGCACTGGAGCCAGTCGGGCAATGGGCTGCCATCGTAGGTGCCACCCCAGCCGCAGGCAACAGCCCCAAGCGTCTTGGTATTGGTTGTAGCGATCGTTGTAGCTGGGCAACTCAACCTTGTTGACCATGGACCAGAAGTCGACATGAGGGATGCGGATCAGAGCAATATCGTCGACCCAGTGATCGATGAAGTTGTTGCTGCTAACGTAGTGGGTGTACTGGGCATTGGTGCGCCAGGTGGCACCGAAGTAAACGGTGACACCGTCTCCACCAGTGCAGTGGGAGGCAGTCAGGACCCAGGTGTTGCCAATGATGGAACCACCGCACCACCAACCGCCGCTGAAACCGAGACCAACGGTGTAGGGAGCCTTGCCCTCGTAGGCTGGGTAGCCATTGGTAATGCGTCCCTCGATCTTGTTGCTGCTAGCGGGAATGTCCTTGGGATGGACAACTCCCGTTTGGGGAGCAGCAGCCGCGGAGGCTACAGCCAAAGCCAGAATAGTAATGAATACCTTCATGTTGCTTGAACAACTTGTGCTTCAATTGTTTGCTCAAACGCCTTTTATACTCTCTTGCATATCTAATGCTGCAATCTGAGGACCATATATATTTCACTTGACTTATTTTTGCTCGTTTTGTTTTGCTTTAAAAGTACACAGATAAGGCCCTTTCTTAAAGTAGACCAAGGGAGAGATTGCAATTATTTATGTGACCACAAACAAATGAATGAAATGTTTAATTGCAATTCATCGTTTAATTTTTTTATATTGATATTTTTAAATCATTATGATTTAACACAAAAAATTCTTTGTCATTAAATACTTTGTAAAAAAGTGAAAATAATGTAGAAAGATAAATTCGCAGTGGCTCTTTATCATTCATATTGATTGATGACCAATTATCACTGGAACCACTTTATCAGTTTTGAAACATTATGAATTACATTTTCTAACACTTTGTTGCAAGGATTTTGACTTTGTTTTAGTTAGATAGGGACTAAATTAACCGAAAATTATGGTGACCATTTTAATTACAAAAATTTCTTTTGAAAGAAAATTTTTTTTGCCATGAAAAAACTTAAAGAGTCGTTCATCCGATTTTAATTATTTTAGGGTTTGATAAAGACGAAAACTAACGAAAAGACAAACTTTTGCTTAAGATCATTTTGGAATACTAAGTCAACACGAAAGCAACACAAAAGTCAGATCAATACAATCCTACATAAGAGACCAAACAGACAAAAGTTGCTTCTCCAGCCAATGAAATATTTGAATTTGTTAGGTTTAAAAATTTGCACTATTTTTTTTTTTAAGCAAATTGTGTACAAACTGTTTAATAGTGTAAATTCCTAAAATTTGCCGTCCTCTCAAAATTTATCGCCCTGGGCGTTTATCCTTATGGTACTTCTAGGCCTGAGTGAGATAAAACTTCTGATAAACTAGCACAATATTAAAAGAGAACTAGGCAGCTTTTTTTTGGTCAGATCCTTTCAAGTTTGAAGTATTGCTTTATACATTTTTGTCAACAACATTAGCAAGGAAAAGACTTGCAGTGATCTGATGTAAGGGCACTAAAAAGTGTAACCACTGACTAATAAATCATATTAATCTCAAGCATAAATTTGAACGCGCGCGACACTTGTACTCAAAAAATGGTAATCATCTGAAAGAAATCAGTTTCAGCTCATATTTTGCAAATTCCAATTGAAGGGCTCTTATCGGTGTGCACGCAAATACCAAAGATGATGGAAATATATATGATCCCTAGATTGTAGTGCAAAGACTTGTGGGTATAAAAGGCGTTTGAGCAAACAATTGAAGCACAAGTTGTTCAAGCAACATGAAGGTATTCATTACTATTCTAGCTTTGGCTGTAGCCTCCGCTGCTGCTGCTCCCCAAACGGGAGTTGTCCATCCCAAGGACATTCCCGCTAGCAGCAACAAGATCGAGGGACGCATTACCAATGGCTACCCAGCTTACGAGGGCAAAGCTCCCTACACCGTTGGTCTCGGTTTCAGCGGCGGTTGGTGGTGCGGTGGTTCCATCATTGGCAACACCTGGGTCCTGACTGCCTCCCACTGCACTGGTGGAGACGGTGTCACCGTCTACTTCGGTGCCACCTGGCGCACCAATGCCCAGTACACCCACTACGTTAGCAGCAACAACTTCATCGATCACTGGGTCGACGATATTGCCCTGATCCGCATCCCTCATGTCGACTTCTGGTCCATGGTCAACAAGGTTGAACTGCCCAGCTACAACGATCGCTACAACCAATACCAGGACGCTTGGGCTGTTGCCTGCGGCTGGGGTGGCACCTACGATGGCAGCCCATTGCCCGACTGGCTCCAGTGCGTCGACCTGCAGGTCATTGGCAACTCTGAGTGCGAATCCTACTACGGCAGCAGCACTGTGAACACCAACATCATCTGTGTCCGTGTCACCGACGGCAAGGGAACATGCGGTGGCGACTCTGGCGGCCCATTGGTCTCCCACGATGGCAACAAATTGATTGGTGTCACCAACTGGGTATCCGGTGCCGGTTGCCAAGCTGGTCATCCAGCTGGATTCCAGCGTGTCACCCACCACTTGGACTGGATCCGCGACAACACTGGCATTTCTTACTAAAACAATTTTTTTTAAACACATCCTTGAAAAGCATTAAAAATATATAAAAAATTTAAATTCAAAATATTTTATTTCAAAATAGAATTTTTAAACAAAATTTAAAAAGAAATACTTTAGGTTTTAAGATTAACCAAAAAGAAATAACTAAAATCTAAAGGTCAGAGTTAACTTTAGTTTCAACGGCGGGTACGTAAGTTCTTCGTAATTTATTGTTGATAACTTAAATATTTGTCACAATATAAAATTTTTGCGAAGGTGATCCTAGTATTACCCATCTCTTTTTTGGTACTAAAACCAACGAAGCGTGCCTAAAATAAAAATATAAATTTTGACACCATGTTACAAGTAGTTCATATTATTTTCGGTTGATTTTAATCAACGATATCTCATTCGACGGGAAGTTTCATCTATTTTTTAACCTTATTCAAGGACCTCACAACTTTCGCAGAAATAAAAATAAATTAACATTTAAAAAGCTAAACAGAGGTATATCAAGTTTGGCACTGCCGAGAATATTTGACGTTTTTTTTATTATTATTAATTTTTTTGCAACCTTTTTTACATGTTAAAATGTTTCCCAAATGACATATTCCCTCAAAATCTTGAAAAATGAGTAGCTCAATATTTGAATTATGAGTGAAAAAACAACTTTTTCATTTAAAATAAAGAAAGCTAGACGCCTCAACGACTCGGATATACCCTCTATCAATGCGCCCTTTATTCACTTTTCGTTATGTTTGTTCGATGACTTGCCCTATCTCTTTCTCTCTTTCGCATGCAAAGACCAAACACATACCAATCGTATGCTATCTCACTCAGCCACCCAGCTGCCGCCCCCTTGACATTGCCTGTAAAAAGTTTATGCCCATAACTTGGCCATTTTTCAACTGATTTTCACGATTACCCTATGGGTATAGGGTATAAAAATGAATAAAGAGGAAACTTCAAAATTGTTTTAAATAAATAATAAATTTTTTTTACACTTTTTTTATTGCTCGTTTATTGAATTTTGAAATGTTTTAGTAGGAAATGCCAGTGTTGTCACGGATCCAGTCCAAGTGGTGGGTAACACGCTGGAAGCCAGCTGGGTGACCATATTGGCAACCGGAAGCAGAACCGAAGTTGGTGACACCAATCAACTTGTTGCCATCGTGGGAGACCAATGGGCCGCCAGAGTCGCCCTGGCATGTACCCTTGCCGTCGGTGACGCGGACACAGATGATGTTGGTGTTCACAATGGTGTTGCCATAGACGGATGCGCAGTCATTGTTGCTGATGACCTGCAGGTCGACGCACTGGAGCCAATCGGGCAATGGGCTGCCATCGTAGGTGCCGCCCCAGCCGCAGGCAACAGCCCAAGCGTCCTGGAATTGGTTGTCGCGTTCGTTGTAGCTGGGCAACTCAACTTTGTTGACCATGGACCAGAAGTCGACATGAGGGATGCGGATCAGAGCAATATCGTCGACCCAGTGATCGATGAAGTTGTTGCTGCTAACGTAGTGGGTGTACTGGGCATTGGTGCGCCAGGTGGCACCGAAGTAGACGGTGACACCGTCTCCACCAGTGCAGTGGGAGGCAGTCAGGACCCAGGTGTTGCCAATGATGGAACCACCGCACCACCAGCCGCCGCTGAAACCGAGACCAACGGTGTAGGGAGCCTTGCCCTCGTAAGCTGGGTAGCCATTGGTAATGCGACCCTCAATTTTGTTGGTCTTTACCTCATCCTTGGGGTGGATGATGTCTTGGTACTGCTGGGAGGGAGCAGCAGCGGCGGAGGCCACAGCCAGAGCTAGGATAGTAATGAAGACTTTCATGTTGCTGAAACAACTTGCCATTCAGCACCTTTGATCGGGTCTTTTATACCTAACTTGCTCCACTATAATCAGTGGATCATAAATTTTTATACAATTTTCTTCACCGCACCCAGATAAGAATTTTATAGAGATTTGCAAAATCACAACTTCCTTAGTTTATAGGTCAAAGAGAAACCAATTCTAGCGTGTGTAACTATTTAAATAATTAATACATATGTTTTGCTTCTTTGGGAACATATTGTTAATTTTAAATTAAGTTTTCTATGTGTTTAGTCTTGTTCTTTTAATATTCCCAATCGATTGCAAATCTATGAGTAAATTTCTTGTTGGTTCTGTCGTGGAAGTTTCTTTGAGATGATCGAGTGCCAGAAGAGCTTGGGTAGTCTATTGATGACTACAGAAACAGACAACTTCAAACGTCTGTAGAAAAAGAGCAGAAATCTAGAGTTGCCACAATTTCCCAAAGTTGCCACAATTCTCTGCCGACATTAGAGTTAAAATTAATTTGTTTTAGGCATTTGAGGCTTTGAAAAAGCCTAAATTTTCATACAATTTGCCTAAGGCAGTCATTTTTTCATGAAATTATTCCTGCTTTTATATTTAATCTAAATTGTTTAATTAAACAATTAAAATGGAAATCTTTGGTAAATAGAAAGGCTACTGCCTTAGGCAAGAATAACTCTTCATTATAACATTTAAGGCAAATTGATAGACCTTCATATTAAAATATTTTTGCCCTGTTGCCCTTAAATTTTTTTTTTAACAATTGGAACGAAGCAGCTACACTCTAAACTAAATTTCTTGAATAAAATCCTTTGCCTGGATCTTAATTTAGTGCATCGGCGAAAAATTATTGAAAAACACTGAAAATTGATTTCGAATCGGCTTAAGATTTTGCCATGACTTCATAATTCATTCATTCATTCATTCATATGCCATTGAGTTGTTCTACAAACATCTAGCTAATTTGGGTGCTTTATTTTGGTCCTCACTTCATAGAGGACTCGACTTTTAGACAAAAAAAAAAAAAAAGAGTCCAAGTGATGATCATTCTGCCTGATACTAATCGATCAAGTCGAGAATTTGCCAGGTAAACAAGCTATAGCATCGGCCATCTGGTTGTATTTCAGTTATTGGCTTCTATATATCAGTCGTCTGCATTATTCATTCATAGATTAGATGATGACAATATAGAAATTTAAATTATAGTTCATATTTTCTAATTCATAATCTCTTACAAAAAGCTTTTTATTTATGAATTATAAATTGTCAACACCTTTTGATTAGATAGAGACAAGTCTGTTTTGAATATGCTTCTAACAAATGATAGCAAAACTCGCTGGTTCTCACGCAGCATATAACACTTCACTTTTTTTATGGTACTCTTGCAAATGCTTAATGCCAATTTTTACAATATTTAAGTACAAAACAGGAACGACTGCTTTTTTGTTGCATATTTTTAAGGTTAGAAATTTCTGCAGCTTTTGTTGATCGAATAGTAATCAGCTTGAAAGTAAAAGATAGAAAGAGTACCCTGAAGGGCTCTTATCGTGGTATGTACACAAGACAAGAATCAATGTATGAATTTATGATCTATCGATTACAACGTGGCGAATACTTGTAGACAGAACGATTTTGGGTATAAAAGGGGTTTGGTTAGACCATTGAAGCACAAGTTGTTCGAGCAACATGAAGGTATTCATTACTATTCTGGCTTTGGCTGTCGCCTCCGCCTCGGCTTACGAGAGCGTGGTGCATCCCAAGGATATTTCCAAGTCCGACAAGATCGAGGGACGCATTACCAATGGCTACCCAGCTTACGAGGGCAAGGCTCCCTACACCGTTGGTCTCGGTTTCAGCGGCGGCTGGTGGTGCGGTGGTTCCATCATTGGCAACACCTGGGTCCTGACTGCCTCCCACTGCACTGGTGGAGACGGTGTCACTGTCTACTTCGGTGCCACCTGGCGCACCAATGCCCAGTACACCCACTACGTTAGCAGCAACAACTTCATCGATCACTGGGTCGACGATATTGCCCTGATCCGCATCCCTCATGTCGATTTCTGGTCCATGGTCAACAAGGTTGAGTTGCCCAGCTATAACGATCGCTACAACCAATACCAGGACGCTTGGGCTGTTGCCTGCGGCTGGGGTGGCACCTACGATGGCAGCCCATTGCCCGACTGGCTCCAGTGCGTCGACCTGCAGGTCATTGGCAACTCTGAGTGCGAATCCTACTACGGCAGCACTACTGTGAACACCAACATCATCTGTGTCCGTGTCACCGACGGCAAGGGTACATGCGGTGGCGACTCTGGCGGCCCATTGGTCTCCCACGATGGCAACAAATTGATTGGTGTCACCAACTGGGTATCCGGTGCCGGTTGCCAAGCTGGTCATCCAGCTGGCTTCCAGCGTGTCACCCACCACTTGGACTGGATCCGCGACAACACTGGCATTTCTTACTAAGAAAATTTTCGAAAAACACATCCTTGAAAAGCAATAAAAATTTTACAAATTTAACGAATTTCGTCTTTACTCTAGCTTCAAATCAAAAAATTCGTTCTATGTTTTTTTCTGTGAAGAAAACTATTGAAAGGGCAATCAAAAGCTTAACTTTTTTTTTAACTTCGACTTTGCTGAATTTTATCAACATTGAACACTTTGAATAGATCTTTTTTTTTAGTTATTTATATAGTATTTTTTCGAAGAGCTCTCAAAGTATTCTCCAATCTGTCTCAATAAATTCTTTAGGAATTAGAAAAACATACGAGTTAGAATAGGTCAAGAGAGAGAGAGACAGAGAAAGAGAAAGAGAGACCCTTAAAAAGACATTGCGCGTCGTCAGAGACCAAATAAGAGAAACGAGTCCTAAAGCGCCCAAAAGCTCTCCCGACTTAGTTCACTTTTTCTAACAGAATTAGATTCATTAGATTTTTGGTCGTTTGCAATTGAAAATATAAAAATTTCTCAATGGTTTTTTCGGACTGAAACGAATATTCAGGCTATCCGTCTCGATCATATGTGTACTTTAATTTCAAGTCCTTTATCTAAGTTTTGGTTAGCCATTCATTCATAAATATGTTAAATCTTAATTATAAGTTTTACAACTGATGTTCAAAATCTTATAAACAAATGCTTATCATTGAATAATTGTAAATTTTCAATAACTTTGATTAGATAGACCAAAAATCAGTTTTTTTGAAGAGTTCAGTAGATAGATACGAGTAAAGTAGCAAAGGAAGTTATAAATATTGATAAAGCTTACTAAATACTTAACTCGAACTTGTCCGTTGATAACATTTGACTCTAGACAAAGGCTTACAAAAATATATTATTATAGATTTCATGCAATCAATTTAATTTAATTTGATTAGCCAAGTTTATCAGTTCGCGGGACAGTGCCGCACTTTAAAACAGAACCTGTTGGGCCTCCCATTAATGTGCATATATGTAAACAAATTTGCAATTCGAAGTCTCTGGTAATCTATTTTTGAAAAGAATTTACCATGAAATATTTATGGAACATAAATGCTCAAAAAAAAAAAGAAAAGGGTTCAGCTTTAAGGACTTATAATTCCTTTTGCCAAGGTTCGAAATTATATTTTACTTTGGGGCTCCATTGACTAATATTCCGCTACTGCAACTATCGGCTAAGTAGTTTGTATAAATTGGTATTGGAAAAGTTTTGGCAGCTCAAGTTGTTCTAGAAACATGAAAGCGTTCATAGCTATCATCACTTTGGCGGTAGCCGTGGCATCTGTTTCAGGTGCTGCAGTTCCCGTAAAGCCTGTGCACTCCAAGGATATTCAGGGGCGCATAACTAACGGTTATCCAGCCTACGAGGGCAAAGCTCCCTACACAGTTGGCCTGGGCTTCAGTGGTGGTTGGTGGTGCGGTGGTTCCATCATTGACCACACCTGGGTCCTAACCGCCGAGCATTGCATTGGAGATGCCGAGTCCGTGACTGTTTACTTCGGTGCCACCTGGCGCACCAATGCCCAGTACACTCACTGGGTTGGCAATGGCGATTTCATCAAGCATACGGCTGGGGACATTGCTCTGATCCGTATTCCCCATGTCGATTTCTGGTCAATGGTCAACAAGGTTGAGCTGCCCAGCTATAACGATCGCTACAATGACTACAACGAGCACTGGGCTGTTGCCTGCGGCTGGGGTGGCACCTACGATGGCAGCCCATTGCCCGACTGGATGCAGTGCGTCGACTTGCAGATTATCGCCAATGAGGAGTGCATTTGGACATATGGCTCGGACACGGTTAGAGACAATATCATCTGCACCAGAAGTGTTGATGGCAAGAATATTTGTGGCGGTGATTCTGGCGGCCCATTGGTCACACACGACGGCAACAAATTGGTCGGTGTCACCAATTTCGGTTCGGCTGACAGTTGCACAAACAATTATCCAGCTGGCTTCCAGCGTGTCACCTATCATTTGGATTGGATTCGTGAGCACACTGGTGTGGCTTACTATTAAATCGAAAATATAAAACAGCTTTAAAACTAAAAACCATTTTTCAACTAATTCTATATATGTACATATAAATATGTACAATAGGAATGGGTGCTAGCAGGAATAGGAAGTCGAGAAAAAGTCCAAGAAGTCAAGAGAAAGTCTCTTGGTGATTAGAAGTAAATATAGGAAACCAAACCAAATATTGAGCAAATGACAACTCCAGACTAGATTCTTCTAATAAACTTTCTATTCACAACGAAAGTCCTTTTGGCCGCCTTTTGAAACGACAATTTAGCTTCAGTATTTGAATATTTTTATTTATTAGTAAGAAATGCCGGTGTTGTCGCGGATCCAGTCCAGGTGACTGGTGATACGTGCAAAGCCCGCAGGACTGCCTGCCTGGCAACCAGAGGCACCGACAAATGAGGTGACACCCACCAGTTTGGCGCCATCGTGTGTGACCAAGGGGCCACCGGAGTCGCCCTGGCATGTGCCCTTGCCGTCGACGACACGGACACAGATGGTGGAATCGGAAACGATGCCAGTTCCGTAGGTGGCAGCGCACTCGGAGTTGGCGATGATCTGCATATCGACGCACTGCAGCCAATCGGGCAGAGGACTGCCATCGTAGGTGCCACCCCAGCCACAGGCAACAGCCCACCATTCATTGTAGCTCTGGTAGCGATCATTTAGACTGGGCAGCTCCACTTTGTTGACCTGTGACCAGAAGTCCACATGAGGAATGCGAATCAGAGAGATGTCGTTGAGGATGCCATTGTAGTCGGGATTGCGAATAAATTCGCTACCGCTGACAGTGTGCGTATAGACGGCCTCTGTGCGCCAGGTGGCTCCAAAGTAAACATCCACCGATTCAGCATCGGCGGTGCAATGGGCAGCTGTCACTAGCCAAGTGTTGCCTATGATGGAACCACCGCACCACCAGCCGCCACCATTCTTGGCGAAGCCCAGACCAACAGTGTAGGGAGCTTTGCCCGCTTCAGCTGGATAACCGTTGGTAATACGTCCCTCGATCTTGGTACCCTTCAATTTGGCCAGATCCTTGGGATAGACAAAGGCCTCATATGCCGAGGCAGAGGCAATGGCCAAAGCCAAAATAGTCAAGAGCACTTTCATTGCGAAACTTGTGCTCTGACACTTCCAAGTGTTGCCTTTATAGCCCTACTCCGAGAAGTTTTCCACCTCCACTTGAGTTATCAGTTGAACAAACAAGCCACATGCATAAATACTTCATCAAGCTCTCAATAATAAGTCTTTCTAATTTACTTGCCTAAGAGCATGGACATTGAAACTTGAGTTTCCTAGATATGCTCATTAAATATATGATAGGGTATTAGTGTGTCTACTCAAACAGCTAATGAATAATTATTGATAAGTAAATATTGATTTCCAGAAGAACATTTGAACGTTAGTTAGCTTAGGATTAAGGCTAAGACACCTCCTTTTGGGGACACTTTAAGACACTCCTTTCATCTATCTAATCTTGCTAACGAAAAGTGCATAGCCAGCCAGCCAGCCCCCATGTTGAACTAGTCTTTGGCACTTGAAGATTACTCTTTATTGCTAGTATCAGAGGTTAATTGAAGCTCAATATTCATAAATCACTGCAGCCATCGATAAGAACCAATCGACACAAATATAAAAGGCCATGGGAAATTGAATGGCTTTAGTTATACGCACAGAATGAAAGTGTTTCTAACGATTTTGGCTTTGGCTATGGCCTCAGCAGCCGCAGCTCCGCCAGCTAGCATTGCTTACCCCAAGGATCTGGCCAAGGCCTCAAAGATCGAGGGTCGCATTACGAATGGTTACCCAGCGGAAGAAGGCAAGGCTCCCTACACAGTTGGCCTCGGTTTCAGCGCTGGTTGGTGGTGCGGTGGTTCCATCATTGACCACACCTGGGTCCTAACCGCCGAGCATTGCATTGGAGATGCCGAGTCCGTGACCGTTTATTTCGGTGCCACCTGGCGCACCAATGCCCAGTTCACCCACTGGGTTGGCAATGGCAACTTTATCAAGCACACCTCGGCCGATATTGCTCTGATCCGCATTCCCCATGTCGACTTCTGGCACATGGTCAACAAGGTTGAGTTGCCCAGCTACAACGATCGCTACAACGACTACAACGAGTGGTGGGCTGTGGCCTGCGGCTGGGGCGGCACCTACGATGGCAGCCCATTGCCCGACTGGATGCAGTGTGCTGATATGCAGATTATCCACAACTCCGAGTGCGCTGCCTACTACGGCACCGATCTGATTGGCGATAACCGCATCTGTGTTCGTGTTGTCGATGGCAAGGGAACATGCGGTGGTGACTCCGGTGGCCCCTTGGTCACACACGATGGCAACAAGTTGGTCGGTGTTACCAACTTTGTCGCTTCGGCTGGTTGCCAAGTTGGTGCCCCCGCTGGATTCCAGCGTGTCACCTACCACTTGGACTGGATCCGCGATCACACTGGCATTGCTTACTATTAATCAAACGAAATAAATTAAAATGAAAATATAATTATGTTGAAATGCAAAACTTTTATTTAATTTCAAGCAAATTTTTTGTATATTTAGGTCATTCCAAAAATCTAAATATCCTGAGGGTAGATAAATTAGCAAGATTTATTGAAACTTTAGAATGTAGATAAGTAAACAAGGACATAAAAATGGATTCAATGCATTAAGATCCCGAAATGCAAACTTGCAATGTGAAGTCAATTTTAAATACGTCGAAAGACCAGTAGAAATTCTTTTTCTTTATGTATCACAAATCAATGGAACACAATCTTCAAGCATTTTGAGGTTTAAATCTTGGACCTTATTGGGACTTTTAATCATAGAACAATGTCATCTTTATTCTGCTTTTAGACTTCTTTAAGTTGTTGAAATTTCTACGATTTCTGTCAATATCTTTAAGCCGTTTGCTGAGCCAATTAAACTAAACATGCCTTTTGTCACTTTTGATATCTAACCCTTGCACCGAATTTCTTTTGAATCAGACGCGTCTATATAATATAGCTTTTTTGGCGATGGAATAAATACTTAGTTTTTTTTGAAGTGCTCCAGTAACTGAACATAAATTGGCATTTAAAAAATATTTTAAGTTTTAATCATGTCGGCTATATATCACTTCTGACATCGCATTTTTTATTTCTTTGCAGTTGAAGTAAGGGCATAAGAGAAGTAATCTGCCCAACCCATTTTGCTTCGAAGGAAAAAAAAAAGGGAACAAGACAAATTAAGGGTACGTAAATTTCTCTACGATTCATATAAGCTTTCGTAGTTTTTATTGCTATATTTCGTAATTTCAATTTTCTATAAAGAGTCTAAAAAAAAATTGTTTGAATACAATTTAATAGTCGAATAATGCGTCTTATATAAACTTTGGCAGAGTCGAAGCTAGCTTCCGTTTTTACTTAACTTGTTAAGCGTTATCTCCGGCACTCGCAAAGCAAAAATGGGCTTAAAGAGAAGCCATGCGCCATTCCTTTGCCTTATCTTGTGCCATTATTATTAACGACCCGAACATAAATAAAAGTTGGTTAATTATTTATGGACTAATTCCTGAGTTTGTTTCAAGAAAATTGGTATAAAAGCGCAAGCGATTTTTCCAAAATCAGCAAATTGTTTGTGAAACATGAAGGTGATCATAACACTTCTGGCTTTGGCTGTGGCCACCGCAGCTGCTGCTCCCAAATCTGCGGTTGTCCATCCCAAGGATCTGCCCGTAAGCGACAACAAGATCGAAGGACGCATTACCAATGGCTACCCAGCCTACGAGGGCAAGGCTCCCTACACCGTTGGTCTTGGTTTCAGCGGCGGTTGGTGGTGCGGTGGTTCCATCATTGGCAACACCTGGGTCCTGACTGCCTCCCACTGCACTGGTGGAGACGGTGTCACTGTCTACTTTGGTGCCACCTGGCGCACCAATGCCCAGTACACCCACTACGTTAGCAGCAACAACTTCATCGATCACTGGGTCGACGATATTGCTCTGATCCGTATTCCTCATGTCGATTTCTGGCACATGGTCAACAAGGTTGAGCTGCCCAGCTACAACGATCGCTACAACGACTACAACGAGTGGTGGGCTGTTGCCTGCGGCTGGGGACGTACCTCTGATGGCAACCAACCCGACTGGATGCAGTGCGCTGATTTGCAGATCATCCACAACGATGAATGCGCAAATGTCTATGGCAACAATATTGTGAACACCAACATCATCTGTGTCCGTGTCGTCGATGGCAAGAGCACTTGCAGTGGCGACTCTGGCGGTCCATTGGTCACACACGAAGGCAACAAGTTAGTCGGCGTCACCAACTGGGTGTCCAGTTCTGGTTGCATGTCTGGTCATCCATCCGGTTTCCAACGTGTCACCCACCACTTGGACTGGATCCGTGACAATACTGGCATTTCTTATTAAGAAGCCTTTCGAAAACAACGTTTTTAATAAAAAGTATGCAATCTAAATGTTTGTTAAACTTTCGTTAAAGAACAGTGTCGAATTTAGCAAATTGTTTTTAGCTTTCAAGAACTTTCAACTTCTTTTATCAGCTGATTTCGCTAACGTCATAAGATAACACTATTCTGATACTTAAACTAGTTGCGAATTACAATGAAATGATAACAAAGTTATTTAGCAAAAACTGCACGCACTATTGTGCAGCTTGCTTATTTGATTATGATTTATGGACTATTTTGCAGTAAAGCGAATTGCTTGAATGTATGAATGAAATCTAAAGAAGTAGAAAGAATTTATCCCTGCGACAAAGAATATTTTTAATAGAAGAAACTAAATGAAAAATACAGTGCTTATCATGTCTATAACCCACTTTCAAACGGAAAAAACACTTTGGCTGAATATATTGAAAAATGAGTAGCTCATTATTTGAATTATGAGTGAAAAACAACTTCTCCACTTAAATATAATGGTTAAATAACGATATCTTTAAAAGAAGTAAAAACAAAGCCAAAATTTTAGTCCAATTTTATGTTTAATTTAATTAAAGGTCCTTTTTAGAGACTCTCTCGCAAGAATACCCCAGGCATTTTCTATCGGTTTGAGATCTGGAGAATATGCTGGCCATTCCTCCAAATACTTCTTTGTGCGTCTGCCCACATGGATTCTGACAATATTCTGTTAGTAAACCATTGGTTTCTCACGAAATGCCCTTAAAAATCCAATGAGACTACTATCCAAAGTCTGATCATACTTGGTACTGTTTATTCGGCTCGTTACAAACTTTAATTCCATGGTACCAAATGAACAAAATGCTCCCCAAATCATAACGCAGCCACCTCCAAAGTTTCTCCTTGAAAAAAAAACAAACGATCCTTTCTCAAATCATGCCAATAAGAATTCAACCCATCAGGATCATCCAGGTTAAACTTCTTCTATTCAGAAAATATGACCTGTTAGGGTAAAATTTTATAAATATCCTGTAAGCCAAAAGAGGATGATTCAAACGCATTGTTCGTCCAATTGGTCACAGTATGTCTTTCGGCAAAGTCAAGTCGAGTCAAGTCTTGTGGCAACTAAGCAACATAATCAGATAATTGTTTTCCAAAGGGCATTTCTTAAAAATAATCTAAATTTACTTAATTACAATGTCTGTATATCCAAAAGTCTGCTCCGCACTTTATAAAGTCAAATTTGCTACTGTGGGCCATAATTATGATACACAACAAAGTTAACGGTTCTATAAAAAGAACACAAATTACGGTAAGCAAAGTAGAGTACATTTTTTTTTTTTGAAAAACCTTAAAAATATTGTTGAAAATGGTTTAAAGTTTATAAATATGATAAGCACTGTAGATCCGATAATTGTAAATTATTTAGGATCTGATATAGAAATTACCAATCAAACAACTTTAGAATAGAAGCGAATGGTTCAAAAACCTTAACATTTTCAAGCCTTCAACTCTGTAAATTTTTGAAGGTACATATACATATTTCAAAAACCATGTCTCTTTAAGCTGCGGTGAGTTTTCCATTGATACTGAAATCTGGAAAAGCTATATCTTACATGAAAGATCCTGCAGACTCATTTGGTGAACAAAGCTTTAATCTGTAGGAAAAGTTTTAGCTAGTGGAACTGGGAGAAATTGTTAGGCTGTTTTTCTTTTTTAATAATCTTTATTCATTGTGTTCGCGAGCATCGCTTTTTAGTAGGCAATGCCAGTGTTGTCGCGGATCCAGTCCAAGTGGTGGGTGACACGCTGGAAGCCAGCTGGGTGACCAACTTGGCAACCGGAGGCAGAAACCCAGTTGGTGACACCAATCAACTTGTTGCCATCATGGGAGACCAATGGGCCGCCAGAGTCGCCACCGCATGTACCCTTGCCGTCGGTGACACGGACACAGATAATGTTGGTGTTCACAATGGTGTTGCCATAGACGGAAGCGCAGTCGTTGTTGCTAATGACCTGCAGGTCGACGCACTGGAGCCAGTCGGGCAATGGGCTGCCATCGTAGGTGCCACCCCAGCCGCAGGCAACAGCCCACCAGTCCTGGTATTGGTTGTCGCGATCGTTGTAGCTGGGCAACTCAACCTTGTTGACCATGGACCAGAAGTCGAC
The DNA here is from genome assembly GCA_024703675.1 of Drosophila nebulosa. NCBI lineage: Eukaryota > Metazoa > Arthropoda > Insecta > Diptera > Drosophilidae > Drosophila > Drosophila nebulosa. The sequence continues at coordinate 1,988,912 of JANFPS010000005.1, forward strand.
ATGAGGGATGCGGATCAGGGCAATATCGTCGACCCAGTGATCGATGAAGTTGTTGCTGCTAACGTAGTGGGTGTACTGGGCATTGGTGCGCCAGGTGGCACCGAAGTAGACGGTGACACCGTCTCCACCAGTGCAGTGGGAGGCAGTCAGGACCCAGGTGTTGCCAATGATGGAACCACCGCACCACCAGCCGCCGCTGAAACCGAGACCAACGGTGTAGGGAGCCTTGCCCTCGTAGGCTGGGTAACCATTGGTAATGCGTCCCTCGATCTTGTTGCTGCTAGCGGGAATGTCCTTGGGATGGATGACACCCGATTGGGGAGCAGCAGCCGCGGAGGCTACAGCCAAAGCCAGAATAGTAATGAATACCTTCATGTTGCTCAAACAACTTTTGCTTCAATAGCCTCCAGTGGGGTCTTTTATACGTGCTGGCGGACTTGACGCACTTTTTAAAATCAAAACATCATAAATTTCTGCACAATTATCCTGATAATCGAAGTGCATGTCAAAGTGCTGATAATTGGTAAAACAAAGGCCTAGGCTAGTTTCTCTAGTAGGGACGTGACATATGTAGACCTCTAACTGGGCGGGTGGGTGTAGGCACGACGCTAAAGAACATCTAGCTTTTGTTATCTCTACGTGGACATTCCAATAACTTTTTGCCATTATTTGGCAATATTTGGTAGGCGTTTCGTGTTCGAACTATCGGTATATTATTTATTCACTCATCTCTAACACCCTGAAGAGTCTATTTTTAAAAAACTAATATAAATATTTCTATCATCTTAGCTTAACTAATCTTTATGAAATTTAAAGTGCATATTCTGTACGTGAGGTCTGAATTTTGTTTCTTATCATTGACATCAATATGGGAAAGTCTAGTTGAATATTTACAAACCCTTTCAATGTATATGATAGTGACATGAGTATTTCAGGAGTATATATAGAAGTGCTGACTGCACGGTAGAACCAAATTTGCTGCAGCAAGATGAAGGTGCTGATTACTTTACTGGCTTTGGCTGTGGCCATCGCCGCTGCCGCTCCCTCGACGACCATTAATGGCAAGGTGTACCCCAAGGATCTGGCCAAGACCAATAACATTGAGGGCCGCATTACCAATGGCTATCCAGCCTACGAGGGCAAGGCTCCCTACACCGTTGGCCTGTACTTCCATGGTGGCTGGTGGTGTGGTGGTTCCATCATTGACCACACCTGGGTCCTGACTGCCTCCCATTGCACTGGTGGTGATGGCGTTACTGTCTACTTTGGTGCCACCTGGCGTACCGAAGCTCAGTTCAGCCACTATGTGGGTAGCGGCGATTTTATCGATCACAGTTCCGAAGATATTGCCCTGATCCGCATCCCTCATGTCGATTTCTGGTCCATGGTCAACAAGGTTGAGTTGCCCAGCTACAACGAACGCTACAATGACTACAACGAGAACTGGGCTGTTGCCTGCGGCTGGGGTGGCACCTACGATGGCAGCCCATTGCCCGACTGGATGCAGTGCGTCGATTTGCAGATCATCGCCAACTCTGAATGTGCTTCCTACTACGGTTCGGTGGCCGACAATATCATCTGCGTTCGTGTTGTCGATGGCAAGGGAACATGCGGTGGTGACTCTGGTGGCCCATTGGTCACCCACGATGGCAACAAGTTGGTTGGTGTTACTAACTTTGTGGCCGCAGCTGGCTGCCAATCTGGTGGTCCCGCTGGTTTCCAGCGTGTCACCTCTCACTTGGACTGGATTCGCGATCATACTGGCATTGCTTACTAATAAATTAAATTGAAATTCTGATTCATACAAATTTTTGTAGTATTCTTTTTGGCAGCTGCCGCAAAGTATGCTTTAGAATTCTGACACTTTTTCTTGGAAATCATTCTTGACAAAAATTGCATGCAATAATTTTTTAAGAGTAAATGAACTATTGCTAAGACTGGTTCAAGTTGTTTCTTGATCATTCTTTCATGATCAATGAACGAACTAGCGCAGTTTCTCTTTCAAATTTGATTTAGCTCGAGGGCGACTTTCAGCCATTAAGTTTCAATAGCTTAATAAAAAGGATTAAACTAGAACAAGGCCATACTTTGTTGTGGTCTTCTACATACTGCCAAGCTGTTTAATTGCATCTAGAAACTAACCTAATTCGTCTAACTAGCAGTCAAGATTTGTCTTTGAAGATTGCTAAAGCTTTTAGAGAGACCTCTTCAATTCTTGCAGAGGCTAAACATATTCAATGCATGGGATTTCTGCTCATAAGTTGTATCGCTTTATTATTGTTAGTTAATTTAGTATGCAATGCCCGTGTTGTCACGAATCCAGTCCAAATAGGCAGTGACACGAGTCAACCCTTTGGGAGCATTTGCCTCACAGCCAGCCGATGAGCCGAAGGAGACAATACCCACCTGGCGGTTGCTATCATGGAGAACCAAAGGACCGCCAGAGTCACCGCTGCAGGAGCCCTTGTTCTCGGGCGTGGCGACGCAGAGATGGTTTCCATTAATGCCACCTCCATAATAGTTTTCGCACACATGATTCGAGGCAACCTGAACATCCACACAGTTAAGGTAGTCCGAAGCGCCGCTGCTGTCGGAGGTGGCTCCCCAGCCGGAGAGCACAGCCCAATAGTCATCAATGCAGACGTCACGCTCGTCGAAACGGGGCAGCTCCACCTTGTTGACCAGCGACCAGAAGTCCACATGTGGGGTACGGATGAGGGCAATGTCGTTGTTCAGTGCTACACCATCGTAGGCATGATGCTGGATGAAGTCATTGTGATGCACCCAATGGGTGTACTGGGGCTGATCACGCCACGTGGCGCCGTAGTGAATGGTCACCGAATCGGCACCATTTGTGCAATGGGCAGCAGTGAGAACCCAGCCGTGATCAATGATTGATCCACCGCAAAGCCAAGCCCCGCCGTTTCCGTTTCCGAACAGCAGGAAGACAATGTAGGGAATTTTTCCCTCATAGGCTGGATAGCCGTTGGTAATGCGACCCTCGATGCTGTTGCTCCTTTTTGGCATATCCTTCACAAAGACTGCCTTGTGGCCATCTCGAGCCACTGGAGTAGCAATTGCTGTAGCAATCACCACCAAAAACACTGCCAATACCTTCATGATTCAAGACTATTTTCCAATTCACATGAAGGGGGCGTTTATATAGGCAAAGTTTTGGAAAGCGGATGTTACTTGTGGAAATCGAGTTCCAGAAATTTATGATTCTATAAACTGATTAGCCAGCTATCATATATAATCGAATCTATTTGGCCTGGCCTCTCTCTCTCTCTCTCTCTCTCTTTCTAGTGCAAAACACTTAAATTAATTTAATTTTTATAGTAAATCATTTTGAGATATATTTTACAATCTCAATGAACTCTGAAACACACACGTTTGAGAAAGAAAAAATGGAGATAATACTCTAGCTGTCCTGGGTATATACTTTTTATCAACGCTTGTCAATGAATACCTGAATTTATTAGTGAATATCCGTCCTATCAGTCCTAAACGTTTCCAGAAAGTGATCCACTTTAGGAAGAGATCTATAAAGTTAAACCAAGATTATTCAAGTAGCTCATCGAAATTTTTTATTTTGAGAGAGAGAGACCACATTTTGTAGTCCTTTGTCGTTTCTCAAACAATTGATTTACATCAAATAGTTTATTATTATTAAGATTTTTAGATATATTCTTATATAAAACTTTTAGGCTATCCAGTTTGCAAGTTTATAAAATATGATACGATGACCCACATTTAAAGCAGTACTTTAATTTGTATGCCCTTGCCAAATGTGTATATAAAGTATAATTGAATTTAGCTCTTTATTAAAATAAAGTCTAATAGAAACGCCTAGTTGAAAATAGATTTTTTAACGAATTCAATACAACTTGGTATTTCTTAATAACAAGAGTAAATGATCGTGTCATGATCAAGATCAGCTAATTACATATGACTACTCTCCTCTTCGAAAGTTCTAGTAAGCCTTCAAAAGTTCTTTAGGTTTCTTAACTTTTTGAAGATTTGCTATAATAAACCACGCGCTCTCTTTTCTGCGATTCTCAAACCTTCCAAGTCAGTTTCTTGAGTTTTAAAGACTTTCCATAGTAAACTACTCTTCTAAACTGCTCTCTTCTGCAATTCTTAAACGTCCAAGTAAGTTTCTTGAATTTTAAAGACTTTCCATAGTAAACCACGAGTGCTCTCCTTTGCCTTTCTCAAACGTTCAAGTAAGTTTCCTGAATTTCAAAGGCTATAGTAAACTTCAAGTGCTCTCCTCTGCGATTCTCAAAAGATCAAGTAAGTTTCTTGAATTTTAAAGGCTTTCAATGCAAACTACAAGTGCTTTTCCCTGCGATAATCAAATGTTCAAATAAAGGAAACCTGTTGTTAGTTGGATTTACTCTGATCACTCCACTGAGATTTTTAAAAGTTCAAAAAGTCGGTGTTTTATATTAAAAAAACACTGATTTGTAAGTGAACAAAGCTGTCATTATGACTTGTTTTTTTAGCTCTGGTGCGAATATTGTAGATTGCTAAAGTAGAGTATAAAGTATTCCTAATGAATTCATTTGGTTTATACTTAAGAGGCATGGTCTAGGGGGTCAATCATTTGATTGATCAATAAACTTTGTGGAAAATTTAAAAATGACAATTTGTTGGACTTAGCATATGCATATAAATATAAATAATTGATAAGCTAAGCCAACATAAAACCCTCATATATCAGTATATTTTGAGCTATATTTAGAATCTTTGAAATAAATCAACTAAATTTGTGTTGAGCCATTTTAAGTAGTGAATCAAATTTATTTAGTATGAAATGCCCGTGTTGTCACGAATCCAATCCAAGTAGCTGGCGACGCGAGTCATTCCCTTGGGTGCATTTGCCTCACAGCCAGCCGTCGAGCCGAAGGAGACAATGGCCACTTGACGATTGTTGTCGTGAAGAACCAATGGGCCACCGGAGTCGCCACTGCAGGAGCCCTTATTCTCGGGCGTGGCAATGCACACATGATTCGGAGTTATGATTGTGGTGCCATAATAGTCTTCGCAAATCGAGTTATCGGCAATCTGAATGTCCACACAGTTGAGGTAGTCGGCCACTCCGCTGCTGTCGGAGGTCTTGCCCCAGCCAGAGAGTACAGCCCACCAGCCGTTGTAGTTATTGTAGCGATCATCATAAGTGGGCAGCTCCACTTTGTTGACCAGCGACCAGAAGTCCACATGCGGGGTGCGAATCAGAGAGATATCGTTATTGATGGTGTTTGTATCGTATTGATGATGCTCGATAAAATCGTTGGCGGAAACCCAATGGGTGTACTGCGGCTGCAGGCGCCATGTGGCACCATAGTAGATGGTAACAGACTCAGCGCCATGGGTGCAATGGGCGGCAGTCAAGACCCAAGTGTTGCCAATGATTGAACCGCCGCACCACCAGCCACCCGAACTGCCCTGGAAACCCAGGCCGACTATATAAGGAATTTTGCCCTCATAGGCGGGATAACCGTTGGTAATGCGACCATGAATATCCTTGCCCACTGGCATATCCTTGACCACCATGGGCTGTTCGAAAGCCGCAACGGCGCAGGTGATAGCTGCTATCAACAGGAGTGGAAACGCTTTCATTCTGACCACAATTATCAGAAAACACTTTGATTAGTGAGTGAAGCAAATGCTCTTTGTTTATATACCTTTTGCCATGGCTGATTGCCCAGTACTTATCAATCATACATATACATATAAAAATCATTCTTTGGCCATAAATTCAGCTTCAAATTGGGACATGAGAAATATATCATCGTACCTTTAACCGATACCATTCGATCCCATTATATGAGACACGTTTTCCGCTATGAAAACCCCCTTTTATGCCTCACATAATACTCAGATTTTTAATGCAGTTCTATGATTTATATATATTTAGTAGTAAGCGATTCCAGTGTGGTCGCGAATCCAATCCAAGTAGCTGGTAACACGTACCATACCCTTGGGACCGTTCGATAGACAGCCAGCCGAGGAGCCAAAGGACACAATACCGACTTGACGGTTGCCATCATGAAGAACCAATGGACCGCCAGAGTCACCGCTGCAGGTTCCCTTGTTTTCGGGCGTTGGGATGCAAATCAAATCATCGGAGAAGGATCCATAGTATGAGGCACACACTGAATTGGCACCAATTTGAACATCCACACAATTTAGATACTCGGAAACGCCGCCCTCATCGGAAGTTTTACCCCAACCAGAGACCAGGGCCCACCAATCCTGATAGTTGTTGTAGCGATCATTGAAGCTTGGCAGTTCAATGCGATCGACCAGTGACCAGAAGTCCACATGGGGAGTACGAATCAAGGAAATATCGCCATCACTGTGCTCAATAAAGTCATTGCGGCTGACCCAGTGAGTGTATTGGGCCTGTAGACGATGCACAGCACCGTAGTAGATAGTCACAGCCTCCATGGAGTCGGTACAATGCTTGGCAGTCATCACCCAGGTGTTGCCAATGATGGAGCCGCCGCACCAGGTGCCGCCATTCTCCTTGGTAAACATCAGGCCAACAATGTATGGAACTTTGCCCTCATAGGCTGGATAGCCATTGGTGATGCGTCCCTGAACAGACTTGCCCACGGGCACATCCTTCCAAAAGACACGCTTTTCGTTGGCAGCCACTGAGGCTAGAACCACGGACAGAACCACAACCGCTAGCAACTTCATGGCAATGATGATTGATTCAGAATAAAAAATCCACTTCAACGGGAGCCTTTATATATGTACATATGTACAGCCGATAAGCCAGAAGACCGGAAAGTATGATTTACTGTGTGCTTTGCATGCTTGTCTAGTTTTTATTAACTTATTTTCATTTATTCGCTTTAAAGATATCGATAAGATTAAAATCTTATCAAGAGCTCTAGGATTTATCATTGCCCTTCATGAAAATTGGTTAATTTTCCATGAGTAATCCCGGATGCTACAGCTTTTCCAACTGGAGAGTAATCTAGAAATAAGCTCTAAGAAATTTTAAACAATAATTTCTATATCTAACTTTTCCCAAACAAATACATATGTACATATTACTTAATGGAGTAATTTACATCGCATATACATTTAGCATGCGATTTTAACACTTTTTTCCAACATAATTTTAGCCTTTCATCTTTCTCGCTTCCGCATAAGCGTAGGTTTGTGTGAGCTCTCTTGAAAACGAGTGAGATGGGAGGTAGAATCCAAACGAAATTGGGAAAAATTTATAAAGTCCTATTTAAAAGCATTTGTCGATGGAGTTTTCTTGAAAAGCACTTTGACAAGGCAGACTACTTATTCGAAAGCTATAAAATATTGAACCGACTATTTAATGCTTAGTTGTATAATAGTAAAACAGATTCTACGTATTTGTACTTATGGTATACATATATACTCTTCTATTTTCGTTGCAGATTGCTCAAACATGTGTTGAAAAATTCCTCAAAGTGTCTCCCTACTGCGTAATGTCCAGACGAGGAATCCACTCACGTGTGCCAACTTGTCTTTTGTTGCTGTTTCATTCTTATTGAGAATGTGAAACAGAGTGAAATGCATTATCTTCAAATAGAGCAAGACAGAAGACTGGATTAAGTACTGGAGATTCGGTAAGTCTTTTCAGCAAACATTTTTAGAGTCTTAAAAAACATTTAAAATTATGACTGAAAAGTTTTATATATCTTCCTATCGGAAATGGGCTATTCCTTTTTCCGATGCTTAAGTAATACTTAGAGGCAACCTTTCACCGAATAATCAACAAGCCAATGTGCGGAATACAAGAATCAATCTTAGCAAAATAAAAAAGAACGTAAATAAGAAACAATTAAAACAAATGATATTAAATTTACATACAATACCTCTAGTCATACTTTCAATTGATCCTTCACAAACCTATTTGACAGAGAAACTAACTGAGCGGATTGAAATTTAATTGAACTGTACATTTCGACATTAATAAATGCTGTTCAGGACTGCAATAGTATTTAGTCGCTGGACTAGAACCAACTCTGAAGTTCAGTAGGTGTACAAAATTGATTTGTAATAATATTTTGGTTCATTTCAATGATTCAACTATTACGTCCTGGCGCCCAGTGCTATGTCTGGTGACTAAGTATTTAGCTGTATAACCATTTGGGTTGAACAAAAATATATATAATTTTCTTCATGAATTCATGAAATAGCTAAAACTCATTTACTGACAGTAGATAAAGCAGATAGTTTTGCCCGACACAATTTCTGGTATTTGATTACAAGTCTTTTTAGTTTTAAACTTTTCACTGCACATTTGTCTAACGATTTCATTTAGCACACACATCACGCATAGTGATAAATTAGATGGACGAAGTGTGTTTACAGTTTGAAATGTATAAAATACATAAGTTGTTTATTAATTCATTTTGTTGCAGTAGAGTGTGGAAACGACTTATCTTGTGTCGCTTAACTTTCCCAATTTTACAAAGAAAAACAAAAAAAAGTTAAGCAGCGATTTGTTGTTGTTGTTCATCATCTATTTTCATCCTCAACAGATACAAATTGTGTGTTGTTGTTGGTGGTATTGGTGTGCGACTCTACGTTGAGTTGGCGTTGGGGCCACGACGACGACCAAAGCCTTGGACAATGTTGACGAAGCGACGGTTGTATTGGATCCTGCGCTTGGCGCGGCCGGTCTTCTTCTTTTTCTTCTCCTGTTTCTCCACCTTGGGTGTCTGACCCTTGACTTTACCGGCACGAGCCAAAGAACCGTGCACCTTACCACCCAACATGGGAATGGTGATGTCCAACTCGAAGGAGCTGAGTCCAGTCACGAGGTTTTCATTGGTCAGAGTCATGCCCTCGCAGTTCAGGGTGATCTCCTCGGTATTGAAGCCATGCACTTGGGCCAATTGGTTCTGGATGTTAAAGCGAACGATAATTGAGGTTAGGTTGAAGTTATCGTTTTTGTGTTTTTCTTTTTTGTTATTCGACTCACCTTAACATCAGCAATGGTAGCATCCTGAGACACCTCCAGAACCTCAATTTGTTCTAAGCCACGGAAAAATAGCTGCATGTTGAACAGATTCTAGAATGTGCAAGCAAAAGAAGGCGCAAAATTAATCTACACAGTTTTCCATCTCTTTCCTACTTCCCACACAGTATTTGTGTGGACGCACACAAAAAAAAACACGTGGGGCATTTTAAACACCTTTTTTTATAGATATCTAATTACGTTGTCGTTAATGTTTAATGTTTAACAAATTTAACACACTCTTGCAGACACGATAAGTGTGTTTTTATTATTTAAATACAGCAAATTGTATATTATTTTTGCTGAAATTATTTGCCCACCTTGTCACTTGCGGGACTGCCCAAAAAAGAAAGATGGTTGATGGGGTTGCCAGAATCAGCCAGAACTGCTATTAATGTGGCCACATATTATGAAGTAATGTAGATAGTTTGTCCTTACAGTGTGCTAACAGCGTGCTGTTATGCGCATTTTGTTTTCTACGTTTGCTTTCTACTTGTGTTATTTACTTCTGTAAACGTAACTAGCCGCAAAAAGTCTAAGCTTAAATTTATCGCGCGGGATTTGTTGTTTTATTTATATAAACAGTGTTTACTAATCAGGGCATTACATATATATTATGAATAGTTACAGTAATTTTCTCTGCTTTGAAAATTTGAAGCAAAACAGTGGTCAATACCCTCGAAGTCATTGCCCAAGATTCCGTTATGTGGCACAAGTGTCGAACCAAATGTATTCATGCGTGTGTGTGTGTGTATGTAAGAGAATTGCGGAATAATGGACAAAAAATTTTGGTTTTGGTGAAAAGGAAATATATATTTTGTTCCACTGCAATTAAAATGATTACCAATGCATTAATAAATGCAAGGAGAATAAATGATGACGATGCTGCGCCTGCGCATATGCTATCAAACGGACTAGGTGAAAGCGAAAAAGTGAACCAGTGAGTATATATGTATGTATGTACATGTGTTTATGTGTGTAATTGGAATGGTATTGCACTTTTAGTTTCCCTTTTTCATTTTTTTGGGCTTTTCACGGGAATGACTAACAGTCCCTTCCACATATTTTTAGAATGAAAACCCGTTATATGAATTGTTGCGGAAAAGAACAAAAAGTAACAGTGACAGCGGGTGCTAATGTAAACACTAATAATCCAAGTTCCGTAACTGAAACAGTGGTGGGTTTTAAATGTTCTCAATAGCTAAAAAATTAGGAAAAACTTTTTTATTGATTCGGAACCTATAGTATTTTGCTGTGCCTTTTTTAAAACTATGTTTTGAAAATAATAGCTAAATCCTACATACGTTAAACGTTTTTTTTTGTTTTTCAAAATTGAGGACACTCTTTTTCTCTATATATCTTCGATAGAGATACATACTATTGCTGCACCACCCCAGTCCTGCTTACAATCGTCGTCTTAAGATTGTGTCGCCTGTTTAAATAAGAATAGAATAAACACAACGAATTTGATTTTTTTTTTTGTATGCTGATTCCTTTTACTTGGGGAAATTCGTGAAAAGTTTAGGAAAATTATAATTTGATGTTGGTCTTGCTCACGATCCAATCCAAGTAGCTGGTAATACGAGTGAAGGCAATTGGGTAGTTCTTCTCACAACCAGCCGAAGAGCCGTAAGAGGTGACTCCAACCAGATGGTTTTCCTTGACCGTGACCAATGGGCCACCAGAGTCCCCGCTGCAGGTCGATTGGGAGTTGGTGGTAAGAACGCAGACGATATTGTCGGTGGCAACCAAAGAGCCATAAGCATAAACGCAAGGTTCCTTTGTGTTGATCAAAAGGCTAACGAAGTTCAGATAAGCTGCAACAGAGTTGGAACTGTCCGATTCCAGACCATAACCAGAAGCAATAGCCTCTTGACCGGCATAGGTGTTGTAGGTACCACCGGTCTGTGCAGGAAGATCAACCTTATTGATATGGGAGGTGTAAGTGACTGCGGGCGTCTTGATCAATGCAATGTCGTTGCGGATAAGCAGCGAGTTGTAGCTTTCGTGCGTGATAATGTTTGTGCTGCTCACAGTCTGGGTCAGTTTGGGCTCGGCACGGGTGGTAGCACCATAAGAAACGGTCACACTGGAAGCACCGCTAGTGCAGTGACCAGCAGTTAGAATCCATTCGTTGTCAATAATGGAGCCACCGCAGAACCATCCACCGCTGCTGCTGCTGAAGCTTAGAGCGACCTGATGGGGGAATTGACCTTCGCTGGCTCTTTGGCCATTGGTGATGCGTCCTTCAATGGAGCCAACAGAGGCGGGCCTGTCCTTGGGATGGATAGGTGTCACCCTTGGCAAAACGCCAGCCGAAGCTGAGGCAATAGCACACAGAGCAAGAACTACGAACACTTTCATGTTGATTGTGGTGAATGATTCTCTGCTTTAGCCATTGCGCCTATTTATACGAATCATTTCAATCGTTTCAACTAATGTTATCGGCACATGAACTTCTGTTTGGCTAATAGGCGCGTCGCCCCGTTTTTATTTCCGTTATAAATCTTTAAACTTATCAGCAAAGACGTTTTTTTTTAAAACACCCAATGCTTGCAATGGAAATCACAAGGTGCAATGTTTTGGTCATTCCATATGGTGGTATCAGTTCCAGACACTAGATTATGGCATCCCTTTTTCGTTGGATTAACTTTTCCAAAAATTGAAATTGCAAAGTCTTTCTCTGAAGTGTTTTAAAAAAAGATTTTCAAATTTATGACTGGCAATTGTGTATTATCATTTCGATGAAATTTATTGTTATTGCCTTTCTGATTTACCCGCAATCTTTTTACTGAAATAGCTAAAAAGTATGCTATTAAAAACTAATGAAACGAAAAAGCTGATCGTATTCAGAATAAAGGACTTAAACAAATAACGTGCAAGACATGTCAGAGATTTACTTCAAAAAGTTCTACATGGTGCATATAGAATTAACCTGATCAAGAAACTTCATTTCATATGAGTATATTTTATTATTAACTATATTCTTTTTGTTAATAACAATATTTTCATAAATGTATTTAAAATAGTAATAGTAATTGTTGAATTTTAAAGAAATTAGACTCCCCTTGCTCGTTGTTCTCATCACTGACTATCTCCATATTATGTCTTCTTTGCATAGCATAAGCTTAGCACAAAGATATTATACTTCGTTAGAGAGATTCACTAGTTGGTTGTCAAAAATCCGTGTTAAGTCGACTAGAATTCAACAGAATGTTTTTGGAACGAGCACGTATCTTAAATTCCATGCTCCAAAACCAGCATCAGTAGGCATGTAAAGTTTAAGGAAATTAAATTTACCCCTAGTCCTAGATTAGGTCGATTTGACACTTTGCTGGCAATGCCTAGTTCTTATTATTAATCTTTGGGTAGCACAAAAGGGAGTGCAGGTTGTTTGTACAGCTAAAGTTAAAGAACTACCAAATTATGTATATCATTAGCAAATTTTACTTATTACTCCAGAATTGCCTTGACTTTAATGCTGAAACTAATTGGGGATTCTAACTAAATCAAGCGAAAATCACAGCTAAAATTTTTAGAGTTTATCTATTGTTTGTGGGCATCAGAAATTATTATTATTTATTATTTCTTTTAATTTCGTCCCCATATATCTTTTGAGTAAACTATTTAAAAATTACGCGCCTTCCTTGTGAAGCAATTTTTTTTTTTATGTTATCAAACTAAATTCTTCGTTTGGCTCGATTTTATTTTATTATAACCTTTTTTTCTTTGTCTGAAGGAGCTTTATATAAACTTTATTTCAAATATCTTTGCAAAGTTGAAGTCTAAGTTGAGAACTTCTTTTTGTGTTTCAAAAATGGAATTAAATGAAAAGTAAGAGACAACATCAATCTGTTTTGACAAATGTTTGTAGAATTTGACATTGAATTTAGTGGTCTGAAGGAAAACAAATTTATGTAGTGCAAAATAATCATTGATTTTATTGTAATTCGTCGAATATTCGTTGATATTTAGTAAGAAACACCAGAGTTGGTCTTGATCCAGTCCAAGAAGCTGGTGGTACGGGTGAAACCAGCGGGGGCTCCAGATTCGCAACCGCTGCTGGACACGAACGAGGTGACACCAATCAATTTGTTGTTGCTGGAAAGGACCAATGGGCCGCCGGAGTCACCGTTGCAGGTGGAAGTCTTGTTGGGAGTAGCAACGCAGATGACCTTGCTGGTGGCAATCAGAGAGCCATAGGTAGCTTGGCAAGTGGCGACGGAAACAACATCGAAGGTCTCGTATTGCAGAGTAGAGGCAACACTGGAAGCGGAATCGGAAACCTTGCCCCAACCGGAAGCAATGGCCTTCTGTCCGGCATAGGTAGAGTAGGTGTTCTCAATGGCAGGCAACTCAACCTTCTGAATGTAGGAGGTGAAAGTGACCGAGGGAGTCTTGATCAGGGAGATATCGTTGCTCAACACAATCGAGTTGTAGCTAGCGTGCTGGACAAAGTTGGAGCTGGAGACAGTCTGGGTCAACTTGGCGCTGGTGCGAACGGTGGCGCCGTAGTAAATGGTCACACCGGTGGCACCGCTGGTGCAGTGAGCAGCAGTAAGTACCCAATCGTTGGCAATGATGGAGCCGCCGCACCACCAGCTACCGCTGGAGCTGCTGAAGCTTAGTCCCACCTGGTAGGGGAACTGACCCTCGGAGGCAGTCTTGCCATTGGTAATGCGTCCCTGGATGGGAGACACAGCAACGGGCAGGTCACGAGGATGCACGGGGGCACCCTGTGGCAGCAAGCCAGCGGAGACGGAGGCCAAAGCCAAAGCAAGAACTACAAACACTTTCATTGTGATCGCAAAAACGAATGATTTGCCACTCCGAATGCGACACATTTTATATTCGAATGTTATCTCAAAACCTTTCAAGGAATTCCTGATCGAGCCTCTCTAGGCCCATTTTTGTTTTTTTTTTTTTTTGGCCATGTCATTATCTGATGCGTTATCAGGCATAGCAAAAACTATGACTTAAACACTCTTCAAATGTCTTAAGAGGTTCTCTTGCATTTCATTTTATTTTCGGTACCGATTCCTGTAAAATCATTCCGGTAAAGTTCTCACACATGCGCCATTTGTCATATCTCCTTAGTCTTATCAAATTCTATCCGAGTGTTTGTGGGTATTATTATTTACTATTTTGGTCGTGATTGCTGATTAGACTTGACGCTGAGGCGTTCAATTAAAGCCACTTGATCGTTTTTCAAGCAGGCAGACGGTCACCACTTCAAATCCTCAACGATTCGGATCGTTCCAATGGAAATTATGATTTATAAAATATATGACGGCAATACGTGATTTCTTGCATTATTTTTAGTTGATAGTTATCACTTCAACCGAAAAAAAAAAAAACAGAGGCAGTCGTCCATCTTAAATGGGGCTTACTGTATTATCCGTGGGGTTCAAAGTATTACCCAAAATTTAAAAGATACGGGAAATTGGACTTAACCACCTTTCCAGTTGGCCGCAGCAAATAATAGATAATATAAAATTTACGCAAAGTCATCTAAACAAATTACATATCTCTTCTGTTCTGTCTCTGATAAGAATTCTCACTAATTTAATTTCGCTCTGAAAATTTTAATTCCCATTAACTAAGCATTTTATTTTTCCCAATCAATTGTTATATTGTTATACATTTTTATTTTCAATATTTAATAATTAGTAAAAATAATTATATCAAATGGTTATTGAACATAAGAAGAATAATTTTTGAAGAATAATTTATGGCAAATCCATTTATTCAATTGATTGAAGCTTGTGTCAAATACATAGTTTGGATTAATTCGCACAACAAAAACTAAAATCGATTTATGTAATACGTACAAAGAGTTTGTATAAAATCATTTCTGGCAAAAAAGAAACAAAAGTTTTGCCCAATGCTTTACCCTGGCCCATTTCCATCCACGTCGATGTTTGTTGCTTTAGGTGACATAATCAATCATTTCGACCTTTAGAGTACAAATATTTATAGATTCAAATAACATTTCAAATGATATGATCAAGACCATATATATTCTATGTGTATAACAAGTCAAACAAGCCGGTAAAACCGCAAAAAAAATCTTTATAATTCGTTTAATTGGTAGCCAAATATAATTCATATCAAATCAAAGATGGAATCTTCATAACACTATTTTGAGTGCTTGAAATACCCAGAGGAACAGAGATAAAGAAGGAGAGAAAGAGATGGAGAGAGAGAGAGAGAGAGAGAGAGAGAGAGAGTGAGCTAGATAGATTAGGCTTAAATGTTGATTAAGGCCCCGAATCGGACGAGCAGAAAAAAAAGTTGCCAAGTCATTTTATTGGCAACAGCATGAGCAGCAGCAAAAGCAGTTTGAATCTGGAAAATTGAAATCAAATCGGTTTACGTGCTAAGCATGCAAACACTAGACAAAATCTTAAGAACTCTCCCTCTTCCTCCCTCTAACCTCTCTCCCCCTTATTTCGCTCATTGGGGAGAAGGTCAAAACCGGACATTAGCACATAAAAACAATTCATTGCCTGCTGACACATGTAGTTCGAAAAGGATGCGTGTCTGGGTCATAAATGTTGAACATCCTGTACAGTCCTCTATTCTCCTATCTCCGTCTCCCTATATCATTGTGTCTTTTCCTGTTCCGAGATAGAAGTAACCCGTTAGCTGAACGAAAGTAACGACTTTAAGATACTCTAGATCAACCGATTTGATAACCGACTAGATTATAACTTGGGCGAAAACGTTTTCAGGGCGACGCTCTTAGGGACTGAAAGAGAGAAGAAGAGAGAGAACAAAATTTATTTGGGGGGTATCAAAATAATGTTCATTTTTTTTCCTCATTTTGTTGAAGAACAAGTTCAAGAGCTTCAAGAGCTTCTGTTGTTCAAGCTTTCTTTTTCTGATTATCCATGATACGTTTTCTTTCTGGTCGTTTTTTTTTTTTTTTTTTTTTGGAAACAAAAGCAACTAATTTTCTTGATGTATATTTTCTGGCTTTATTGAAACTTAAAGTCCATCATCAATTTAACCCAACGAAAGTTTAAAGCAAACACACGCAGACAGACAGAGCGAGACAGATAGAGATTGAGAGAAAGAGAGAAATGCTTATTGGACTTATATCCTGATATCCTGCCTGCAGTAACAATGTCCACACACAGAGGCACTCACACACATCCTTTGGTGATATATATCCCAGGCATTCCACCCCAAGAGAGTAAGCGCGCATTTTCTCCTTTGACAACGGACAAACAAGATTGCTAGCAATAAAATTTCGACAAGTGAACAACAAATGATAAACGAAGGACTACTACAAGGAGCTCCTCTAAGGCATCCATTTCTTGGACTGTTTAGTTGTTGTTTTGCGCTTTTTTCTCTTTTTTGCTTTGCCTCAATTTCTGTTAAATTGTCATGAAAATGTCGCTTCATGGGCAATGCTTTGTGCCTTGTGGTCAGAGATCTTCTTGTCCATCCCATCCATCTACCCGGCTGCCTGCCTTTATTTCTCTTGTTTGCACCCAAAATTAATGACAACTGTCTTGGCCAGCTGTCTGTCTGTATGTCTGATTGTCTAAGTGACCTAGCGAACGACCAACCGAAAACCTGTCATAGCATTTCCTGCATTTGATGACGACTTATCATCATTGGAAGCCAGAGAGTGCTTTCTTCCTCTCCCTCTTGTGTATCTCTATCTCCTCTTGTATGTATGTATGTATATGTATGTATTTCCCTTTCAACTATAATTCACAAATGCCTCTTGTCACCAGCAGCCGCCTCATTAATCATTTCGTTGAAAGATGTTGTCTCACATTGCGTATAAGTAATGCGTTTTTTTCTAACATTTCTTTTTTTTTTTTTGTGTCGCTTTGCCTCAACTTGGCAACTCCGCAACAACTTCGTCTAGTTTTACAACTACAACTACTTCTGGTTGTGCTTCTACTTCTTCATCTCCATCTCCATCTCCATCTCCATCTTTATTCTGGTGGTGGTGCTCCTTTCCAGACATCGTAAATGGCGCAAATGCATTTTTAAAAACTTTTCCCTAGCAGCAATTTGTTGTCGCACATGATTTACTCAACACACATTCAAACATATGTAAGTTTCAATCACTGAGAGAAATGAAGGTGTGATATATCAATTAATAGGGGATTTACCGGCTATATCTATGGGTAAACCAAAAAGGTTTTCAATCTACAAAAAGAACGGAAACTTTTTCTGAAGCTCACACTTTCCTTTAGCCGTTGTCAATCATTTCGAATAAGCAATGCATATTGATTTTTTGCAGTGCATGTTCCACTTCTACATTTTCTTACAGTTTTCGTAACGAAGTTGCTGCTGCTACTACTTGGTCAAAGTTTCATGCTGCTGCAGTTTTTCAACAACTCGTTTTTAATGCGCGTTTTGTATTGAAAAACTTTGATTAGGGCAACACACAGCTGTCTATAAAGTCGAAGGGTAGTACCTGAGTGCAATTTTCATTACTCGAAACTTGAGAGAGAGAGAGAGACAGAGAGAAAGAGAAAAAGAGCGAAAGTGGGAGTGAAAGAGGGTGAAAGAAAAAGCAATAACTGACGACTAACTGGCAATATTTTGACATAAATCCTAGACACAAACACACATTAAATTTGATGCCCCCGAAGGATCAAACTATGTTATTATATATCGGCAAATATTTGAGGAAACGAAAAGAATTTGTTGCCCTTTCTTTGCTCTCTCTCTCTCTCTCTCTCTGTCTCTCACACTCTTTTCTTTATTTTCGTCATCTCTTTTATGATTTTCTATCAATAAGCCGAGCCACAAGCAGAAACAAACGGAGGAGATGGAAAAGGAGAGGGTCTTTGCATATGAAAGGCAAGAAGCACCAGAAACCAGGAGCTGGAAGCAGAGACTGGTACTGGAGCTTCTTCTCGTATATAAATATAAATATAAATTCCTTTCAAGCAAACAAATCCTTTTCGGCAGTTGCCATTTTTTGCTTTTTATTGTGTGCCAATGCCAAGGCTCTCGACGACAATTGGATTCCTGTTTTTTCTCTTTTTTTGTTTTGTTCATCGCCCCTTCTTCATCTCTTCTTCTGTGCCTTCGTTTTTTGCGTCTTCTACTTTGCTGAACCGAGACGAAATTGAGGGATTTTGGGGTAAAAGACAAAATACGTGTCTCCCGGTCTAGGAGGTACTTGTCTTGCTTATTGGCGCTAGCAAAATGGCATATCAATGGCTTGGCGCGACTTGCGGATTTGCCGGATTGCCGGCTATTTCCTTTATACCTTTTCATTTCATTTTTTTTTTGTTTGTTGTTTGGTAGATACCTTGGCGACTAGCTACCACTTCGTAGAGAGAGATGAGGGTATATCCATTTGAATTTCAACTGGAAATATTTATATGCAAAAGCTATGTCGATTAGACCTTTCTTGAGTTTTTAAATATTTCATAAACTTATTTAAATATATTGTCTAGCGAAAACATAGATAACCGTATAAATTTTAACGCTCTCTGAGTATTTTTCTGATAGAGTCATATAAAGAGGAACTTATTACTTTAAATATTTTCACAATAGGCGAACTTTTCGTAATTTTTGGGGTTTTTTTTTTTGTTTTTGGCCAAGAATCAATCTGGCAAAGAGTTTTAGCCATGTCTGCACATTTCTCTCATTTGTTTGTCGAATGAATGCAAACACTGGCTGTGCATTGAGTGTACTCGAGTGTGAGTATGAGTATGAGTATCGAGTGAATACATTAAATGGCGGAACGAATTCCTTTTGTTGGCAACTTCATTTACAAACATTTTTGCTAAATCATACATATATGCGAATATGAATATGAAAATAATATAGAACTAACTACTATTCAACAACAAAAAAAATAATAAAAAAAAAAAACACTGGCAAGAGAATACTTTACGGCTTATAAACATTTCTCGTTTTGTTTCTATTTCGTTTTTGTTATGTGTTTGGTTGTTTTTGTCTCTTATCATATGCTGGTTTTTGTTGTAATTTCGGTTTATTGTTTTCTATATATTTTTCTGCTTGAACGCACTAAAAGCTACTCTGGCTGCCAGTCAGTATCAGTCAGGAGCAGAAATAGAAACAGCAGCAGGAGCTGAAGCTGGAGCTGGAGGAGCAACAGTAGCATCCTGCCTCGATATTTGTTTGCTTTATGTCTTTATTTTTGTGCCCTGCCAGAAAAATATAGGAAACATACAAACAGAGAAAGACAGAGAGAGAAAGAAAGATAGATTGTGACAGAGAGGGGAGAAAGAGGGGGAAAAATTGAGCTGGAGTGAGCAAAGTATTATTATTCTTTCTTGTTTTTTTTTTTCCTCTTTTTTTGAGTGATGGCTAGGTAAATGTATCGTGGAAGTGCTTCAAAGGATGAGTGAAAAGAGGCTTTGCATATATGCGAGATGATTGGGAGTCCATGTCCCTATGCTTTTTACTTGATAAGTCCTTATACACCCCTCCTCTCACTCTCTCTCTCTCTCTCTCTCCCCCCTTCTGGCAGGTTACTTTGGTAACTTTTGTGAAAATGTTTCAATTACGAGTCTCTGAATTCTATATACATATAGCTATTTACAAATATATGAATATGTATATATACATAGATGCATATGTATATAGACAGAGACAGAAAGAGAAAGAGAGAGAGAGAATATGGTTATACATATATGTTGCTTATTTATCATTCATTATATACTTATTTTCGTATTTACTTCATTTTGTTTGTCTCTGTCTCCCAGTACACTTAAGCCATTAACTTTTCCCCTGTCAATCAATTGTCACTTGCCAGTTCAACAAAAAGGAAAAACAAGGAAAACACAATGAAAAACATGAAAACACAATAAACACAAAAGGCACAAGACCATGACAAGACATTTCCATATACCCTTGCCCAAAGAAAGTGTCAATTGACTTTGCCAAGTTGCTTAATCTATTTTTACGAGTATATATCGGACGACTATATCTGCAGAGTAGTGGAGCTATAGACACTAGATCAATAACTGCCAAACCTCGGTCAAATGCACTGATCGGTCCCTCAATTGACTAAAGGGTATACGAACTTTCATTGAAATTATCTATTTTATTAACTGAAAAAACGACAAAACATAAGAAAAATGGAAAAAAGAAAAGCAAAATTAGAGCGAAATGAAATTTGAAAGTTTTTCGTCAACCGAACTCTGCAAAAGTTCAAGCAGACTTTGGTTATAACCTTTCAAATTGCAATTTGTCTTTTGTATTATTTATTAGCATATAATTCTATTCGTTATAAAACAGTTTCCGAATTGTAAAGTTGTTGTTAGAGAAAAATGCTAAACAATTATTGCTTCATTATAGCCTGAATTGCCGACTGCTTTCGAATACTCTTTTTCTTTGGTAATCTTTAAAAAAGTTATAAAATAATCTTTGAATTAAAATTGAAGAACAAATTTCATGCAAAAGTTTCTATTGATATTTTGCGTAGTCTCCTCCCCATCCACACACACTCACACACAATCTATCTTTCTCCCCAATTCATAGGGCATAGAACTCCGAAAAGTAATAAGGCAAAAGTGGTGATAGGAAGGGAGCGGTGTTTAGGGGTAAAAAAAAAAAAAAGAAAACAGAAACCATGGCACAGTCAAAGTCTTTGTCTTGGCAAAACGCAGCGCAACTTTTGCCGTCAAGTCATTGTGGCTGAGTTGAAGTGTGGAGGAACTGAAGCAGGAGCAGGAGCAAGAGCTGGAGCTGAAGTAGCAGTTGATGCCTGCAGACAAGTCAAGCCAAAGTGTTGTTTGGATTTCATTATACAATTATCTTGTTACCAGAAATAATGGTGTCGAGACGGGCAACATGCCAAAAACATTCAATGCCGAGTTAGCTGTGCCGAGCTGAACTGAGTGACTGACTGTGAGTGGAGGAGCAGCGAATGAGTTCGGGCCCTTTGCCACATATGTGGGCGAGTGTCAGTCATTCTGTTCATATGTGATTGTGTGTTTGTGTGTGTGTGTGCGCCGGAAGTTGAGCGCGTTGGCAAAAGCAGGAAGTCATTAGCCTCCCAACTCTGCAAAAAAAAAAAGTAACAAAAAAAACACACACACACAAACACACAGAAACCAAAACCTAAACCCAAATCAACCAAACTCTGGCAAAAGGAAGTACTAATGCGATAAATAAATGAAAATGTTTGAGTTAAATGAATTAAGTGTGCGATACTCTCTTTCGCCCCCACTCTCTCTCTCTCTCACTTGGTGTTTGTGATGACTTTTTGTTAGAAACACTTTCGCTGTTTGGCCTGTCAGCTGTGACGCAAGTGACAGAACCGTTCAGTTGGTAGTGGCTAGTATGGGCAGGGGGACAGACGGGGATACTTAATTAGCCGTACATCAGTCAAAGTGTCACAGAGAAAAACAAAAAGTCAACCCAAGCAGAAAGAGAAAAAAAAAACATCATCAACCACAAGCACAAGCACACACACACTCACACACACACACATACACAAGAAAACTTCTCAATTGAGGTCCACTTGTGTCTTTCTTCATTTGGGAGTTCTGCCTAGTCACTTCAAGTGGTCGCATAAGCACTAGATAGTCGGTTAATTTATCTTTCGCCTTTAACTAACTAACGAATGATAAGTATATGCAACTGAAACTGCAAAGTGCTTGGTCATTCGCCCAATTTCTCCATCCCATTCCCCTTCCTTTACGTCTGCCTTCAATAATCATCGTCATTATAATTATTGAAGGCAATCAAGCGAGTGACTTTGCGGTCTATACAGAGCAGAGATGGCGATTGTAAGGGGGTTAGAATAGGCAATACAATTGGGTGTTTATAGCCAACATAGCCAACATATCGAATATTGCCCATGTAGAGGCACGTTTTGGCTTCTCGGCCAACTATTTGCCTTATAAATTCAATGTAGTTTTACAGCATTTTATCTCCAGTTAAAGCCAAGGACTTTCACAATGTAGTTTAAATAGAAATTGGAACAATAAATTGGTTTATCATATGTTTTATTATCCATTTCTGTTTTTAACTTTATAATTCATGTACGATAAATTAAACGGTCAGCTTAGCCCCTCTTTAAATTAATCGCACTCCCGCCCAATTTGAGGGTTCTGTTATTGAAATTAATGCTGGCATTGGCAAAATTTCATTTGTTGCTGTTGCTGCTGTTGTCTGCGTTTTTTGACTTCGACTTGGTTAATTAATTATGTAGCCAAATCATTGAGACCGAAACAGAAGGAGACAGGGGCCGAGAGAGAGAGAGAGAGAGAGAGAGATGGGATAGAGAAGAGAGCAAGAAGAAGGGCTGACTCTTTGCCTGGTCGGTCTCTTGCCTCTCTCTGCCACCAAAAATTCGTTAATTAACTTGATTGCTTTCAATTGGCTGGCATATATTAGCCAGGATTGCCAGGATCAAAAAGTTCCATTCATGCACACTTACTCACACAGTCAGACACACACATACACACACACACACACACACACACACACATAATTGATGAGGTGGCTCTTCGTTAATTGATTTTGCTTTAGACAAGTTGTAGCAAGTAAAATTTGGTTTTATTAGCTGGCAAAGCATTTGAACTAAATATTTAATTGCTGCTGCTGCTGCTACGAATAATGTCGATGTCGATTTCGATTTGGATATATAGAATTAAATTGGGTCATTGGCCAAACAAGGTGCCAAAGGATAATAAATTAATTGAACAGACAAAAACCGAGTTGAATTTAACTCTCCGAGTTGAGTCGAGCAAATATTTTGAACACACACTGACCCATTTGACAGTCACTTTGGGTCTAACCGCAGCAGAAACTGTTGCAACACACAAACACATACACACAAAACTTATTGCCAAAATCAAGAGAGCAAAGTTTGTGGCCAAAGAAGACTAAACGAACTTTTTGAGCATTCAATCAGAAACTGCAACTGTGGCAAAAGTGGATTTTAAATAAACGAGAAATTCAAAAAAAAAAAAAAATAATAATAAAAAAAAATAAAACCTAAAAAATAAAGAAGGCAAAACTTTTGCAATAAACACTCGGAGTGTGTGGGTTCAGTTGACATTTTAACTAACTTTGCTAAGCAAAAAACAACAGCAACTAAAAAAAACTGACGACAAGGAAGGCAAGGACTACTGTTAGCGTGTGTTTGTGTGTGTGTGTGTGTGTGTACGTAGTCCGGTTAGAGTCGTTCATCCAGTCTACACAATGTAACTTTTTCTGGTTATGTATATGATATTTTTGTCATATCTAAACCACAAAATACGAGTTAAACTTTTTTTGTGCTGTCATAAATTTCCGCAATGCAAACATTTATCAGCACGGCTGCTGGTTGGACCCCGAACCCTAGACAGACCAGGACTACCTAGAGATAGTGTGTGTGTGTGTGTGTGCGTGTGTGTGTGTGTGTGTGTGTGAGTCTCTATGTGTGAGTGAGTCCACTTTCAAAGCTCAGCTGCTATTTTCACTGACTGACTTTGGTTTTTTCTTGTCGCTTTTGGCCGTTTTGAGTAAATGCTTTTTATTCAAAAACCGCAAAAGTCCCCATATGCTTCAGCCTGGCCAGGTCCGCCACCTGCTCTTCCCTCCCCTTTCTTCAGCCACTTCATTGTTCTTTTTACATATTCATTTGTGTGTGTGTTCGTGTGTGTGTGCTTTGCTCTCACTCTTTTATATATACATTTTAGATGCGGTTCAAGTTGAGTTTATATTATGTTTTTTTTTCGAGTAATTTATACAGAAATTTTTAGTGCAATATATGTACATATTTCCACAATTTTTAATTATGTTGTTTTTTCTTGTACGTATAATTAAAAGCGGTATGCATATTTTAATATGAATTTATTGTGACTTTGAAATAGTTTGACAACTATTTTTAACTAGATTAAATTATGGTTTTTAGAAAATTTTTGAAGTTACCTGGGAAACAATGTTTTTCTAGAATAAAGAAAATTCGCTTACAAGACAATAATTTGAACCAAAAGTAAACATAAATGAAATGGTATTAGAAATTATATTTCAACTAAAAAAGTGGTTAAATAGTTGATTCCTTAGTTAGTTATTTGAGTAATAAGATTGACTATTGACATTATTTAAAAAAAAAATTGATGTTTAACAGTAGCAGAAGCAAAAACAGAAGTCTTTTTTTCCAAAAATTTCACAAGAACCGTTTAGAAAAAGGGTATTTAAAGTAAAGATCAAAAGTGACCATTGAAAGAAGAATTAAACATTTGACGATCTGGAAAGATGGCAAAAAGTTTTACGAATGGCTCAAAAGATAACTTAATAATATTTTCCATGAAATGCAAATGTTGAAGCCATTTAAAGTACATTTCCACTGACTTAATCTTCTTTCGCTATGTTGTATGTGCGAGATTATTATATTCTTCTCATGTTAACGATTGTCTGAATTTTGATGCCTACTGTACCACTTTTTCTCCTCTGGATTCGCAGGAGAAAAGACAGGGATAAAAAGAGGGAGAGAGATAGCAAAAAAAAAAAAAATAAAAAAACAATGAAAATGCAAATGAAAAGGAAAAACTTTTGCCATTATTTAAATTCGTTGTAATAATTTAAATGTTGACATATTGTCGCTTTGTACCATCGAGCGAGGCCTACAATGCCCCATCCCTCTTCCACCTTCGCTTACTCCACCACCAGCTCTCAACTTTCACTTGGAGAAAGAAAAAATGGCGATGACTTTCTTTTTATTTTCTGCCAAGTTTTTTTTTTGTTATTCTTTTATTGTGTTGCTTGGTAAAATTTAATGAATTTTAATGAAAACTTATGTGCAAAGCGTGTGACAGCCTGCCGAATGTCTCCTCACGCCACCCCGCACTGCCTTTCCCCCCTCCTGCAATTGTCGTTTAATGACAATTTGAAACTTTTTTTTTTTGTTAAAAAGAGTCGTGTGTTTTTTTTTTTTTTTTTGTGTTCATTTTTTAGGTTTTTCTTTATTTATGCGAAATTCCAGGTCATTCTCCGCTTGCTTAGTAGGAGATGCCGGTGTTGCTCTTGATCCAGTCCAAGTAGCTGGTAAGACGAGTGAAGGCAGCTGGGTAGCCCTGCGTGCAACCAGCAGAAGCACCGAATGAGGTCAAACCAACCTGGACAGAGTCGGAAACTAAGACCAATGGGCCACCAGAGTCACCATTGCAGGTGGACTTGCCGTTGGGTGTGGAAACACACACGGTCGATGCGGTGACAACGTTGGTACCATAGGTGCCAGAGCACACGGAGTTGGCGATGATGGTCAATTGGACATAGTTCAAGGTGGTGGCAACGCTGGAAGTATCACTTGTGCGGCCCCAACCGGAGGCAATGGCTTCAGAACCGACATAGGTGGAGTAAGAGCTGGCGATAGCTGGGATCTTGACAGCCTGGATCTTGGTGGAGTAGGAGACGAATGGGATCTTGATCAGGGAGATGTCGTTGCGGAGGTTGCTGCTGTTCCAGCCAGAGTGGATGATGACATCGGAGCTAGAAACAGTGTAGGTAACCTCAGCGGAGGTACGAACGGTGGCACCCAAGTACACAGTGATGGACGAGATACTGCATGGGGAGAGAGCGGAGGAGTTGTTGGATTTATCTATAAGCAGGATTACGCTAATTACGCTTACCCATCGGTACAGTGAGCAGCGGTCAAGACCCATTGGTTGCCGATGAGGGAACCACCGCACCAGGCAGAAGACAAGGCGCTCACTCTAAGTGAAAGTCCCACCTGGTAGGGGAACTGACCAACAGCGGCGGCACTTCCTCCAGTAATGCGACCCTCGATGCTATCCTGTTCTAGGACAGGCATCACACGGTTGCGGTGCACCAATTGTGCCTCGGGGAAAGCCGAAGCGGCCACAGCCAAAGCCAGAATGATCAGGAATTTCATTTTAATGAATATGTTGCTTGTTCTTCCGTCAAAGGAACTCAACTGGCCTTCTGCTGCACCCAAGGGCTCTTTTATACTAAAAAAAAGAAGAATGCACACCTTTTTAGACGCTCTATCTTTCCCACCACAATGATTAGATAGTTGAAATGCCTTAGCTCACGTCATAGTCCATGGTAGAAAATAAACATCATTCGCAACGTGCGATTCGATTGTCTTATCTGATTTGCCTCTCAGATATAATTGTGATTTTTGCTCCTCCAATAGGCACGCGGTCTGCGAAATTACTTTTAGTCCAGCAAAAATAATCTACAAACCCTTCTTATCAACTATCAAACAATATTTTCGATTTCTCTAGGGGTTTTTTTTGTTTGTTTCTTTGCTCTTCTTACTCTGAAATTGAGTAATTAATTCGATTAGTTTGCCAAATCAAAATCGCTTACTTTGAAGTGTCTGAAGTGGCATTACATTGGTTTCTTTCCAACACGTTGTCTTGTCTTTTTTTTTTTTTGTTTTACCTGGAATCTATCAATTATCTTATCTCAAGTGCAAGAAGTGTGAGCCACCAAGCATTTAGTTCCGTTTCAAAATTGTTAAAGGTCAAGGAAGGTCTAAAACATTGGACGGTAGGAGGAGCCTTGGTAAAGAAAAACTAAATTCTTCAAGATTTTTTTTCGATAAGCAAGTTGTTATCATCAGTCTGTCGATCCCTAAGCCTGAATCTCTTGCAAGTGCACTCTACTCGCTAAATTTTTAAACTAAAAAAGTCTGAAACATCTTGAAATCTTTCAATCTTCATTAAGCTCTTTAAAACAATGATCATTAAAATTTTCAAAAATCGTGTACACACTTTTTAGGAAAATGCTTAAGTTAGAGCCTTGACAAATTGCCAGTTTTGACCTAAAATTTATATAAATTCAATAAGTAAGGCCAAAACAGTTGCAGATCTACCAGGAATGAAATTAGGAAAGATCTCTTCCTTTCCCATCAAAAGGAAATATACTTCATATTGAATTTTTTTTTTTCTTTCATTTTTTAAAATAAGTTGATTTCCCATATCTAAATTCATCTACTAAATTTTGTCTCACAAAATATACGCCAAGTTCCTTCAATGGTCGAAAGTTGGCTCTGTCCTATATAGTACATCTGTTTCGTTTTAAGGTTCTGAAAGAATCTTTGAATTAGGTATTACAAACGGTTCTGGGACCTAACTTCATACAGATTCGGCAAAAATCATATTTAGACGTGGTTTTTAACAAAATTCCCAGGTATACATTTTTTGTCTCAGTGTAGCCAGGAATTGAAATCTTGCACAATCTTCTTGGTCTTAATTTGGCTTATTTTGTCTTTTGTCCGGTCGTGTTGCAATTGAAAATGAAATCGAAGCATTTTAATCAATCAATGATAAAATTATGAAAATAACAAAATAGACAGAGTTCGTTTTGTTGTTGCTGTTGTTTTTGTATAATTGTTGTTGCTGCTGATTTGCTGTTATCAACATTCGCCGCGTGATTTTCATGACGCGTTGCGGTCATTTGTGTCGATGGTAGTAACTCAAGTGGTTTAAGTGACCACAAAACTGCGGTTAATGGCCAATTTGAAATGAATGAAAATTAAAGAAGCGATTATGGGGGCATAAAGAAAACAATTTCACACCGTTCATTATTTTGTTTTTTATTTTATTTAGTAAATTGTTGTAACCAATTAACAAAGCTGCTAACTCTGGTATACACTGTGGGTGAGCCCAATTCGCAGCCTTCGGCATTGCCGAATGATATGATGCCTATTAAATAGCTTATATTTTGCTTTGATTCCAATACCAGAGGACCACCTGAATCACCTTGACAGGCACCTTTGCCATTGCTGCCATCGGTGCAGAGATGTCTCTTGCGACTTACTAGACCAGGCAGATAGAAGCATTCACATTTCTCTTGCTCCATAACTCTTACATCGGCATAATGAAGTAAACGTTCTCGCTTGTTGGTGGAGTCTGCTCCTCGGTCACTTAAGCTGCCCCAACCCGAAACACTGACCACTTGATCCACCAAACATGTCTCCTGGGGCAAGGCGATGGTCTTCACTCTAGCGGAGAGCTTGGCTTTCCTTGGTAAATGGATCAAAGCCAAATCATTGTAGCCACCGAAACCCAAATAGCCCGGATAGATGGTAAAGTCCTCCTGCGAGACTAGAAATGTTTCAGTTGCATCATTGGCATCAGCAAATCTCAGGGATCCCAAGAACACTTGAGCTCTTGTGGCATTCCATAGGCAGTGCGCTGCTGTTAGGACCAGATCTTGGGTTATTAATGAGCCACCACATTGCACGAGCTCTCCTTTAGTTCCAGCCTCTGCTATGAGCAGACCAACCTGATAGGGAAACATTTCGGGCTCAGCCAAATTGCCGCCGGCAATGCGTGTCGTAATACCCGATTCCATTGTATCATATTTCTCGCATTGAAGTCGCCAGTGCTCGTAGTTGTATTGCAACTGAAGCTCCCTTTCCTCCTCTTCCTCCATATACTTCACATGATGATCGTGTCCCGCCTGGTTTAGTGTTGGCAGGATTAGTAAAACCAAAACCCATGCCAATAACAGTGACTTGTAATTTCCCATCTACTACGTATGTGTGTGTGTGTGTATGTTTCTGTTTTTGTTGTCTGAGTGGGCTCTTCAATGTTGGAGTATTACTACTACATACTACGACTCTACTCGACTGTTGTGTTTTGTTGTTGTTTTTATAGTCTTTTCTCACACCATCGCCGGGTTTTTGGGGGGCACGTGTCGTCTGGTAGGTTGAAGTTTTGGAGTCGGTCGGTGGGTCGTTCGGTCGGTCTGTCCGTCCGTCGGTCTGTCTGTCTGTCGTTCTGTTAATTGAATTTCCTATAGAGGACCATTGCAAATGAGTTGGGTTGAGCTTGAGTTTGGCATTCAATTTCCACAAGTTGATGTAATTGCCGCACGTTTTGGCGATTATGTTGCTTAGGCTCTCCTCACCCAACACCCAACACCCAACACATCTCTCTAGTCATCATCACCATCTCGAACTCCATCTCTATTGCATTTTCCTTTGGCGTTTACTTGCTTTTGCTTTTAATTGCCTGCCCGGGCCTTCAATTGCAGCTCGCAGTCGTTCTCTTGGTCTTGGCCTCAGTCTCAATTTCTCTAGGTCTTTACCAGTCATTGTTTATTGACTGCCTTTTATCAACTTGCCAGCTTTGGTCTATTTAATTTATAATGCCATATTTTTTGTTCGCCCCACTCATTCGCTGAAGGTCTAGACAAAACTCATGATGAACTGGCTATAGGCTGATCTAATAAATTCTATTTACTTAATTGCATCACATATAGTTCTAATTAAAGACTTTTTAATGTAAACATTATTTATATTTCTTTCAGAATGCCCTCCAAATAGACAAAAGGTCATCGATTAAATAAAGAAGATTTAAAAGGTAAGTCAAAATATTTATGATTAACTAATTCAGGAAAACCTCATTCTTAAGCCACAATAACTTAACTATTGAAAGTGTTATAGATAAGAGATCGATTTTGAGATAGGAAAGCGTACAGTTGTGTCTATGAGTAATCATTTTGCAAAATAGTTGGAGTATTCCATTAATTTAGTTGAACAATAGTTAATCGAAGATAAGGGCACTTATCTCTGCCACACGTAAAACCTATATTAGAAGCAATACTATCCTGGAAACGAGACCGTGCAAAAGACTGTTCTATCAACTATTGCATTTAAAATTGATAGATCGAGGAAGGGTCAATAAGTCTGTGTAACTAATAGGATAAAGATGGTGCTACGACCCATATTTTTTCAATTGTTTTATGGCAGTTACTCGGGTTGTAATGTAACGAAGTGGAGGACGAGAGACCAAATTGTAGCATCATTTTTTTACCAAATCCTGTTCTGTTGGTCTTTAGGTTGGTATCCAGGTAAAGGCTTTAATTATGATTATTTATTATCCGCTGCTGCAGTGATTAGACTCTTTAAATTTTCAAAAGTTAACAGCCTTAGATGATTATTTTCATTGATGCGAAACAATTGATTTTTATGCTCCATTTACAAAAGAGAAATTCAATAATTTGTCGATTTTTATAGTTTGTCATGAGAAAAATATCAGCATATTTTCTCAATTTCCTATCTGAAACTCAAGTATCCCTATTTGGGAATCTGTTTTTTTTTTCCTTTGAACTTTTCCACAATGTTGAGCAATTTCTTTTTTTAGGTTTTTTTTTTTTTTTTTTTTGTTGGTTAGCTGTTCGTCCATTTTTATTAGATTTCATTTGTTTGCGTGACTCAGACTTCTTTCTGTTTGTTGTTGTTTGTCGATGCTCCAGCCACTTGAAGCCGTCTATCCGCCTGTGTTTTTATGTTTATGCGGAAATCTGCAGAAATTGTGTCAATATCAATAAAATTAGATTAGTATCGACGACGACGACGACGACAAAAAAAAAAAAAAAAAGAAGCAAAAAGGCAACAAATAAGGGCCCAAAATCCTCCCTCGCACTTTGCCCGTCCGCCCGTTAACCAATTTCATGTGTCTGAGTGTGTGTGTGTGTGTGTGTGTGTGACAGCACTTCCTCTAGGGAAGGCCTCAAGGCGGCAGAAAAAGTTTGTTGTGTGTGTGTGTGTGTGACAAATGTTTAAAAGACCCTGAAAATGTTAGCAATTTTTGAAGTCTTGCCCCCCCACCCCTGGAAAAAAAGCTGCGAAACACTTAATCCCAGTTAATTTTCTTAATGGAAAAGTTTTCACGTTACACTTTACACGTTTTGTTGGTCGTTTTCTTTTTCTTTCTTTTCGTTTCGTTTCGTTTCGTTTTTTTTTCTTTTGGGGTCACCAGTTCAGATAATTTTCATAATGCTTAAATTAGAAAAGTTTTCTTCTTACTTTATGTGGCAATTGGATTTAAATTTTTCTGTTGGTATTGATTTCGCATTGACGGAGGCGGCGTGGTGGTTAGGTGGATGGGTAGATGGAGGGTGAGGGCGAGGGCACTTATCATCGTATGGTTTACAAAGCTTTCGACTCCATTTCTCTCTTTTGTTGGACATAATCTTTTATATAAACACAAACGTGAAATGTGGGAACTAAGAAAAACATTTACACAATTGACAGAATGAAGGACGAACGAACGAACGAACGAGTGAACGAATGAACGAAACGGAGCAAAAGGACCAAACCCTATCCGACCCTAACCGCCCAACCCCACCAACCTCCCCAAATGTCCACTAGCCAACAACAGCTAAGTGACGAATGATTGAGTGCACTTGAATGTGTTTGCCTCCACCTCCACCTTCACCTCGGCCCTTAGCTCCATTTCTACTTCTCCTTTTTTTTTTTCACTTAAAATGTGCGATTTCAATCACTAAAAGCAAAAGGTACATCACTTTCGAGACAGCAGCAGGAAGAGTATGGGAGGTAGAGAGTAGGGGTTAGGGGGTAGGATGGTAGGGTAAATCGAATCAACTCATGGCTGACTGATGGCAACCACAAGGTAGAAGCAATCGAACAGCAAAAAGACAAGGAAGTTGGCAATTGTGAAAAAAATGAATATGGCTCTACCTTACTATAGGTTCCTCTACATATATATACATACATACATATACATATATAGTTGATGGTAGATGGTTGTTGCTGCTGCTGGAGGTCTCCGATGATGATGACGACGACTACGACTCGCCACTTAACAAATCCCAAGTTGTCGTTGCATGACACGTGACTGGAATTTTCTTTTCGTCTCGTTTCGTTTGGCATCCCCTGAAACATCACGATACACACAACAGGACACAAAAAAGGAGTAGGAAAAAAACAATAGCTTTGCTTTGGCCTGTTGGAATTTGAGTTTTCCCTTTTTTTCGTTTCGCATTTTCTTCTCTCGCCTCGACTCGCCTCGTCTCTTCTCCTGCTGCTATTTGCTACTTTATGGCTAGCCGGGAAAACGCTTTCACGCACGCTTTCGCCTTTGCCTTTGCCTTGGCGACCTGCCGCGCTTAATTTCCGCTTGTAATGGACGCACGATAAATCTTGGCAAGCATTTCCTGGCCGGTCACCTAGCCAATCCGCCACCAACTCCCTCTCCTTCTTCATTTTTTTTTGTTTTTTGCTTTGCAATCTCAAAGAACAACAAAAAAGAAAAAAGCTGCACGCAATGGGCACACATATATATATGTATATATGTTTTTTTTTTTTGGGAACTTATTTCATGCAATGCAATACACTGGGAAAAGAGGTAGATTCCCACGGGGAACGAAAACGAAAGAACTCTTTGTGAGGATACAAATATTCCAATCGTTTAATTTCTGACAATTTGAACAACCAAAGAGAACTAAAGTAAATATTGAAAATAATTCCTGATATTTTTTAAGTGGTTTTTCAATTTGGCATCGTGAGGGTGCGCAGCTTAACTTTCAGTTAAAGAAATTAGTATTGCATAAAAGTATTCTTCTCTTTCTCTTTTTCCTCCTCTCGCTTTCTCTTTTTTTTATGTTTGTTTGTGCCTCTATCTCTTTCACTCTTAATATCTTCCCTAGGCCATAATTTAAAATTGCAAATCCTTTTAACTTTGTGCGGAAACCGCAATGTGCCAATTGCCATGGCCATTTTTATTGTCGCCCCTCGTTAGTCAAAGAGCCAAAGCATCCACATACCCAGCAGAACAATCTAACTATTGGCCATATCCTAGTCCACTCCCTCCCATGCCGCCCCCCCTTCCTATATATGTATGTGTAAATCTGGTGCCGTTTTGTGGCAGTGCGTGTCGCTTTAAGCCGGCGATAAGGTGAGCACATTCGAACCAAACCAAAGCAAACCCCCGCCCCTCAGTCAGAGACAGAGCCCCCTCTATATATTTCACCTATATCTTCATTCTGCTCCTACTTCTCGCTGGACTCCTTTCCTGCCGCTGCCGCTGACGTTGCTACGTGCCGCCTTTCTTTGTAGCTGGCGATAAATTGCTATTGGTTTGCAGTTGGGCCAAAAGGTAAAGCTGTTAATTTATTAGCCAAAGCGGCAAACAAAACGAAAGCGTAACATAAATAAGCAAAGAGTAAGAGTAAGAGCAAGAGCGGGAGAAGGGTGAAGGCAGTGTGGTAAACATTCAATGAATGTTTCTCTTACTTACTTTCCAAATGGCTTTAATGTCCTGTCTAAATTTCAACAGAATTCTCTCACTAAGCTGCTTCTGGGCCCACAAAAAAAAAAAAAAAAAAAAGAGAAGAACATAACACACACAATGGGACAATGGTACAATGGGTTAGCAAGGGGAAAGGCGAAACAGAGGACAGGGGACACATCGCAACGCATATTCAATAATGTCGCTTTCAACTTTTATGCAAAAATCTGCATAGACATAGGAGATAGGCGACAGGGGATTGGCGAGTGCAGAGGCGAGGGAGCGGGGCATGCCGATGGCACATTCATGCAATTTTACAATGTTACCAAAGCCATTTGGACTAAAGTTCTCTTCTTGGCTCGGCTCCTCCTCCTCCTCCCATTCTTCCTTCCCCCACCCTTCGCCATGTGCATGTGTGTGAACAATAGAAAAACGAATTAAACAAAAAGCCAGGCAGCTGAGAGAGAGAGAGAGAGAGATATAGAGAGAGCATGCGGGGAAAGTGTGTGTGAGGCAGCTGCAACAATGGCAGCAACAGCAACAAAAATTCTATGTATGTACATTTGTGGGCTAAGAACACGGAGCCAGAGGAAGGGGGAATAGAGACAGTGGGAAAGAGATTCTGGGCTATTGCCACTGTTGCTTTAGCTGGCTTTTGTTTGCCTCACCACCTCTGCATCTCCTGCCTCTGCTTCTGCTTTCTTGCTTTCTAGCCATTCTCTTTCATGATGTTGATGGCATAGCTTTTGCTTTTGCTTCTGCCTTTTGTTGTTGCTGTTGTTCTTGTTCTGGTATTTTCTGTTGCATTAGCCCAACTGTATGTAGTGCATTAATGTTGCATACTTTTTAGCATGTTAGCATTATAGCCAAAGAGAGAGCCATAAAAAAATGCCACCAAGAAGATTTTCATCTGATTTTAACACAACTTCGACTACATCCAGTTTAGACTGAGCTAGAGCTAGATGATTGCCATAGAACGTAAACTTAATTCTAAAATAAACTTAAATTAGTACAACCTTTCGGAGATAATCATTAAATTTAAAAAAATTCCAAATGCCCAGAAGACAATTTTATCATGTAGCTCCCTAAGCCACTTGGCAAAATTTCATTAAAATCTGACAAATACAGTGCTTATCATATTTTTAACCCACTTTTCAATGAAAAAAAAAAAAAAAAACAAATTGGCTGAGAATTTTTTCCCATATGACAAATTCCCTCAAAATCTTGAAAAATTAGTAGTTGAATATTTAAATTTGCATTAAAAAACTACTTTTTCACTTAAAATTAACGATCAAATAAGGATTTCTTAAAAAGAAATAGAAAACAAAGAAAAAAAAAAAACCAGTCATTTGCTGTATCAAAATTATAGCTCAATTTAATGTTTTAGTGGAATGGTGGAAAAGCGAATATTAATATTTAGTGCGGCCTTTATTTGGCTTAGTTAACTCAAAAATACTTTTCCTCATTTAAGCCGCTAAATTTAATAAAACGTTCTTTTCGTTACTTTGCCATTTATTTGGAATTTGCATTTTAAGATCTTCAACTGCCTCAAATTGGCAATATTTGGCATACCCAGACATTTTCCATTGGCCAAAAACTTCAACTTCTCGAGCCTCTAACTAAATATTTAGAGGATTTTCAAGAGTTCTTAGTTTAATTTCTTCTCAGATTAAAATCTTTGAATGTGCAATAAAGCCTACAAGAATTTGGGGTTATAGAATTCTTGATAAATTTTCCAAGTTTCGTTTCGGCAATTCAAGATACAGATAAAGATTGGAAAATTCTGCAAATAAGTTTGGCCATTCTATGAAAAATGCCGAGCATTGTATTTAGACTCTTCTTTTTATTATACTGAAACTTTTCGCCTAACTTCTTACTATTCTACTTAAAAGACCACCACACAGATCTGCTTAACAATTCAGCATTTCTAAGGACATAAAAATTGTAAAGTTTTCCAACAAAAAAAAAAAAAAAAAAAGGAAAGAAAAGAAACGAATAAAAGGATAAAGGACAAGTAAGAGGTGGAGGAGAAGAATAAAAAAAAACCTGCACATTGACATTAAGGCGACAATTGCCAACCGCTGGCCGAGACATACTCGTAGAAGTTGTCATTAAAACTACAAAACACAATGTCGAGACGAGCAAAAGTCTAGGGAAAAACAATAAAAAAAAAGGCGAAGAAAAAACGTAGCGCCAACAGCAGCCAAGTTTTTCATGTAAAAAGGAGAGAAAAAAATCTTTTACTTTTCGCTCTTAATTTTTTTTTTTTTTTTGGCAACTTTTCATGCAAAATTCTCGTATGAAGCTAAGAACATTGAATGAAACTTTGACGGATTAAAGAGAGAGAGAGCAACTAGACGAGAATGGAAATGCCTTAAAGCAGCGCCTAAATTGTCGCTCTCTGGTCCCTGATGATTGGAGCAATGCTGTCTCCCAGTTGGCATACTCAATTACACAGAACTGCAGTCATGCAGGATATGCCAGGCAGGACACCTCATTAATTTGCCCGACGCTGCGGCAATAACAATAACAGGCCATTTTGGCTATTTGGCTATTTGGCTCATTGACTGTCTGATTTTATGGCACAAAATCTAGCAGGCAAACTGCAGCAGCAGTTGGAATTGCAGTCGGAGTCGGAGTCGGAGTCCTTCTCCACCCACAACCACCCCAACGGATTGTTGCAGTAAAATCAACAACAACATCAACATTGACCCAAGAGCCAGCTTGTGGTTACTTGGCCACCATTCCCGTCCTCGCCATTCTCATCATCATCATCATCATCATCATCATCATCATCATCATCATCATCATCATCTCCTGGCTCATGCTGTTGCCAAATATGTTTTTGTGTGGCATTTTTGGCCAATTGGCAGAGTTTTGGCCAATGGTTCCCCTAGGCCAATTGAATGCACCAGACGTCAACATCGACATCGACAACGGCAACGGCATCGGCATCGGCATCGGCATCGATGGTGGAACGTGAAACGAACGTGAGTGCGGTCCGTGATTATGCCATAATGTTTACCATAACCAAACTGAGAATCGGTTTACTTGTTTGCCTAACCCAAATTGCATGCTATTGACCAGAGGAAAGAGAAATACATAGAGAAACAGTAAGAGAAGGAGAGAGAGAGAGAGAGAGGGAGAGAGAGAAATTCAAATTCAAACATATATTTCAAGTGATATGGCACTTGAAACTTTTTTTTTTCCCCCTCTCTCTCCACCTTTTTCTGCAGGAGGCAAAACACTTTATGCCACACAGCTGCCTCACAGCAGTTCGATCAACTATATGGATGAGGACGACGACGACGACGACGACTACGACGAAGCGACTGTGTGCCATAAGTACCTGAAAGTACCTCCTCACCCAAATAAAAAGGGGCGCCCGGAAACAAATGAGTAGAAAAACAAACAAACAAACGAACAAATAAATGGAAAAATATAAAATAGAAATGCAGCAGCAGCAGCAACAGAGGCAAACAATTTGTCAACCCCCACCCCATTCTGCACTCCCCACGCCATTGTAGTGAAGGGTTCTCGTTGCTTCACTTAAAGCTAGAATTTAAACAGAGAACTAAATTGTATGATCTTTTCTCTAGCGTAAACTTCTCTCTGGAGAAGTCATTGGCCTGTGTGGTTACGTTTATGGCTGAGAAATTGTTAAGTACACATTTACCTTCTAGTCATAAAACACATATTGCTCATACGCCATGTGTTGCCGAAAACGAATGCGACGAAAACGAAAAAATCCAAAAGGAA
This sequence comes from Drosophila nebulosa, assembly GCA_024703675.1. Classification (NCBI taxonomy): domain Eukaryota; kingdom Metazoa; phylum Arthropoda; class Insecta; order Diptera; family Drosophilidae; genus Drosophila; species Drosophila nebulosa. The sequence continues at coordinate 2,025,650 of JANFPS010000005.1, forward strand.
ATCGCAACTTTTCAAGACATTCCACAAACATTTTTAATTAGCCTAATGAAAAAACTTTACAAATGTAAAGAGCAGCACACAAAAGAGAAATCATCATCATTATCGTCATCCTTATGATCATCATCATCAGCGTACAAAATGAAGGCAATAATTTTTTGTCGTCGAGAGAGAACAAAGAAATAAATTGAAATCGGAAGCGACCGAAGGCGGAGGCAATGGGAGGAAGGGAATTGGGCAGGATGACAGAAAGCAAAGAACATGGGTAAATAATACAAATATGATGGAGCAGGATGACAAGGACGACGAACAAGGATGTTGCCGATGCACTTGAGAGAGGGAATAAATACCGAAAATTCTCTTTTCAGCACATTTTTTCTACTCCCATCCACCCCCTCTACATCCTTCTCGTCCTGCTTCATCTCGTCATCTTTCCATTCTTATTTGCTTTTGTCTATGCTGAGAGAGTGGCCCTCTCATTATGGGCGTGTTCAATTAAAAGTTTTCAATGGGCATAAACCTCTTAGGTCTTATTTTCTCCCACTCCACACCATTTTACTTCCTCTTCGTCTTGGTCCTTGTACCTTTCATTTCAATTTTGCAATCGTCCTTCCTACAATGATGATTCATAATTGATTTCCGACATTTGTTGTTTACGTTTCGGCCACTTTTGGCTTATTAAATATTTAATAGAAGAAAATTTCCACAGAAAATATTTCCTAAACAGGGCGGCACAATCGAAATCAAGATACCTACTATCAAGAAAGAAAAACAAAATCACTTTTGCGAAATGGCGTTAGGGAATTGTTGTAAATTTTCATATGGAATAATGTCATAATCAATATACCCATTAAATCACAGGGTATCCATAATTGTCAAATCAAGAAAAATAAAAAAACACGAAAAAAACAAAAACAGAGAAAAAAAATGGAGAGTAACAAGATATTTTTTTTTAAATTGACAAGAAAAACTTTTCTTTCGGCCATAAATGTTTTAGTTGACTGACAGAAAGACCAAGGCGGGGTCTTCCCAAACTCAGATGTACAATCCACCCACACTCCACCCTCAATATAATGCTAGGAAGAACGACATTTTTACCCCAAATTCATTTTCATGTGCGATTTAAATGTGCGAGTATTTCATTTACGCACGTTTTCATGTGTAGCCAGGCCAATAATTGCCCTGGAAAACAGCAGCAGAAAACACAAAAAAAAAAAAAAAAAACGAAAACACAAAAAGGAAAAAGGGGAAAAAAGGCCAACAACAAGAGCCAACGCTTTGACGCCTTTGGCTAGGAAAAGTTTTTCAGTAACAAAAACAAAGAGGAAACTCGTATCTGCAATTAAAAAAGGGATTACCTAGACTAGACCAGAACTTTGATTTTTCCTGGAGACTTTTCTTTGTGCTTTTTTTTCTATTGCTCTCTCTCTTTCTCTCTTTTTCTCTTTTGGTTTTTTCTTTTGTGTGCCATTCGATTAAAAGTTTTAGCAAATTAAAATTGTATAATTATGCTGATTAGGCGGCTAAAGTAAATTCCTCATCCTCTTATTTCTTTCTCTTACTTCTGCATTCTCTTTTGAGTTTTAAAGTTTAAAGCAAAAGAATCGATGAGCATTTAATGGTTTTTTATTTTTATACCCAACAATTTGTGTTAAACCAGTTGAGCTACTTTGCAAACCTTTAATTAGGAAAATTTTTGAATAAAATTCATGTCTGTCATTCATGTTTAAGTCTGAAAAGCCCAAATTAAATGGAAAAAAAAATACATTAACGGCAAAGGGTATTTAAATTTCGCCACAGGCAATGTTAGCCCGCTACCTCTGGTTATTTTTATTTTAAAGCCTGAAAAACTGTGTCGCCATTTTCTCCACATTCTATAATTAACGTGTGAAAATTTATTTGATTGTGCAGCTGGTGCAGCCTGCGCACATTTGCATAATGAGCCCATGAGAAAATTGATTATTATTACTCGTTAGTCCCACATTATTATTATGATTTACCATTACCTTTATTTCTCCTTCTTCTTTTTTTCTCCCTCCCCCGCCAACGCATATATACACACACGTCCTTCTATTACTCTGTGTATTTGGATGTTTTTTTTTTTTTTTTTTTATATAAATTAAACAACTTTATTTACTCAATTATGTTTACGGTGAGTGAGTGAATTATTTACATATTCTTTGCTTTTGGTTTTTGGTTTTTTGTTTTTAGGTTTCATTTGCTTAAATTTAAAATTTTTTGCAGTTTATATGTAGATCATAATAATATTATTTAATTTAATGCTTAACAATTGAAGCGGCAACAACATTTAACATAGATTTTTCTTTAATTAGCTTTTGTTTTTTATATTTCTTTAATTCGATATACATTTATATATTTAATATACTTATGAAAATGTTTGCTTTACTCAAGGTTTTGCAGTTTGAAAATGTGTGCTAAGAGTCAGACAATTGCAAATAACATTTCATGTTTCGTTTCATTTCGGTACTAGAAACGGTTATTTTGGACAGAAAATGCAATTTGCAGCATTGCTAAGAATATTTCATTAGTCAACTAATTCTTTGTTTTTCTGTTTTACGTTTTTTGATTTCTCTTAATAATTTGTCATTTGTAAGAGGCGAATTTAGTTTAAAAGAAAACATTTATTTTGTTTTGTGTGTGATTTTTTTTTTTATAATGGCGTCGGAAATGTTTAAAGATTTCACGAGTCTTTACTGAATGCACAATAGTTTAAAATTTTTTTTTTTTGATTAGGAAGTATTGTTAGTCTTTTAATTTTTTTAAAAGTTTTGTGATATTTGAAATCTTATCAAACCAAGTTTGGATGCAATCTTTGAAATTCGGACAGACAAGGCAAATGGGATATCCGTACAAGATTCCATGAAAGATTTATAGTTGCTGAATTGGCCTCATTACTAAGGAAAAGTTATTAAAAATGGCCATTAAATAGTTATTTGTATTTAGGAAGTTGGGAAAAATCTATTTATCTTTCCAACGCCACAAACGCTCTTTTCTTTCACAAATTCATTCAATCTGCTTACCTTTTTCATATCCTCATCTCCATTTCTACTCTACAGCTTCTTTCTGTCTTTCTAATTCTTTTTTTTTTCCTTCGTGTTTTGAAAAAAATGATATCAACTAAACTAAACTAGAAATACTTTCACCATTTATCAGCTAGGCGTTTCATTTGCAGTGTGTGTGTTTTGTTTTTCTTTTTTCTTTTTTTTAGAGAGTATCACAATTTTATTTTGTTTTACATATAGTTAGAATAAATATTTGAAGCAAAATTATTTCGCTTTTCGCAATTTTGTGCTACAAGTTTAATACATCTATATATTTGTATATATATATCTATATAGTTTGATATTACTGTGGTTGCTGCTGCTGCTGCTGCTGTTCTGTCTCCAGATTTTTAGCTCTTAGATATTTCAAAAGCATTTGCAGCGAATCATAGGTATCAAAGTCATCCAGATTACGACGTGAGGAGGACATATTGGTGGGACGTGGCATAGCCAGGGGGACGGGCAATAGTTCGGGCATAACCGAATGGTGAGTTATCAAAGCCTTCAAACTGGAGAACTCCTTGCGAAAACCCTAAAGAATCATTTCGATTTTGATTAAATAATCCAGAAAGAGACAGAATCTCTCTTCTGTGCGTTTTGCTTACCTTAATTTTATAGCCTCGGGGGGAACGTAATATGATATAGTTGGCTATCTTGGGTCCTGGCGGTGAGGGTACACGCAGTGTCAGTGCATAGCATCCCGGTTTGGAGCTACTCTTTCGTACTAGAAACGCTCCGGGACTTTTGCTTTGCAACACTTCGATGGCAATGTCTCGCGATATGCCAGCCTGATACCAGCAGGCATCCTTAAGATCGGCTTCCTCCTCGTCGTCCGTTGACGCATTGCAGTGGGTATTGGCCAAGCTATTGCTACGCTGAGCGGTGGCTCCTGCTCCCGACGCTAATGCATTATTTATTCTCAAGCGATTGGCAAAAATCTTAGGGCTTGAGTTGGCTATGGAAATTAATAGTAAAGCAATGTTTAAATTTAAATAATGACAGCGGGGTCACCTACATGGAGTTCTACTACAGTTGCTATAGTTTTGCCTCGTCGGGGTCACCATTAATAACTTACCGCTGCTTGTCTCTCGAAGATAACGTTTCTTCAGATTGAATTCATTATTATCGTTCAAATTGACATTGTCCAGCATGGGAATGGCTGTCAACGATTGGCGACATGAATCACCAAATTTACTATCAATGTAAGAGTCCTCATTGATATAACCATTCGAGTACATGGGATGGCTCTCCTCGTTCTTCAACTGCAGCAAGGCAGCGCTCAAGGGCATTACATTAGCCACCAATGGGCGTGACTCCTCGTTGTGACGTAGTAGACCCATGGTTAGACGTTTGACCTGCGAATGGACGAAATGAGGAGACAAGACTTTAAAGTTAAAGCCAGAAAAATCCTAACCGACAAAAAAGAGGCCAACAAAAAGGATAACTGAGGCGTTCAAGTGGCAAGAAAATTAACTACAATTTAAACACCTTGTAAGCCGACTAGGATCCGCCACATTCTTGGATATGGGGCGTGGGAGTTGAGCATAAGAGAGTGGGGCATGGAGCATGGGGCGTGCCCGGCAGCCACAGACGAAGCAAAAAAGAATTTATTACTAAAAACCGCAACGAGACAAAACGAAAAAAAAAAGAAGGAAAAAGAAACGGTAGACCGAAAAAGTGGAAAAAAATTGCTGACAAAAAGAGCAACTGAAACTTTTTTCGGCCTGCACTTAAACAGGAAGCGGATGCTTGGACTAGGAATTACTAGAGACATGGAGAGCAGGCAATGCCAAGGCGGAGGCGGCGGCAGTGTCGGAAGAGAAGAAGAGTAGAGCAAAGTGCACAAAAGAAGAGGCTGGCGCATAAATTCGTGGCAGACTCACATTGCAACTGAGAAGCACGCGGCGAATTTCTAAAAATGTTGCATAGCCAAAATGGCGAGGCGTCGGATGCGGCGGAAGTGGCGTGCTAAGCGGAAATGTGCCGCAGGACCAAGGACCAACTACAGACAAAATGGCAAAGAGAACAAAAAAAAAAAAAAAAACACACACAAACTAAGTAGAACAAGCAAGTATACTACGCAGGCCTGAGTAATCGACTAGGAAATGACTATTAAACAATTTCCAGAAACCATTGATGGAAGACGCTTAACAAACTCCCGAATAGCAATCGGCAAGTCGTCTAACTGCTGAGGTTACTCCTTAACTGAAAGCCCTTTCCCGAATAGAATTCTTATTAGCCAATTGAACTGTTGCTTCACATATAGCATACCCTTTTAAGTATACTCTTTTTGAGCGGGGTATCACAAGGCAGTAATGGCGATAATTCAGATGCACTTGTGCGCGCATGTTAAGATCGTGTTTCCCTTTGCCTCGTTTTTCGGGGTCAGTGGCTTTGAAAAAGTCTGGCCCGCTCTGGTACAATGGATGTCTAGCTGAAAGTAGACTACAGTCTAGCTTTCCCTAACCTAAACCGTCATTCGTCCCCCATGCCTCCCTCCCTTGTTTGCCTGTGGCTATACTACGTTCAACGCCTCACCAAGACCACCACCACCACCACCACCACCACCTCACCTCATCGCCCTTGGTCTCTTTTGGCATAATTTAAGGCGACATTGACAATGAGAATGGCGGTAGAGGCAACGGCAGCTTTTCTACCTGACTAAAAAGAGAGTAGAAAGTGGTGAGGAAGGCGGCGAGGAAAGCGGAGCCTGCTGACAGCAATTGTTTGCCCGTTTTGCTGCATAATTTAAAAAGAACGCTGCATACTTTTAGGCTGCTTACAGCAGCAGGAACATTGTTTGCATATTTCACGGCGCATTGCACAGAGATTTGTACTACGGGCGTCTTTTTTTTTTTCTCTCTCTTCAGGGTGGTTTGGTCGCGTGGGAAGTGTGGTGGAGTTCATTTCTTTTGTATTTGTGTTGTTATGTTCTCTTGCGGGGCGTGGAAAGGAAAGGAAAGGAAATGAGGCATGATTAAGGTTTCTCAGTGCTTTGTGGCGGATTTTTTGGAGGCGGAACTCCTCCTGTGGCGGTCACCTTCCATTGTGATGTTTAGCATTTCTCTCCTTTATTCTTTTGCTATAATTCAAATCTGCTGCCATGTACTAATTGCCTTGTTCTTCGTCCTTGCTTTACGTTTTTAATGAACTACTTGGGCCAGCTGGACATTATTACCAGATGTTGCCAGTTGGAGGAGTGAAAAATACGAGCATTAGAATGAGTATAGGATCACGAACGGACAGACGGACGGGCCGACGGAACCGGACCGGACCCTACGTGCTTAGCAAAAACATCAACAAAATGCTCAACATTTATGCAAATTTAATAAACTGGCACGCTTAACGGGGGCGGCCCCATCGTATGTAACCAAAATACAAAACCAAAAACCTCAAACCAAAAGGCTGAGGCATAAGTCAAATAAGTTTAAATCAAACATGCAAACATGCTGTTCGCTAGAGATGTGAGCGTGAGAGCTTTCAGCAGTCGATGAAAGATATTTCTAATGTAACACGTCGTCGGGGTCACCATTATTTTAAATGCAAAATATATGCATAAGTTAAAGTCACGAGTATTGTCCGATGTGAAAATCTAAAAATGTAACACGTCGTCGGGGTCACCATTATTTTAAATGCAAAATATATGCATAAGTTAAAGTCACGAGTATTGTCCGATGTGAAAATCTAAAAACGATAAATATTTGGATTTGGTTTGCGAGCGGTTTGCGTGGACTCACGATGCCATCTTTAGTCTGTATAGCATATAATTTATGGCATTTTGCAGCCGGAAAACATTTTGTATATATATATATAAATATATATATATAAGTATATATGTGTGTGTATAAATTTTGTACTCATGTCATATCATGGATATACTGGTTGAAGTAGGCGTGACGCATCTCCGGCCACATATAGACACACCCACATACCAATACCACCCATACAAACTCCCAACACTCGCACCCACAGCTCGTACACAGACATCATATGGCTGAACTGTCGCTCAATGTCAGGATGAGAAGGATATATCCTTTGCCACGTTGCCAGTTGCAGTTGCTAAACAAACATTTAGCGGGGCAACCAGTCAACAGTTTCAGTCGATGCATCAACGCCAGAAACAGTGCCAGAGCCAAAGCCAGAGATAGAGACGGAGCCAGACCCGACTGGAGAGCCAAGAACCCAGAATCGAGTGATTTCCGGGCAGTCGAAATGAAGAGAGAGAGAGAGAGAGAGAGAGAGACACACAGAGACATAGAGAGATGGATGAGAGGGGAAGAGTTCAGGTCACAGGGAGATTCTTGTTATGCGGGCGACGTACCAAAAACTGCATAATGTGGCATCACATTTGTCTTTTAACTCTCGCTCCTCGCATTCGGCTCGTAGCTGTAGGTCGCATGTGCTTGATGCCGCCGCTGCTTCTGCTTTATTTTGCTTATCTGAAATTGAATCAGTCAACCAAGCAGACGACGATGTTGCCTCTGGGCCACAATTAGAGGGAAGTAGGATGCCACCTCTCTCTCTCTCTCTCTCTTTCTCCACCGTCCCCTCCTTCGTACCATCAACATTTTGCCTGCTGCTGTTGCTGCCTATCAAAAAATTAATTTGCTTATCGCCCTCTGCAACCGGCAGGCGAATGATGTTATTGACAGCCAGAGGGGGGGGAGAGCATAGGGTGCAAAGGGTGGGGGGGGGGGGGGGGTGGTGCGACAGACAGGCCCCGAAACAACACACAATATTGAAAAACTATGCAAAACGGCAAAACAAAGAACCAGGAGAAAAAGGAGAACGAGATGGATGGAACAAGGGGAAAGAATAAGCCTCACTCTTTTACTTTTGTTTTTTCTCATCGTGCCAGGCTGCCGGCTGCCGCTTGCCGCCTGCGTGTTATGTTTATAGCAAAAATTGATTTATTGACAAAACAAGGGCATATGAACAAAATTCATGCCACAAAACCCCAATCCCAATCCCAGTCCCCTTCCCCTTGTGACCCCATCACCATTTCCAATTCCAAAACGAAAACGAAAGCATTACAACCCTTTATTTTTTTTTGTTTTTTTTTTGTTTTTGTTTTTTGCGTTTTTGTTTTTTGTCAGCATATTGCTGCATGTCCTTGGCAAGCCTGACAAATATTTATGGTTTGCCATTAGATGCCGAAACTGATTGCTTTTTCGCTTTCGATTGTGGCTCCTTCCCTTACACATTCCACATTCCCATATCGGGAGAAAGAAAATGGGAAGCCGGAAAGCATTCAATTTCTCAAAGTGTTTTACGTTTTCTTGATGTGATTCTTGGTTTTGCTTTCCTCGTGCAACACGGTCGATTCGATCGTAACCTTGATTCCGAGTGTCCCGTTCACATGCATGCATATATCCCATTTGCAGGCCCATTAGTTCACAAAAACGTAATCATCATAATGCTGCTTGCATGGAGACTTCGTGTTGGTGTTGGAATCGGCGACGCCATCGGAGATGGAGTCGGTGACGGTGTCGGAGTCGGAGTCGGAGTCACAGTCGCATTGCACTCATAAATAAGAGACACACAAATATCCACACTGACAGAAAATATAGAACATATCTAGGGACAGTGAGAGTTAAAAAAAATATTGACTTGATTTTTCAACTTCTTAATGATTTTTGGCAAAAACCAGATAACAAATTTTATTCCCAGTTTTTTTTTCAGTATTTTTGGAAACGCAAAGCGTAAATAATTGAAATTTGATTTGAAAATAATATAAGCGCCAATTCCTAAACATGGATAAGACGGTGGAAGAGTTATCCGAGAAATTTATTGGAAATTTTCTTTTGCATTTTGATTTCGATTATTTGCATATTGTTTTTCTCTTTCGCTTAGTGTAAAATGGGAAATATAACGTATTCGCAGCATCGTCTTAACTCCAACTCATATGAATAAACTTTGCACGTACTTATCGCATAGACTATATGCTCGACTGAGCACAGCTGCCAGTCCCTCTATCCCCCGCTCTCTCATTCTCTCTATGGCCGATGTATTGTATGTATGAATATTTAAGGCGTCAAAATTTATGAAAACAACGTGCCTTTAGCCTCAACTCAAGTGAACTGAAGTCGGTTTCTTCTGCTCTACGACGATGAGCAAAAGAAAAAGGCTAAAGTTTTTGCATTCGCAAACTTTTTGTTGGTTCAAATGCCGCCAAGGACCTACCTACCTACCGAACGAACGAACGAACGAACCAAAGAACGAACTCACGTGACACACACAAAGTATAAGGGAGAGAAGATGAGGAGGGGTGCAGCAAAACATTTGATAAACATTTGGAGCATCCTACGTGTTATGACAAACAAAAGGCACTACAACAGCAACAACAACAACAACAACAACATCAGCAGCAGCAGCAACAACGGCAACAAAGAACAACGAAAGAATGAGCCAGCAAATGGACTGTAAGCTTTAAGGGGTTAAGACCCAGGAAGAGAAAAAAGTTTCATCAAGTTTTTTCCCTCTTGTTTTTTTTTTTTTTTTTTGTTTTCAACCATAATTCGGCAAATTGCCAAAGAGCAATAAATGTGCTTGAAGTTTTCACGCCGAGGCCGGGCACCCTTATCAAAGTCAAATCCGACAAAAACCTAATAAACTACGACCAAAGGGGGCTACCACTAAGCTGAGGCTATTCAAAATGTGAAAAATTCTTCAATCGCTGATGCGGTCATAGGTTTTGATGAGCTCATCAAAGCAGACGAAGGCTTTAGTTTAGCTTTCACCCTTGTAAGGTCGACCCAAAACCTATTAACCACCACGTCATCTTAAGCGGCAATTGAATTAATTTTCCAAGAAATTCATAAAAGCCTCTCACAGTGACCCTTAACTAGCGCAGAGTTTTGGACTAAATGTTTTTCTTTGTTTTTGATTTTTGATGACAATCGATTCTAAAAAAAACGCTGGAGCTAAAAACCATGAAAGGATAGTTTTTTCGAGGCCATAAGCCCGCAGATCATTGGTGCGTACTTTTCAATTCTTCAGCTATAAAAGATTCCTAAGAGTGTCCTAGCACAGTGTCAAAAACATTGGCATGAACAAATTTTTCGTGGACCCAAAAAGTATGCTACAAAAAAGTATCGGCTAATAAAAAAGAATTTTTGCGATATTTATTAACAAACACGATAATATATAATAATATAAAGATTCAATTGTATTGTGGATTACATTACATTCTGAATTAGAAAAAAAAAAAAAAATCCACTTGCTACAAGGATTTGAAAGAGTCCTTATCATTGCATAATGCATACTCACCAAGGGCGGTTTATCCGTTAAACGCTTGCAATTATTTAGTTCAGTGGGTGAATTATCCTCATCCGAACTGGGAGTTTGGGCCACCTTCTCATTGTCATTGCAGCTTGAAAAGTTAAATGAAACGATTAATAACTCAAATGGAATTATTACTTTTAAATCTATATAGTGTATAAAAAGTGTCGATATGATGTGTAGGCGGCAATGGATATGATTTAAGCAATTGAATAATCTCAAGGGGCAAGGAAGGTGCGACACACAGAAAGGGTTCAAGATGTATAGTATGTAAATGAAAAAACTCACTTGAAATTCGCTTGCGAAAATAGTTGTAAAGGACGACGACGTCCCATTTGTGGTGTGGTTAGATTTGTTGATGCTATGGCTGTTGTTGATCCTGTTCCTGCTGCTATTGTTGATGTTGGTGTTGTTCTTGTTGTCGTTGTTGACTTGGCTCTCATCCTGGTGGCATTATCATTTGACGAGGATCGAAAACGTGAACCGGCTCCAGTTAAAACGGCAGCCAAATTGGCCGCAATGCGATTATCAAAGCGATTGAAATACGAATGTGAATGATTTGTTGAGGCCGATGAATTTGAATTTGGGTTTAAATTCGAGTTGGTATTGGAATTGGAATTCGAATTTGAATTTGAATGAGAGTTGGAGTTAGAGTTTGATGTGTCTGCTGTGGGTGAGGAATTGTTACTGCTGCTGGCACTGCCCCCACCGACACTCACACCCACACCCACACCCACTCCCACTCCTCTCATTCCTCTCTTGTCATAATCCAAATTATTGTTGGTTATCATTGCGGCGGCTTCTGCTATTGCTCCTGCTGCTTCTGGGCATTAACTTTTGTCAGTATTCTTGCTTGAATTATGTGACTACTGGCCTGGCCTGGCTATTGCTGGTCGGCGGTGGCGTCGGCGGCGGCAGCAACTCTGGTAATGCGGCATATATATGTGGTATATGAAAACGCTGCGGGCGGCGGCTTTTTGTCGCACTGCGTGTGACCGACCAGCTAGCGACCGACCACCAACAAACACATTCAAAATCCACCCCCGCGTTTTATTAATTCTCTTTTCTGTTTTTTTTTTTTTCCTCTCGTTGTTTTCTCGTTGAATGGGGAGCCGCAGGGAATACTTCACTTGGCTCACTCACTGCAGTTGCGCGCGATTTAAAACACACACAGAATTAATTCAAGCGGAAATTGGCAACGCAAAAAGTTTTCGCATTTTGCAGGAGCCCCAACAGTTTGGGGGGGGAGGTGGTAGCGGGTGGAGAGGCGGGCGGTAGAGAAAGGAAAACAAAAATCGAAAGCGTGAAGCATAAACAGAAAAAGCAAATTTCATTTGGTAAAAGACGATATGGTTGTGAGGGGTGTTTGGGAAAGGGGGATTGGAGTGTGGTGGGGGGAGGGGGAGCATAAAATATAGAAAGCGAAAATGCATAAAGAGGGGGAGAGATGGATATGAATGGAGCGGGTCGTGGGCGGAGAGAGTTGTTGGTGGGTGGTGATGATAGCAAGCCACAAAAATGCACATAAATTGAAAAAGAGGGTAAGACAATAGATAGAGGGAGGGGGGGCAGCGAGAGAGAGAGAGAGAGAGAGACAGCGAGTAAGTGGTGAGCGGTGAGGAGGGGAAGGGGAGAACGAGTGAAATTGGGATTGAATGTTTTGGGCCAAGGGTTTGCATTTATGACGTCACACAGGATTCATAGGATTTGCAGGTTATTCATGATGATGATGATGTTTGTTGTTGTTGTTGTTGTTGTTGTTATTGTGGTGATTATTGTTGTTGTTGTGACCATGTAATCCCATTACATTTGGCATGTTGATTCAAAAAGGTGGAAGGGGGGTGGGCATTTCGATTCGTTTGGGACGGAGGCGGGGGACGGGGCATGTTGCATTTTGGTTGTGTACAATTTTCCATTTATTCGATTTCGATTATTGATTTCGTTTAGCCAAAAAATTTTACAGTTGAGAACATGTTTCGTGTCGATTTCACATGCATTTTTTGTTGTTGTTGCCAATTAGTTGATACAATTTTTGTTTATTTTTTGTTGTTGTTGTTGTTGCCAATTGCAGTTTGAAATTTCATGAAAATAGGAAAGAAAAAAAAAAGCCAACAAATTGTTGTATATATACATTGAAGAGAATTTTGGTGTGAGTGCAATTATTTTGAGATTTCGTTCTCTCAAAATTTAACCCATGCTCGACCAATTTCTAAGCAGAAATATTCCAATTTTAGAACAAAAAGGTCCAAAAATATTTTTTACAAATTTGAATTATGAAAATTTTGTTTTCAGAATTTGATGCTTATTTCAAAATTTATATTAATAATAACAAAAAAAGAAATAATTTTTTTACCCATAGAAATTTAAAAATAATATTTTTTTTACATTTTCAACTACAATTAAAATTAGCTTGTAAACTTTATTTCGGTTACTATCCAATATATGTACAAAGAATTTTAATCCTTTTTAAAAAGTTGGACAATAATCTCGACTTCGTATTGCAAATTTTAATCATCACGATTTTTTTTTTAAACTTTAGGTAAACAAATTTTCTTCTTTTTTGTATTTCTATTAATTTTTTTCTTACTTCTATTATGTTATTGAAATTGATCGCCCATGGGTTAATTATGTGAATTTGACATTAAAATTTTGATAATAGATTGAAAGTGAAATTTGTATGCCAATTTCCATTTCCATTTTCTCATTTCAATGCCAAATTGAAAGTTTAGTTTTGGTTTTGGTTTTAGTCGGTGGAGCGGAGGGTTGGAGTGGTATATGGGTATTTATTTTTTGTTAGTTATGTGTTTAATTTTTTTTTTCTCTACTCACATTGCTTCTTGTTCTTCTTCAGCCAGTTTTGGGTCAATCAAATTTTTCATCGAACTCCCAAAGCAAAAAGTTAATAGTTGACAAGATTTTTAAAGGCCAAACATGGACTGCAAATAGAAATGGGCAAAATAAAGATTAGAGAGAGAGAAAGAGAAAAGTAGAGATATATTTATTTTTAGATTTAATTAAAGCAAATTCTAGCAAAGTTTCCCTGGCTTTTTGTCTATACTTTTTCTCCCTACTGTATGTATCGGAGACGTTTGTTGTCGTTGCCATAGTCAACACCTCATTAGGTGACTAATCAAGCGTATTCCTTTCCACACACACACACACAGAGAGGCAGAGACAGAGGCAAAGAGAGGGTGAAGGTGAAGGGAGCAGAGGAAGAAAAAGGATCCAGTGAAGCCAGAATACAACACAACAGATTAAAGCCCGATTGCATTACGGAGTAAAATAAACAAAGTGCAAGGAACAGCATGAAAACAACGATAGAGATAGAGAGAGAGAGGATGAGAGGGAATGAGATAAGGGGGGGGCTGTAGAAGAAGAGAGGCCACAAATAAAACGCACAGATTAAAGGATGCCCAAGTGAAATGTCTTCTTAATTACTTCGCAATGAACAGAATACAGAAAAGGAGCAGCAAGCAGCAGCATCCAGCTCCAATGGGGATGGCAGGACGAAGGACGCGAAGCGAATGAGGTACGGGAAGTAGGATGGGGGAGTCGACGTAATTGAGAAGTCGAGGCCAGGGCGCAGGAGAATTGAGTGAGTTTGAGTTTGAGATTGGGTTGGGCTCTCGCTTTCTCTCTCTCTCTCTCTCTCTGTCTGTTGGCTTACTTTAAGCGGAAGTAATTTAATTAATTACAAATGAAACGGAAACACGTTGAGCTAAAGCAAACGCCAAAACAGGTCCTGCCCGGCCAAAAGAAGGATATGCAGCATGTTTTACATATTTCATCTATTGGTTGCGCCTGATGGCGGCCTGGCGGAGAGGGAGCTTCGCCTCATTTTTGGAGGACAACCACAAAAACTAGTCAAGGACTTGGTCGACTCATTTGCATTGCGGTTTTAATTGACAGAGGGGCGGGATGCGGAGAAGAGAGAGAGAGAGAGAGAGAGTGAGGTGGAGAGGGAAGCGGTAGGAAAAAGGAGAAAGTCATTATCCTAGAGATAATGAAAACAATTTAACGACTCTCTCGACAATTTGCTCGGGCTCCGTTGCCTTAAACAAATGGAATCCTTTTTAACCCAGTCCTACCCTACAGCCTCCTTCTCCTCCTCCTCCTCCTTCTCTCAGTGCCCCACTCATTTGCTCGGCCATTTTCATTTCGTGTCTGTGCAAAATATTTGCAGCTACAATTTTTCATCATTTTTTTTTTTTTTTCTTTCGTTGATGATGAATTCTTGATCCCTTTTCTACGGACGGTGCGCGAGGTGGGAGGAGTGTGGAGGGCAGCTGGCTTAAATATTATTTTAACAAAATGTCTGTGGGTGTGGGCGTGGCATTTTTTAAGCTCTGCTGATGGCCAGTAATTAAATGCTTGACATGCCTGTTTAAGGGGCAGGAGAGCAAGCGGTAAGGCTGGAGCAGGATTAGCGAAAGGATTCAAATGGCGGGGACAGTGACGGGGGACAGAGACTGCGAGTGGCAAGGATGAAGAATCGCAGTCAGAGTCAGACTCGGAGTCAGAGTCAGAGTTGGTGGTAAATTAATGCTGATGTTGGCATTATAATTATGGCATGTAGTTAAGGCGATTCCTTAGCTACTGCTGATACTTCTCCTCCTGCTTCTTCTCATTCGCATCCTTCTCGGACTGTTGTGGCTGCTGCTGCAACTGACAGGTAATGATTGGGGCGAGTCTCATAAACTTGCCTGCCTTTCGGTCAAATGCGCACAAAGGTTAAGAGTAAACAGTTTATTTTGTAATTAACTTGAAATTGATACAAAGAAGAAGAAGAACGCAAAACTTTTGCAAAAGGGTTTGATGAGAGCAGCCCTTCCTAACTTCCTCCCTCTCCTTCTCCCGTCAATCAAAGGATCTTAAATCGTAGTTAAAATATGGCATAACATGTTTCATCCTGTTTACACTTCGGGCCAAGCAACTAGCTCATTTCTCTACTGCTTTTACCTAAAGCTTAATCTTCTCCTAATCAAATGTGAGTTTTATTCTTAGATTATATTAGATTATTATGCTTATAATATAAAATTTTCAATATTTTATCATACACATTTATTTCAATTTTGAGATAAATGGTGCTAATTGTTTGTCTGGGAGTGTACGCTTAGAATAAACGAGATGCTATTGACTTTAATGAGCAGATAACTTCAGTCTAATCTTGGTATTTTGTCTGATCAGCTCAAGCTCAACCATTCGGTTTCTCTTTTAAGTGTGTTTTAGAGTTTTGCCATTAAGTCAAATCGACTTTGCGATTAGTTGACGTCTAGTTGAGCTAATTAAAGTAATTGAAAACATTTGCAATTTGCTTTTAATATCATTTCAATGTTTGTTTCATTTGCTTTAGCTTTTGATTTAATTTACTTTAATTTTGTTGTTTGTTGCTCTTGTTCTTATTGTCGGTTTTCATATTTCGTTTCGTTTTCTTTGGTTTCATCTCATTTTGCATAATAAAATCATCACAGAAAAAAAAGAGGACAGGGGGGGGGGGGGAAGAGAGCGGCAGTGTAAGGGAGGCCTAAACAAAAACATTAACAAAAACATTTTTACGTAAATGTGAAGTAAACAATTCCTTTAGTGAGAAGCCGGATGGGTGGCGTCATCATCGGGGAATGGAGGTGGTAAAGGGGGAGGGGCACACAGATACGGGCAAATTAAAACAAATCAAAATCATCATATGAGCGGAGCAAGGCAAGCAACTGCTGCGAGTCGACCAGGAGTGAAGTGGAGGAGTCCTTGTAGCGAGGCAAACATAAACAAGCAATTTAACAGGCACTTCTTGAGCCAGCTGGAGAGAAGTAGAAGGAGAAGGAGGCGAAGTAGTTAGGCAGAAGACTGGAGGGGGTGACGGCTGGCTGGAGATTGGAGGATGGCTCTCTGCCTGGCTGAATGGCAAACAAACGAAGCGTTCAAGCGAAAAAAGCCAGCAGAGGAGGAGCAGAAGCAGTGAAAAAAATGGAGCGAAGGAGTGGGAGAACAAGCAAAGCGTTTTATGTGTGAACCGAGTGTTCCACATGTGTATGTGTGTGTGTGTGTGTGTGTTTGTGTGTGTGCCACCGCAGATTTCACACACACACACACATACACACGGAGACACAGAGGCAGCTGCGGCTCAGCCTTAAAGTATGCCGCAAGTTTTTTTTCTACTCGCTGCTCCTCTTTTTGCTTTTGGTTTTGCTTTTCGTGTTTTTCTTTTTGGTTTTTTTTTTTCTGTGTGTGTTAATGAAATTTTAATCAAGGCAAAAAAGAGAAAAAAACTAAGAAAAGGCAAAGAGTTTGCCGACAAAGTTTGACTGAAAGTTTTGTGTGAAGCTTCGTTTTCTGAAAGATTTCTCTCTTCCTTTGGCTTCTATCAAATAGCCGCTGGCTTCATTAACCCTTTCACTCTTGCTCTTTCCCTCTCTCTTGCTCTATCTAGCTCTCTTGCCCTGTGTGTGTTATAATTTATTTAAAATGCAATTCATTTATGGGAAAAAGGGCATTAATCATTTCTCTTGGCTGCGATAAGACATTTGCAAGTGTCACGTTCACATTGAGGCCTTTGCCTGCTTTCCCCTTTCCACCCCGTCTCCTCCTCCTCCTCCTCCTCCTCCTGTGCTTACTGCCTGCTGCATTTATTAACAATTTTTGTGTCATAAATAAAATTGAAAAACATTCATAATGTTGAAATGAACCGAACCAGAGAGCTACAAAGCGAGGCAAAGGGAGAAACGAGGGCGAAATTGATGGGTAGGGGAAGGCAAGGGAGAATTGGTGGTGAATGGATATGGCGCCTAGCTAATAGATCTACATAAATCGTTTTAGACTCAAATTAGGCAGGCAAAATTTGTGGCATGCATAACCGAAACTGAATTGAAACGACACGCAGCACAAAGGTAAATCACCCAAACAACAACAACATCGAAATACCTGTGACCTGGCACTGCCAAAATGACAGCAATAAAGCAAACGATGGAAATGTACAGTGGGTACCCTATGTATGTATGTATGTATATATACTCTCTTTTACATTAATTAAAAGGACAATTAAAAATGAATGAAACTTTCTTTACTTCCAATTAGCCATAGCTCCAAGAGCCATAGCTAAAATTGTAATATATCTTAATATTTTCAAGTAGATCAAATCCTTTAAGTCACAGCATCAAACAAAAAAAACTTAAATTCAAGATTTGAAATTGTTAAACAAGTATATATAAAATGTTAGAGAAATTATCACTTTAATTGTCAAAAAGTTTTTAATCGACTTAATAATATGATTAAACAGTGCGGGAATTATAATAAAATTTTTAAATAAGAAATTGATAAATATATTTGGGACTGCGTCTCAATGCGAATTCGCAAATTTGTACGAAAGTAATCGAGAGTTTCTAGTTTACCAAAATGGTAGAAAATTATTGTCAGGTGTTCTAGACTTTCCAATGAGTTTTTGATAATCCACTTTATAAATACATAATGAGAAGGAGGAAGGAGCAATACTTTTAGGTTATTATGTTAAGCTCTCTATTATCCTTTGTTTCCTGGCTTAAGCCACACTGTGCTGAGATATCGAAGGGGAAAAACCAGAAAACACTTTTACTTACAAGCGTATTTTCGCCTCTGCCTCCTGCCCTGTGCCTACTGCCTTTCCCTCTCTGTTTCCCTCTCTGTTTTTGTTTTATTCATATTTCCTGGTTTTCGTTTTTTTTGCCAGTTATTTAACATATTTCTTTTGCGGCCTTTTGCCCGTTTTCAGAGTTCGCTTTTCCCGCTTTCCCGCTTTCTCGCATTTTCCTGCTTTTTCCTGTGGATCTTATGGAATGAATAATGTTCGCTTCGCACGGCAAATAATTATTTCATTTTTGTTGTTTTTTGTTTTTGTTTTTTTTTTTTTTGCTTTTGCTGCTCTGCTTACTGCCATTTGGCATGCCATTTTTAGGCTTTAAAGGTACAGGCAATGGCATGCCCACTTTTGCTGCCGCCACCCTGTCATCTCTCCCCCGCCTTGCCTACAAGGGGCCCAAGTTCATTATGTGAATTTTGAAATTGTTTTCATTTTGTAGCTGCAGGGCACAAAACAACAACGAAGAACGGGAAAAAAAATACCAAAAAGGTGTCGAAATGAGCCAAAAACAAAAAAGAAGAAAACTCTTGGCTTTTGTTTTTTCCAAATTAGAAAGAGAAAGAGAAAAAGCGAGAAAACAAAAAAGAATTTCAAGAATTTTAATGAATTTTTTGTGTGTTGTAATGTTTTCAGCAATTAAGCCAAAAGGTTGTTATGATTCAGCCCCTAAAAAAAGCAAAAACCTGGCTAACTACCCTATCAAATGTGTAAGCATTACATCCGATTCTATGAGAAGAGCATTGCCAGAACGAGATGGCGGATTCCCCTCAACTTATAGACCAGATAGATCACAAATTCGCTTCGCGTTAGAGAGTTCGCCTATTTCGTGATTGAAAATCATTCTCTCTATTTTCTTCTTCAAATTAGCATTCATTCTGTAAGAAATTCTTAAAGCTGACAAAGTTTCGTCTTATAGAAGGCCAAACTATTTGATATGCAACGAAAGAAAGGCGAACAAAAAAAAAACACGAAGAAAACAGTCGTCTACCTTTTTCTTTGGACGGCCCCCCAAAGCAATAAATGTTCAAATCAATTGAAACGTTTTGCCAAAGCCTCACACCTAAAACGAAATAAACGAAGTAAGAATGACAGGACGAGGGCCAGGACAGAAATGGGCCGGCATGGAATGGGATGGGATGCGATGCGATGGGACAGGACATGCCAGGACAAGTAACAAACCCACATAAATCGAGGTAGAGAATGGTTTTAGCTTAAGGCAGCGATTTGCTAAGCCCAAGACAACAAAATCGATAAGAGAACTGAGAACCAGAACCAGAGAACCGATGAGAAAAATGCCAAAAAAAAAAAAAAAGGAGAGAAAAGAAGACGAGAAAAATGTCAACTTGTTTTGAATGTCGACCAAACTGCAATTGTGTGTGATGAGCTAAAGGAAGAGGATGGAGAAACGAACAGGAACAGGAATAAGGCAAAGGCAACGGCAAGGAAAACTGGATGCTGAATGCTCCACTCTCTTTCATGTTCATGTGCCATTTTTGAGTCCAAGTCCAGGAATCGGCCGGCACAGGCGAAAAAAAAAAAGCAATAAAACGCAATTCGGTCATAAAAATAGTCGAACGTTTCGAACTACCCCACCGAGATAGATATGGGAGGGAAATGCCATGATGATGGGGTGCGGTAGGGGCGGTGGCAAAATTCTAGACCAGGCCACGAGACGATGATGGGAAAACTGCGGGACGAATCGGGCGGGGGGGGAGGTTTTTCTGCCTGCCATGGCAAATTACGAATTTTGCATATTGCTGCCAGTGGCGGCCAGTTTTCTGCCATTTCCCTTTTGCTTGGGCATTTTCTTCGTTCTCCCCTTAACCCCCTTTGGGCCTCTTCTCGACCACCTCACCCCCCCCTTTTGGGCCCATTTGTCATTTTGGGTAGTTGCTCCTTTCGGTTGGCTTTGGCGTGTCGCCACTTTGCAGGATGAATGACCCCTGGCATAGCCAACAGGCAATGGTGAGGGGGTGGGCAGTTTACGGGGGGTGGTTGGTTTCGGGGAGTTTGCGGAAATTGCGCACACGTCGTCAGTTAGCAATTTTGATATAACCGCTTGGCATTTTTCCGAGTCAACTAGTTCGAGTGGTGTATCCTTCTCGACTACAGCTTTCCCCTTGCTTATGTTTTTCTTTTCATTTTCATTTTCATCTTCTTCACCCCTTCCACCAGGCTCTCTGAACCGACCATCTGCAACTACTATTCGGCTACTATCAGATATCTAAAACCATTTGAAATTGGTTAATAGTTCGGTTCAATGGTTCACAGTCATTAGAAGGAAGATCTATGGCTTCTCTTTTGCAGACCATTTTCGACTTTTACAATTGCGGTTTAGTTTTGTGGAACGAAAGGCTATAATTTTGGTTTCCTTTATAGGCAAAGTCATGCCTACTTTATTCTAAGCTCAAGAAATTTGATTTGTTAATCGATTAATTTCGTTTGGGCTTATGGTAAATAAGAATATTCAATTGTTTGAATAATGATTTTATTTTTCCATTCCTCATATTTATTTACTTCAATTTCCTGTGATTTTTACTTACATCGAAGATGTTTTAGTTCATTGTTTGCCAATGTAATTATAGAAAGAAATATTTCATAATGTTTCCAAAAAATGATGAATTCAACAAGCCGATACTACTCCATTTGATATTTTCATTGCCTTATCTCGGTGGCTAAATATATAAATAAGTTAATTTTATGAAAGCACGCCACACAAATAATTAAAAGACAAGAGATAACGGCTTCGCAGGTGTTTTCTTCTACTAGTGATAACCGATGGCACCTAAAATAAAAAGAAGAATCTATTCGAAATTTGGCATTTCAATTAAAAGTTGACGCTTAATTTGTGGACATGTCACACATTTGGTTCGCTCTAGCAAATTTTCTTTTCCTGTTGACGTTCAGTGCTTCCGCGGAGAACTTGCAACGGATCACAAGTGGCTATGCGGCTGCTGAGGGGCAATTTCCCTATGTGGTTGGCCTTCAAATCGATAACAAAGATGCCTCCAGTTGGTGGTGCGGTGGCAATATAATAGCCCACAATTGGATTCTAACGGCAGCGCATTGCGTGGAGCTAGCGACGGGAGTAACTGTCTACTATGGCACCACACAACGGGCCCAGTCGGAGACCACTGTCTATATAGATGGGCGTGACATTATCATACATTCTGATTACCACACAACTAATATATTGGTCAATGATCTAGCTTTGATTCGAACACCTTGGATAAGTTTTACGCAGCTCATACAGAACGTTTCTTTGCCACTGCCCAAGGATCGAAATGAGACCTATGCCGGCCAATGGGCCAAGGCTGTGGGTTGGGGACAAGTGTCGGATGCGAATACCATTTTGCCCGATCAGTTGCAATGGCAGGAGATGGCGATTATCGAGCACTGGCAATGCGAACTGTACTATGGCGAGGTAGCTAAGGGCGTTGTCTGTGTAGACACATCGAGTCATCGGTCACCTTGTTGGGGTGACTCTGGTGGTCCGCTGGTCATCAACGGTGGCACCAAACTGATTGGCGTCTCATCGTTCGTACCGACAAAGGGATGTGAAATCGGTAAACCTGCGGGATATGTGAGATTAACTGAGTATCTTGATTGGATAGCTAAAAATACAGGTGTATACTGAATTAGCGTGACGTCGTCGGGGTCACCAAATCATCTAACTATTCATCTTAATAAAGTTTTTGAAAACTTCTACGATAAATTCTAATAATTAAACTATACTATTGTAGCAATTGTAGATGTGCGTAGAAGAGCTCATTTAATAATTTGTATGCATTTAATTTTTTACTTCATCTTCATAGTTTTTAAGATGGAAAAGTTATAAAATGAATCAGAGATCATATTATGAAGTGACACCCGAAATCTCACGTATCCAATCCAAATGTTCCGAAACCCTACTAAAGCCAGCAGGCTCGCCAGACTCACAACTACTTCCGATAAATGAAGTAACACCTACAAGTATATTTTTGTTAATCAGAACAAGAGGTCCACCAGAATCGCCTGGGCAAGTGGATTGTCGATTTGGCGTGGCCACACACAGAACATTGTCTAGGACATTCGGATATGCGTTGGCGCATATGAAATTCTCAATTATTTGTAAATCTACCCACTTTAATGTAACAGAAGTATCAACGCTGCTGTCCAGAAAACGGCCCCAGCCTGCGGCTCGGGCCCATTGGCCGACAAAAGTCTGGCCACGTAGATTTCGGCTGGGCAGGGCAATGCTTTGAATGCGATCATTGAAATCCACCCAGTCACTGTGTATCAAGGCAATATCATTCGCAACTGGAATTCTTCGATAATTGGGATGTTGGAAAATGTGGCTATTCGTTTCGACGTTGACCTTAAACTGGGAACTTTCATTAATGGATCCATAGTGAATGGTTAAACGCTGAACTCCATCCAAACAATGTGCTGCAGTCAAAGTCCAGTCATGGGCTATTATACTTCCACCACAATTATATATCAAGCGATCTTTTTTTTCCATTTCTAGGTTCACAATATATGGAAATTGTCCTTCTTTGGCCTCCTGTCCATAGGTAATCCTCTCTAGGGACTTGGAATGCCCTTCAACTATAGCCAATAGAAGAAGACTTCCCAGCAAAGTGTATTGAAAACTTGTCATCGTTGCAATTGCTGCGGCTTACTCAAGTAATAGCTCCATCAGTCGCTTCTTATATATAGGGAGGGATCTAGTGGTTGGTTGGCTTATCAGTTTCAACTTGGCTTCAATTTGGTTTTCCTTATTGCCAAACCATTTGTATTATCGTTTTGACGAGGTTTTTCAATTAAAATATTAATTGCAAGTTTCAATAAATCTTGGCAAAATGTTTGTTTGCTGCTATGTTCAATTCTTTGTTTGCTCTATTCTTGTAATTTCATTGCATTTTATCTAAATTTTTGCCATTCCGTTTCTACTTATATAAAAACAATGCCTCGTGGCAACTTTATTCGATATTGGCACTTTTTCCATTGTTTTCATTGTAAGGATATTTCAATTAATGAACGATTTCTTCTTTACAAAAAAGGATTAAAAATAATGGTTAATGAACAATTTATTTCTAGGTTAAGATAAGTTCTTTATAACTTTATACACGATTTTTTTTCTTTGGACATATTATTCCAAAGTAATTAAAGTAAATCAACTTTGTATCTTCAAATTGAGTTTGTAAAACAGTTTGTTGCTATATAGAAGAGTTTTAACAATTATATAGATACATCTGTGAAATTTACCAAAAGTCCTGATTTCGAAAAGGTGCAATTATGACTACAACTTTTTGTCATAATTGATTAAGCATGTGATCGGTTCGTGTGTACATTGAAGTAACAAAAAACTAAGGATTTTTCACTCATTATTCTGTATAGAAGTATATTTAAGTAAGACGTGAATGGTTTCTAAACAGTTGGTTTTTTATTTGTTGTGTTATTGCATTTTATTTACAATTTATCTTCAGGGTTAACTAGTTGAAACATGAATTAGATAACATAATCAGAGGACACACCAGAAATGTCGCGTATCCAATCCAAATATTCTGAAACTCTAGTGAAGCCAGCAGGTATGCCACTCTCGCAACCATTTGTGTGGACAAATGAACTCACACCCACAAGTATAGTCTCATTAAGAAGGACTAGAGGTCCACCAGAATCGCCATTGCACACAGATTTTCGATTTGGTGTGGCCACACACAGTTTACTCTCATCGATAATTGGATATATGTCACCGCATATGGAATTCTCAATTATCTGCAAGTCCACCCAATGCAATTGTACAGGAGTACATTTCAGGTGGTCCTTTACAATACCCCAGCCAGCGGCCCGGGCCCATTGGCCGGCAAAAGTCTGACCACGTTGATTGGGCCTGGGCAGAGCAATGCTTTGAATGCGATCATTGAAATCCACCCAATCACTGTGTATCAAGGCAATATCATTCATAAAAGGATTCTCTTGATATATGGGATGTTGAATGATGTTGCTTGCTGCGACCGAAACCGAAACTTTTGCTTGTTCACGGTTAGTGGAGCCGTAGTGGATGGTCACGCTTAAGGCATCGGTGGTGCAATGGGCTGCTGTCAAAATCCAGTCATTGGCTATTATACTGCCACCACATTTTACATAGGAGCCGTCTTTTAGTAGACTTGCCAAAGAGACAATATAGGGAAATTGTCCTTCTTTGGCTTCATGTCCATAGGTTATTCTCTCCAAAGACTTGGAATGCCCTTCAACTATAGCGAGTAGAAGAAAACTTCCCAGCAAAATGTTTGGAATACTTGTCATCGTTGCAACTGCTGCGGCTTACTCAAATGGCTCAAGTGCATCAGCCGCTTCTTATATATAGGGGGGGATCTAGTGGTTGGTTGGGCTTATCAGTTTTAATTTGGCTTCCATTATTACAAAAACCATTTTTGTATTATCGTTTTGACGAGGTTTTTTAAATTAAATTATTAATTGCAAGCTTCAATAAATTACTGAGCAAAATATTTGCTTGTTGGCTTGTTCGGTTGCTCACTTTTTCTTCGAAACATGTGACTTGTTCTTTGTCAAACTTATGAGGGCTGCGTCAATAATCTTAAAATGTCATTTTCTTTAAATATAGTTTATTTAAATCCTATTATGTTTATGGATATATCGCCATTTTGTAAATTTGGTAATTTTTCGTTAGCGAAAGAGCTTATTTGAAAACCATCTAATCAAATGATATAGTGGCCTGATCCAATTTCCTCGCAAACTTATAGAAATTGCAATCTTTATATGTAATTGTTACGCAATTTATTTATATTTCATTTTAACATCGAAATAAATTAGAGATCATGTTAAGAAGTGACACCCGAAATCTCATGTATCCAATCCAAGTATTCCGAAACCCTAGTAAAACCAGCTGGTTTGCCGCTCTCACAACCAGTGAAGTGGACAAAGGAACTCACACCTACTAGTATATTTTCCTTATTGGGCCACAAGAGGCCCACCAGAATCGCCAGAGCAAATGGATTGTTCAACTTGAGTCGAGACACATAGAACACCAGCTGGTATGTTTCCGTATACAGAACTGCATTCGGAATTGGCAATTATCTTTAGGTACACGTAAAGCAATTGACTGGATGGATACCAGCTGTAATCCCGTGTTTTACCCCAGCCCGTGGCAGTGGTCCATACGCCATCAAATGACTCGCCACGCTGATCGGATCTGGGCAGATCAATACTCTGAATGTCGTCGGTGAAGTCCACCCATTTGCTGTGTATCAAGGCGATGTCATTGTTTATAACATTGGTCATCGCGAAATGGGGATGTAGAATGATGTTGCCACGTGCCTCGATCTGGACCACAACCTGAGCCTTTTTACGCTTAGTGGATCCATAATAGATAGTCACACGTTGGACACCTTCGGTGCAATGTGCTGCTGTCAAAATCCAATCATTGGCTATTATACTGCCACCGCACCATTGAGAAGCACCGAATCGCTGAAACTCAAGGCCCACAATGTAGGGAAATTGTCCTTTAGCGGCCGTCAGACCATTGGTAATCCTTTCCAGGGACTTTGAATACACCTCACCCGCAGTCAGAAGGAGAAGACTTGCCAGCAAATAGAATACAAGTCGTGCCATTCTTCCATGTGTCGCGACTTGGCCAAGTGAATCAAATTCACGAGACTCTTTTTTTATATAGGACGGAGTCTTGTGGGTGGAGAACGGCTTATCGGTTGCAACTTGGCTTCCATTATTGGCAAACCATTTGGATTATCGTTTTGACGAGGTTTTCCAATTAAAATATTATTTGCAGGCTTCAATGAATTACATGACAAAATATTTGTTTGTCTGTTTGTTCGATTGTTCGTTTGCTCACTTATTTAATATATATTTATACATTTATATATGTATATATACATATATTATTTTTGTTGTGCATTTGTTGCGAAATTTTTACATTTAATTGATTTTTGCAACCGAATGCATCAAAGATTCATGCGTAAGCAATTAATGACATTATCGGGACGATGGAGAATTACGGGGCGAGACGAGAAAGAAACTCATTATGTTTCTACAGAGATTGTGTACCCAGTTCAGGTTTTTTTGGTTTTTTTTTCTGTATTGTTGTTTCTGCATTCATAAATTAACATTAATTATTTAAGCAAATTGATGAGAATGAATTGCAGTTGCAGGTCGCAGGTAAATATTATTTTGATAGCAACTGAATGACAGCAAGTTGAACGGAATTCAATTTTAAAATAATATTTATATATATGCACATGGAATATGGCTGCAAAATACATTTTATTGATATTTAAATTTTTATCAATTTAAATCGAAATCGCATATCTGTTCATTAAAAGGCTTTATCTTAGGCATGAAATGTAAATTAAAAAGTTTAAAAATAATCTAGTTTAACGTTGAAAATGGAGTTTGTATAACAGTTTTTTGTTTCTAGAATTCGTAATTCAGTTTGAACAAAAATATTTTTGTAATATCTGCGATAAATTCACATGTATAACAGTCTTTTCTGTAAAATCGCTTCTATGCCATCATAATCAGTTGATTATTCCAATTGAGATTTAACACTGGTGCACTTTGATTTTATGCATCCTGGACAGTAACTAAATATATTTTACTTTTGCACAGTTTTTACCTAAAACAGTTGCATTAGAAATAAGTTAGTTCTCCTTTACTTGATTGGGCAAACAACTTGACACTAATCTAACTAACTAATAGGGGAAACTTGTTCGTTCAGCCAGACAATTGATAACTTATCAAGCTCAGAAAAGGATTCTCCTTCAGCTCCCAAGCTTTATTACTGGGTATCTGTCAGTTTTTCTGGTTATTAACTTATTGCCCGGAAACTATTTTAAACGGACTTACCACCTCTTCCTCTCCCTCAACCGCTCGTGTCTCGTCTCGTCGACTCCGGGTAACTTTAGTTTATAAAATGCTTGTCCTTACAAAATGAACCCTTTTTTTGTGGCCCTGTGTGTTTTTCAGTTTATCTTCAAGAGAGAGAGAGAGAGAGTGTGTGTGTGGTGTGTGTGTGTGGGTGGGTGTCCTGCAAGTTCTTGCTGCTTGCTGCTGGTGTGAGGATTTGTCATCACCTTTATTTGGGAAGCTCAGAAGCTGTTTATCACAGCAAAGCAAGCCCGGCCAAGCCATGCCACGCCTCTTGTGCGGTTAAAGTGAAAATTAATGCCAGTGAACCTGAGGCGGTTATTTTGATATTGAAATTAGTTGCAACCCGAAAAGAGGCGTGGCCCGAAATGGTCTTTTAATGAAATCGTTACCAGGCACTATGCATAGATATTTACATAAACGATACAAATATTTGAACTAAAGGGTCGCTGACTTAATAGATATTTGATCAGCGAAAAAAGCGAAAAGTCTGTGTAAAAGTCAAAGTGACGACTTTGTGGTACCCTTTACAAAGCAAAGGAATGTAATTAATTTGGTTTTAATAAAACTTTTTTAATTCCTGATTATTTTCATTATTACTTATTTTATTATATATTTCCTATTTGGTTGGTTGATGCAGAGAATTAAGAGAACGTTAAGGGCTTTCAATGCCAATACCTTTATTTAACAACTACTGGGTACCCTTTACACCAAAAGCTCAAAGAGTTGATTTGTCTAATTTTCGTAAGGCTTTTAGCCAACTCTTGGGAGGGTGAAAGGGATTGCAGGGTTGTATATGGTTTTAGCCTTGTCATTTCTCGATTGAAAGGAACAAAAATGATAATTCTCGTCAATACAATAGATGAAACCCGGCAACATCAGGGATAAAACCTTTTCCTTTACCGCACCCCCCCACTTGCCTTCACCCTTCACAGAGTCAATGAATTCGCATGAATTTCAATTTAGTTGGGTTTTTTGTTCGAAGGATTTGCCTCTTGCTCTCTCCTTCCCCTTTCTCTCGCTGTGGGTTAATGATCAAAAGCATTTGTCTGGCTCCGGTTATAAGTAGTTATATGGATTTTCTTGGATCTATATTGAATATAGAGCGTAAGGTGGTGAGGGGAGCCGAAGGAGGCGGCAATTCCCTTTTGTGTTGATGCTTTTGTTGGATTGTCTTTCGGTTATTTAATATGTGATATTTTCCTTTCTTTTTTTTTGGCAAGGTGGTTTTTTTTTTTTTTTTTGGGAGGTGAGCGTGAGTTGAGAGTGCTTGGGTTACTAATGGACACCACCATCCCTCTTTTTTGGGATACTTGGCATCTTGTTTGGCAGTGTTGAGTAATTGGATTAGATTACATTTTCTCTACCTGCATGTGGCGGTGGCGGCTGGCTGTCAAGGCGTGATTGATGGATGAGTTTGAAAATGTCAATATGCTTTTTAAGGTCTCCAAACCACCGGCCTCTCCGTTGACTACTTTATTTACTTTGGTTACACACAATTTCTTGTTATTAAATTTCCATAGCTTTTCCCATTTTTAATGTGAACTGTTTTACAGCAATCGATTTTCCTTTGCCTTTGCCTTTCCTTTTCTTTTGGTACTTCCTTTAAAGTCAGTCATAATAATAATAATAATTTTCTGGTTCATATCTGCAGGGCTATTAAATTCCCATAAAATATTGAGAATTTCACAAGCAAGTTTTTTTTTTTTGTTCGCGCTAGAAAAAAATCATAAAAATTTTATGACCGCAATAATCTGACTGCGGAGGAAAAATGTATGAGAAATTTAAGTGAAACAACATCTTTAATGCAAAAGGCATGAAAGGCAAAGGACATAAAGTGAGTGAGAGAGAGAGAGAGAGAGAGTAAAAGAGTGAGAATGCTTTCGTTTTATCTTATTTGTCCGATCTAGTTTGGAGTTATCAACCCGATGCGGCGATGCTTAATTTAGTTGCCAGTCCCAAAGTCCCCAAGCAAGTGTAATAATTGTTGTTATTATCTCTGGTCTCTGGCTTGAATGGAGGTGGATTGTTGCTGCTGCTGCTGCTGATGATGATGATGATGATGATGATGATGATGATGGGAAACCCAGCCAAGACAATGCCATTCACATTGGGCCCAGTTCCAAGGTCTCCTTCTCTCCCACTGCACGCGGCGTGCGTATGGAAGTACGTGTGTGTGTGTGTGTGTGTGTGTGTGTGGGAAGGGGTGAACGCAATGGCAACAACATAATGAGCGCATTACACGCCATGTGCCACTTGTCCTCCATATACGATGATATTCCTATGCTATCTTTGCAACACTTTTAGGCATCGCCTGCGTCGAAAACATAAATTTCAAGGACATACGCGTGTTGAGAGTTTCGTGAACATTTCCCACTCCTCCATTTTATCTCTATCTCAATCTCTCTCTCATCCCCGCATATTTACCCTCACCTTTTGTTTTCTAGTAGCAGAAAAAAAAAGAGTCCTTAGCTACAGCCCAAAGGTAGGCAAACACTTTGCAGCTGGAGGCGGGTTTTTGACCTAGTGACATCTGTGTGTAAATGTGTGTGCTAAGAAACAGGGCAGGGCAATAGGTAGGGCTTTTATTCTGCTGATTAAAAATACAAATTAAAGATTCTCAAGCAACACACAACTTTCACACACCACATTTCGTTTTGAGGAAGGCTTAAAAAGCTCTTTTTCAAGTTGAACTAGTTTGAAACTTTTTTTATTGGTAAATTTACGAATTGATTACTTTAGCAGTTGATTAGACTTTGATTACAATATGCCATGAACAAGGGGAAAAATGGGTTCTTTCAATGAGGGAAAAAACTGGTGAGCAAGGGGCAAATGTCAGTTGCATATGGAAGAGAAATGTATGCAGAGAAGAGACCTCAAACCTCAAGAACCTCAGTAGTCAACATAGTCAAGTGGCTGCAGGAGCAACAGCAGCAGCAGCAACTGACTGCAACTGCAACTGGCATCACTTGTCAACATGAAGTCAAGTCAAAAACTTGGCTAACAACACGAGTAGCTGCAGCAGCTCATCCTTGCTATGTACTCTTATCCATTACAATTGAAGTTCCTCTGTTTCCTCTTCAGCTCACTCACTCACTCACTCTCTCTCTCTCTGAATCTGATTTCATGCCGGGGGTCAAGCCCAAACGTAAAGCCAAGTTGACCCGGTTGTTCTCATTTCTTCTTAACACAAAAGTCAACAGTTTAAATGGCATTTAGCATTTTATGGTTAGGGCGATTTGTAACCTTCATGTTAATGCTAGTTCTTCTTCTTCTTCTGCGTTCACTTCTTTCTACCAGTGCCAAGTTATATTTATGTAAATTACTTGCAACTGCAAACACCAAACTGAGCAGAAGCAGAGAAGCGCCAAAATGCACCATGAAGAAGAAACCAACTGAACAAGGAAGAGGACCACCAGAAAAAGAAGGTGACGGAGACGGTGGCAGAGACGAACGGGGAGACGAAGAACTGGAGCTGCTTTCATGTTTTATAATTAAGTCAGTAATTTAAGGGTGTCAAGACCAAAAGCGAGGGGAACTTTTTCTGCTGCAGCTTAACTTGGACTGCATTTTCTCCTACTTGTGGTTGGAAGCAAACTTTTCGTTTGTTTGGAGAGCATAAAAGAGGGGGGACAGAGAGAGCGAATAAGAGAGACAGAGAGAGAGAGAGAGAGAGAGAGAGAGAAACAGAAAGAAAGGTTCGAATACGGAGTAAAAGAAGCGCGAAAAAGCGGAAATGTTAACAACTACTTTGACATTTTGCTGTGTTTGGTTGGCAACTCGAAATTGCTTAAGTGCGCCCGCGTTCCAAAGATCCCGCCCAAACCCAAAAGAGCTAGCCAGCCAGCAGCTCACGAGGCGTGTGAATGGAGTAAAAAAAAAAATAAAATAAAACTTAAGAGAAACCAAAAAAAAAAAAAAGAAAAGAGAATTGACTTTTCTCTCATTTTCTTTTTCTTGGTCATAAATTATAGTCAATGCTTTAAAGCTTTAGTTTGGGAACACCCTGTATAGTATAAACAACTGTAACAAAAGTTTCTTACTGTGCTCCCTTCCTCTCTCCCTCTGACTCTTTCTCTATTTCTCGCTCGCTCACTCGCTCGCTTTTACTATTCTCACTCAGGCATGAAGGACAACAAAGCGTAGAAAAAAGCATAGCATACTTTGAAGCGCCCGATGCCTCTTGCATGCCAAAAACACAAAAATGTTAGTTAAATTTTGCACTAGTCCCAAAAAGATAGTTGCCAAAGTGCAACACATGCAGTGTGGAGCACATACAAAGAGCACATAAGTCAGTCAGTCAGTTGGCTTGCTGGCTGGTTGGTTGATTTAGGCCGGGCAAAGGGTTGACTGAGTTAAGTCTCAGAGGGAGAGAGAGAGAGAGAGAGAGAAGGGAGATAGAGAGAGCTCTGCAGGAAGCAAAGAACTTGACTTTAAGTCTTATTGTCTGTGCATTTCTTTCTGTTTTTTATTTTGGTTTTTTGGCAGTAGTCAAGTTGACTTTGCACATTCTTTTTTCGTTTATTTCCATTTTTAAGAGGTTTGTATTCTGCTGTGTGTCTGACAATGAAATGTTTTAAACATTTCCTGATTCTATGTATACACATATATACAATATACTTGTATGTGCAATGCATGTGTCATAAACAATTGCGTGTGTGTGTGTGTGTGTGTGTATTCGTGTGTTAGTTGGTCAAGTTATTAAAATGCCAACTGCAATCTGAACTGGCTTATACAATTTTCTAGTTTTAAATCTAATAAATTGCCAGACATTTCCTGTTGTCCTTTTTGTGTTTTTCAGCTTACAACCAAGTTCAATAAAGTGCCTACTACAAACGATTGTTCATTTTTAGTGTTTTGTCAAGTGAAAATCACTTAAAAGTTAGAGATTAAAAGAAAATTATTTCATAATCGAGCTCCTTAAATTAAGCGTTCCCATCTGTCAAGCTTGACCTATAACAATGTGTCCCAAGTGATAACTTAAAATCACACAAAGAGAGAGAGAGAGAAAGAGGAGAGAAAATTAAAGAGTTAGCAGTACAGTTTTGCACAGAATCAACACTCAAAAGCTAAGCCCTCACTTTTGAATTTCGTCCAATGGTTATTAAAGTGAAATCTCTCCCTGTTGGAGCCAGTTCTGAAGGGTCGACTGTTTTGCATCTCTTGCATATCTAATAGTGCAAACAAACAATTCATCAAAGAAAATGTGCTCAGGTGTAAACCCTTTCAATTTCCACTTCTTAAGCTTCAGTTTTCCTTTAATCTATTGTCTTTCCCCCTTTCGCTGTCTCTGTCTCTCTCTTTCTCTCTCTCTGTGTCGCTGTCGCTATGTTGTCTGTTGTGTTTTTAATTTTCTTTTGTTTAAATGTTTGAGGTATGCATTAATTAAGGTGACCATAAAAAGAAAAACCCCAAAGAACATAGCGTATTGCAGCTAGACCAACGGACGGATGGACGGCAGCAACGACCGACCGGCCCGAAGTTTTCTCTTTTTTCTTTGCATTCTCTTCATTTACTTTGTGTTACAATTTTTGTTGCTGCTGTTGCTGGTTCATTTTATGGCTGCTCTTCTACCCTTTAGAGTCTTTACATTGCTTTTTTTTCTTTTCGTTTTGCTTTTTTGTATTCATAATCAACGAAATTTTAGCATTTTCTTTTTTTGGCCTTAACGTATTTTTGTAGTGCCGATGCTTTAAAAAATATTGCTGCATACTTTCAGGCAGCCAGCAAAACAAATGACAAACTCTTGTTGTTGAGCAAAAGGCTCATTTGTTTTATGGCCAAAGCTTAGGCACGGCAGGGCATGGCAGGGCAGGGCAAGGCAAAGGCATGTGAGACGACCCCGCTACCCTACCATACAGCCCCCTGCCATTATCCCCATTACTTCTTTCTCTCTCTCTCTCTCCCAGTCTCCTCTTTCATCAGCCAGCCCCTTTTCAGTCAGTTAGGTCTCTATGGCCCAGTTATTTGACACGCTGAGCTAAAAACAAAAAAAAAAACAAAAAAAAAATGAAGAAAAACCGGAGAAGTTGCCTGAGACTGTCATTCATTACATTGTCTGAAAAGAGAAGCCAAGAGGGAGAGCGAGAGAGAAGAGAGAGAGAGATCTAGAGACGAAGAGGGTGACAGCTGCGTTTAATATGATGTGGCTTTTGTTCCCATTTATCAGCTTTCTACTACAAAGAAAATTTCTAATTGTTTTGCCTACTTTTAGGTTCGTTCGGCAGAAAAGAGAAATTCTTCTGCTTGCTGTTGTTGTTTTTGTTTAAAGGCATAAAAATGCTGCCAACTTTATTTATGACGCGCTAAAAAGTTGCAAAAATTAACAATCCAACCCTCTTGCCCCCAACTCTCTTGCTGCAGCTCAGTCTAGTTAGTCCTGGTAGATTTTATGAGCAAGCGAATCCATGGCACAAAGGCTAAAAAAAAAAAAAAAACAGTTTCAATGTCTGCCTCCATCTCACATACTCGCTCTCTCGCTCTTTTTTTCCTTAGCCTTCTCGCTTTAACTCAGTTCATTTTTGTTTGCCCTCCATTCAACGCGTTTGTTCGCGTAACAACAACAACAACAAAAAGTGTCTTGATTTTGCCTGTTTTCATACACACACACACACACACAGATATGTGTCTGTTTGTTTGTGTGTGTGAAATGCGTGTCTACCCATTTTGGTTTGGCTGCTGTTTGTCGTTTTGGCTACTGCCATTTAACGCTGTTCGCCTGGTATCAAATATTTTCCCTGTGTGGGTGTATCTCACATACAATGAAACATTTCGTTTGTGTACGTGTTGGTGTAAGTGTATAAAGAGGCTGCGTGTTGCCAGCAACATTTGCATGCTTCACTCACACACTCACACACAAAGCACACACACACACCCATTGAAAGTCAGAGATAATTTTGGGTAACATTTGTCCCTTGTGCATGTGAAGTGATGTGTAGTGTTTTGATATCCCTCAGCATAGATGAGGATTTTCTGGTCCGTATCCCGTCTCCGGTCCTCCTCCGATTTTCAGGCAATTTTAAGCGGCTTAGGCTATACGCCAAATGATTCACAGTTAACAGAAATTTTCATCATAATGCCTAAAAAGGTGCAACACTGACAGAGAGAAGATAAAGCTGGTTTTCGTTTGCTTTTGAACTAAAGAAATTCTTGTTATGATGCTTTTTAGTAGTAGCTAAATCCTTTTTTTTTTGTTGGGAAAATACACAAATATAAAGTCGGTTACTTTACTTTACCACCGATTCATTTAAATTCGCCTTCATAATATTTTATGTTTCATTGATTTGTTTATCCAATTTTTTGTTGCAGTGCATATTGTGCCCTCTTGGCAAATGCTTTTGCCTGCAAGTGCACAATTCATTCATTCATTCATTTAGCAATTCCCTTTTCAGCTTTTCAGACTCGATTACAAAAGGCAGTCAAAAGTTCGCCAAACCATTCCGCCCCCACCTATTCGTCCTTTGAAGTCATGGTAAGTTGAATCTGAGCAAACAAAAGATCAAATCTTATCGGCAATCATTTTATGAGCAAAATTAATACGGCTTCGAGACTTGAGTCGACCCGACCCCGACGATGTGAATGTGAATGTGGATGTGGATGTTGCTTTGGCAACAAGGCAAAAGCCAACATAATGAGCTGAAGCAGGTGCTTTTGCTGTGGATGCTTGGGATTCTGCTGCTGTTGCTTTTGCTGCTGCTGCTGCTGGTGCTGCTCCTTTTGGCCATCCAAGAGTAGGTGGAGTTTGGGGAATGATATCAAAATGAATGGATACATCGTCATGGAAATTCTTCATTAACTCGACTTGGCTCTACTCTGACTCTGATTCTGAGTTGAACCAACAGAAAAGAAGTTTATGTTATTAAGCTGAACGGGGCATTAGGTGATGGGTGGGGGGGAAGTAATGGACGAGAGAGGCATCTGACGACATCAGCAGCTGTTGTTGTAGTAAAATATGTGTGTGTGTGTGTGTGTGTGTGTGTGTTTGTTTGTGTGTTGTGTGTTTGTGCCTGTTTTTATACTTGACAAGACCAGAGCAGAGAGATAACGGTAAATGAATATGCAGCAATTTGCACGCCCACATAATGAGCAAAATAGAAAGAAGAAGAGGCCGCAGCAGCAGCAGCAGCAACAACGACAGCGGCAGAAGCCTTCGAGGCAAAAAAAGAAACTGAAATATAACAGGAACGACAACAACAACAACAGCAGCAACAGCAGCGCAGGCAGGCGACGACTAAACAAAGTCGATAAACATAAACCAGGCAGCTCGCTCTGATAAGTATGCTACACTTTCTGTTCTCGCGCCCGCTTCCATGTGTATGAGTTTGCGCGCGTGTGTGTGTGTGCGAGGGTAAGTTAGTATGTGCACACTTTGCGGGAAGGGGAGAAGAAACGGGCGGCGGTTGGGGGCAAAAGTAAATTAAAACGATTTTAATTACGGTTGCCAAGACGATGAATGAAAATGTCAACGATGCGAACGAACACTCTTCCAGAACCCAGCCCAGAGCAACTCAGTCAGCAGGTGGGCGTGAAGGAAACACTAGAACGGTGGGCGCGCCAGCTCACACAAACTCACACACACACACACACACACACACACACACACACATACACTTTGAATGTAACGTATCAACCTTACTAAATTGAGGTTGCTAGTCGAAATTTTCAATACCCTATATATTTACCTAAACTTTGCTAAAGAAGTAAATACTTATGATACTTTTATATACATTTTACTGGCTAACCAATTATGGCATAGAAGAACTAGCCATCTATAAAGGATTCTTTTAGACATTTGATTTGATTTTCTGGAAATTTGGTTTAGATCGGTTGAAATTTCATGGCCAAACTGATATCCCCTTTTACTGTTACGATTTAAAGACACAGGCAGGAAACTCTTAAAAGCGTTTCGCTGTAGAAGTGTGAATTATAGCACACGCACACACTCATCGCGTGTGGGTGTGTGTATGTGTGTGTATGTGTGTGTGTGTGAGAGTGAGTGACGAACTGAAGGCCGCTTACTTAAGAGCTTCAATTTGAGATTTTCATTTAAAGAGCGGCGTGAGTTACCTCTGATACTTTACACGGCCCCACACCTCTGGCACCTACCACGTACCAAAACTTCACCCCGCTCTTCTCCTAGATCCTAAATTCCTACGCCTCCGCCACTGCTTTCTTTTGCTGCTGCTGCTGCTGCTGCTCCTGTTGTTTGTTGTTGTTCTTGTTCTTGTTGTTATCTTTAGAGCTACTCAAAAGCCAGAGCCAAAGTCATTGCCAAGAGCAACCTCTTTTCTTTAGTCCCTTACTTCCTCCTCCTACTTCTTTCTCTTGCTTGCCGCCGCCGTCTCCTTTTTTTGGGAAATAAAAAGCAACCCCAAAATGGGAAAAAGTAAAGTAGCAAAAAGCAACTTAAACAAACCCTCTAAGCCCTTTTTTTTTAGGCAGATTTTTTTTTTTTCCTCTTTTCACTCTTTCCTTTTTTTTCATTTCCTTTTCTTCCCTTTTTTTTTTTTTTTTCTCTCCGTTTCCTCTTTTTGTTTTATAAACCCTTTTTTAACGCTTTTCATGCACAGGGGCGTTGAAAATGAAAACTTTTCCCCCGCGGGGTTCCCCTGGAAATTTTTGGGGGGGTGGTTTTTCTCCTTTAAAAAAAAAGGGAAAAAAAACAAAAAAAAAAAAAAAAAAAAGAAACCCCGGAAAAGGCAAAACAAACCAAAAAAAAAGGGAAAAAAAAAAATGGGGAAAAATCTGTCCGCCTTGGAAATTTAAATTTTAAAACTTTTCAAAAAGAGAGGAAAAAGGGGGAAGGGCGGTGGGGGGAGGAGCATCCTTTTTGAACACCGGGGGTGGCGGCCCCGGGTGGCAACTGGGCTGACTTGGTGGTTTTTTTTGCAGCTTGCCCGGCACAACCTGCGCCGCCGGGAAATGTGGCTAGGGCTACAAAAAACCCAGGGTTGACATTCCTCAAACGGGTTTTTGGGCGCGATGAAGACCAACACAGGAAACGGGGAAAAGAGGGAAAAGGACAACGACAACAGTTTGCCCTTACTTTGGGTTTGGTTTTCCAAGAAAGAGGGGAAAAGCTGCCAAATAACCGCTGGCCTTTTTTTGTGGGTGCATTTTTTCTCTTTTAAATTTTCTGCCTTTCCCGCCCCCAAAAAAAAACCCCAAAAAACCCAAACCGGGGTAAAAATTTCAAAGAAATTTTTCGGAAAGAAAAATCCTTTTTTATATTTTTCCCCAAAAAACGGGGAACTTGAAAAATTTTAGATTTACCTTTCAAAAATTCCCCATTCAGGTTTAGGCCAAACCCCAAATTTTTTAGTAGGACAAAATTTAAAACCTGCTTTAAAAATGGGGGGCAAAAAAAACGCCGTTAAAAAAAAACAAAAATACTAAAACAATCCCATAAAGGGGTATAATGTGGGTTTGGTTTTAAAAAAGTATTAAAAACAACTAAAAGACCATAACGTAATTTATTTGAGGTTTGGGCCCCAAAACTAAGGGGGCAAAGAATATCAAATTTATATAAAGGGAAAACTAATTTTTCCACACAAAAACAAGAAAAGGGAAATTTTGGGGGTTTTCCCCAAATAAAAACAAAGGGGTTTTAAAACCGGGGGTTTTTTTAAAGGTGGCTAACCCAAAAAAGGTTTAATTTGAAAACGGGGATTTTTATAGGGGTTTTAAAGAAATCATTTACAAGAACCCTTTGCACACAAAATATTAAAGATATTTTTGAAAAGTTTTTTCAACTTGTTTTTAGACCATTTTTAAAAAATTTTTTATGGAACAAAACTTGGGCCAAAACAATTTCAATCTTTTCAAATGCAGGGAATGTGCTTTTTTTATGTTTTTTTAAAAAGCATAAACTAAATCAACTTTTTTTAAAATTTTTAAAAAAGATTTATTTTTTATTGGTTGGTTTTTTTTCGAAAATTTAAATCTTTTTTTTAAAATTATGCATACAAATGCTTATCATAAAATAAAACCCCCCCCCCAAGCCAAAAAATTTTACCCAAAAAATTTTAAAAAAAAAATAAAATTTTAAAAGGGGGGGGTTTTTCCCAAAAAAAATTTTTACCTTCCCCTTCACTTTAGGGGGTTTACAAAATGGGAGTAGAATTTTACCGCAATTTGGGGTTCTTTTTTATAGAAAAAATAAGAAAAAACTGGTTTATTTTTTGGGGTTTTGTGCTCAAAAATTTTTTGGGACAAATTAAGCCCCACAACCCAAAGATTTACAAGGCAAAGAAGGGCGGGGGCATAATTAATTTAGGAATTTTTTTCGGTTTTTTTATAAATCCGGGGAAAGTGGGGTTTTATAAAAAGGAAAATTTTTTTTTGGGGGGGGAACTTTAAATTCCCAAATTTGGGAGCAAAAACATTTTCAAGGGGTTAAAAAGGGAAGGGGGGGGGGGGAAAAATGCGGGGGTTTTTTTTTGGGGGGGTTTAAAAGGGGGGGGACCCCAAAAATAATAAACAAACTGGGGTTTTTAATCTCTATCGAAATTCTTTTAACCCTTTTTTAGGGGAAAATATCGCCCCCTAGAATTTTTGCCAAAACAAATTTTTCCCCAAAAAAATCAAAAACCCAATTTTCAAATTTGGGAAAAACTCAAATTTGGTACCCTCTTTTTCCCAAAAAAAATTTTTTTTCCCCAAAGGGAATTTTTAACAACTACTTTTAATTCAAAATTTACGTTTTTTCATTTTGGCCCCTTAAAAAAAAACTTAATTACCCCAAAAAACAGGGGGGGGGAAAATTTTTTACTGGGGGGGAATGCTTTTGCACTTTTTTTTTTCCCCAATTTCAAATTTTAAAAAATTAATTTTTCAAACACACATTTTTTTTTAAAAATTTTTTTTGTTTTACTTTGGAAACCCTTTCATTTTTGGGGGGGGGGAAAAGGATTTACAAACTCCCAAAAAAAGGCCCTTAAAAACCAAGGGACTTTTTTTTAACAAATGAAAACTTTGGGGGTATTTTTTCCTTTAAAACAATTACCCGGAAAAGTTGAAGTTAAAAAATTTTCGTTTATTTCCCCCAAACTGCCTTAAAAATTGCAAACAAAAAAAAAAAACAAAAACAGAAAAAAAAAGAAGGAACAAAAAAAAATGAATAAAATTTTAAAAAAAAGAAGGGAAAAAGGCCCGAAAAGTTTTTTGCAAAAAAGCATTTTTGATGCATTTTTTTGGGGGTTTTTTTCAATTTTTGTTTGGTCCCCAAATAGGGCAATAAAAAACCCTTAAAAAATTGGGCAAAAAAAAATATTTTTTCATACCTTTTTTTGTGTGTGTGTTTTTTTTTTTTTTTGTAAACTTTTGACTTTGATTTTTAATGTTCAAGAATGCACAAAAAACCCCGAACGCGCTCTCGGCACAGAGAATTAAAAATTCAATTAAACAATTTAAAAAACTCATAAATTTTTTGCACTTTTATCTTTTGTCTACTAGAGCAAAAATTTTAAACACCAAGAAACACGCAAAAAAAAAATTAAATATGTAAGAACAATACGTTTAGACAGCGTTTAGATTCTATTAGCAGTTTTTGTTTGATTTTTTGAATTTTGAGTTACTCTTGTGTTTGAATAATTTCGTCAATTGGCCTGTTTGAGTTAAAAATCAAACAAATTCGGCTAGCTGAAAGGACCCTGAACCTTTCCTGATGAAAGCGCGCAAGGAACTGTTTATGCGAACGGCATGTTAAGGCTTTTGGCCACGATGTGCAAGTTGGTCCTAATGTGCTTATGCTTGTGGCCAATGCGCAGGCGTTGGAAATATTTCTGAAATTCGTGAATTTCCCATGAGTTTTGTTGTTTACTAGAGGAAGCGCGTTAAAATGCAACTGGTGGTTGGCTAACACGAGCCGCCCCCACCTTCCTCCGCCACTACAGGGAGTAGGGGAGTTTGGGTATCATGTGTGTTGTCGTGACAACTTGATTTTCTTCATGCCTTTTTCCTATATCTATATATATGTATATATATACATTATATTTTATGTATATATATCGTATGGTATCGCATTGGTGTGCTTTTTTATTTTTTTCTTGTGTAATTTGTTTCCCCAGAGGTTTCTTTCTTTCGTTTTTTTTTTTCCTTTCCTTCTCTCCACATCTCAAATTGCTTTAAATTTAATGAAATTGTATTTTGATTTTTGCCAGGGGCAACCTTTTAAGTTCCTATTCATTTGACAGATGCTCGAAGAGCAAAAGAGTGCGAGAGATGAAGAGAGAGAGAGAGAGAGAGAGATGGAGAGGGAGAGTTATAAAAGTCCTTGTCCTTTTGGGTTTTAGTTACGAGATGTTTTATCTAATTAAAGAACAGGGGCAAAAGTCCTTGTCGGTCGGCTGCAACTGCGGCAAAATCCGCTTAAAGACCCAAAAATACATATTGAACCCGTCTCAAACCCAATCCCAAGCCAATCCCCAAACAATCGCAACCCCACCCTGACTCGGGTTTTGTCATTGTTTATGCAAACGCAATTAAGCGGAGCCTCTCAACGAGAGTGCGTGTGTGTCTGTGTGTGTGTGGTGTTGTTGTGTGCAACAGATATGTGTGTCTACACAATATGGGATTAAAGACAATGAGATGCAGATTTCGATATAGATACACCGCCTTGGCCTCATCACACCCACAAGCATGGCACAACATTTCTGCTACTTTTGCGGTAAACACCTTTGCATCTTGCCAACTTGTGCCCCTTTTCGGCATCTTCAAGTGCGTGTATTATATGTATATATGTATATGATGCAGTTCGGAGTCCAGTTTGCCAGCTGCTGTTTGCCTCTTTTACACAAAAGGGAAATTCAAAACTCATCTTTGGCAAAGTCATCGAAGCATTAAGAACAGAGAGGATGAGGGAGAGCGAGAGTGAGCGGGAGAGGGAGCGGGAGAGGCAGTAACTCTATAGCCTAATAAGAGCCAGTTGATTTGGTTTATCTTTCACTCTGCCTTAGTCTCGTCATATATAAAATTTGCTTACCTTTCATACCCCCCACAAAAAACGAAAAATAATAAAAAAAAAAGACTAATAAAAAATTCTCAATTTTCTCTGTCCTGACATGACATGCAATTTTCTTTTGCAAGTTTGATTTATTTGAAAAAAAAAAAAATCAATTTTATTGTTTATTTAGCGCATTGTTTAGCAGACATTTCTCGTTGAAATTTTTTTTCCCCCAATCCTGTTGCTGTTGTTGTTGTTGCTTGTAAATTGGAAATTTGAGCGAAATGTTCAGTGTAAATTTTATTGCAAAAAGTTCGTTTTTCTTTTTGCAGCGCGTAACACAAAACGTTGAAAATCAACATTGCAAATTGAAGGAAAAGCCCTTACCCCCCACTAACCCCCATCATCATCATGGAATATTTCAAATAATTCGATTACTCTGTTCAACTGCAAGATTAGTTGGTTATTTTCAGCCGATTGAGAATCAAATCCACTCAAACGAGCACTCACATGGCCAGAGAACAACAATGCAAAGAATTTTGTTTGAAAAACATTCATTTAGCATCTCTTATTATCTGATATATGTACATCATTAAGTAGTTAAACGAACTATTTTATATTTACTATTTTAAAAATTAGGCCAGCTCTTGGGCTGGACTTTATAGCACTGGTAAAAAAACTATATCTTCTGAGCAAGATCAAGTTTGCTTATGGCACTTGAAAAACTTTATTTCACAACTCTTTTAATAGCTACCGAAATTTTAATTATCATTTGTTAAGCAATAGATTTATGAGAAGAATTATTTCGTTTTAAGTTTTAGCTAAATTATAGCATTCGAATTGAAACAATTTGGGTTCAGTTTCACATAATAGATACAAACCTCTTCATGAAGTTTTCATAGAAATAATCAGTTGAAATGGCTGGAAATGTAAGATAAATACATAGATAGTTGAACTCTTTTGGCCACTCATTGGCCTTGTTCTTCTCATTTTCCTTGCGCTTCTGACCAATGACATTCCTGTTGTATCTTGTGAAAAAAGGAAATTTGATTTTGTTTTTATGATAAATGCCATTTATTTTACTTATTTAAGTCAAACTCATCCGTTTATTTCCCACACACTCTCTATCTCTCTTTCCCTTCTCTTCTTTTCCTCCCTCCCTCCGACAATACATTTCATTTTCCATTTGGGTTTTTTTTTTTTTTTTGGCCTAAAATTCAATTGCCAAATTGATTCAACTTTTTGTGCCTTTTCGCACGCCGTCGCCTTGCCTCGCCTCGCCTCGCCGCCTCGGCGCATCGCGTTGAGCCACAGATAATTGAATGATTTGAATTTTTATATTGAATTTGCCTCATGCCCCCGCTTACCGCTCACCGCTTTAACCTCAGCCCTCTCCCTGTTCGCCTACTTAAAAGCGGCTTTCATATTTGGCAATTTGCTCAATTTTTTTTTTTTTTCTTTTTATTTTTGTTCTTTTGTGTAGATTTTTCTTTTCTATTAAAATGTAAATTGTTGGCGAATTGGAAAATTGCTTATCAAAAAATGCAAAAGCAAAAAAAAAGAAAAAGTAAAATAAAAATGAAGACCACCCACATATGCTTGAAGGATCAAACGGAGAAATTCAATTGATGAGACCTCCGCCCCCTACTATGCACGCCTCTCTATAAAGCTGACTTAATTGAGTTGTGTATGTAGATGAAATTTTTATTTCCCATGGTATTAATTGAATAATTTTCGTTACTTTATACCCTACAAACAGCGATAGAGAGAATAACTCAAACAGGGCAAGGGTAAATGGGTGAAATGAATAAATTGTGATGGACATGTTCGTAGAGACTATTGAGGATGCTTGAGAGCATTACAAAGTCGGTCATTGTTGGTTCTAGCATTGTGGGGATTTATTATATTTTTTTTCTTTTACTTTGAGAAGCATAGCAAATTTTATTTTTTTATGCTTTTTAATTGTTTCTCGCCCGCATAAAACAGAAAATGACGACGACGACGACGACGATGAACATCATCTCATGGTCTTGGATGGCGAGAGAATGATGTAACTGAATTTGAATCGGGGTGGCTATTAAACGATAGTTACGATGACGCAAAATGGGACGACAAAGGAAGGGAGGGAGGAAGGGTGATAAGGGAGGTGAAATTTTCTTTTTTTTTCACACAAACAAAACGATTTGAGATTGAGGTGCAAAAGTATTTTGCTTTTGTTTGTTTGGCAGCGCTTACTTATTGGTTCCTGGAAATAAAATAGAACTAACATTAGCAAAAGAAAAAGGAATCCATGCGGCCATTGCCATTGCCTTGAAGTGCTGCCACTTGAGTTGCCATTGTTTTGCAATCGAAATACAATTCAAAAGCAATACAACATGGCACTGCGGGTAGCCACTTCACACACACACACACACACACACACACACACACACACACACAGCAGTTGAATTATGAAGAAGAAAAAGAATAGGAAAGAAATAACTCCGCCGTTACCATAAATTGTAATTACCCCCAGGAATTCACGCGTCGCTTAGAAGTGTCAGCCAAAAAAGGGCGTTTTGTCGTAACGCCCAGAGCCCAGAGCCCATAGACGAATGAAAGAAAGAACTCCTGCTGCTGGCACCTGGTTTGGGCCCTGCACTCCATCCATCCAACCATCTAGCCGTATGTACATACATATGTGTCACATAACTTCTAAGCCGGCATTTAACAAATGAATTAGTTAGGCCAGTCAGTGCGCTGGGCGCAGGCGCACAGCTTGACACGAAATAGGAACTTCATGACCAGACATTGTGACGCAAACCACATGCTGACTTCGTTTCTATTTTCCATCAATTTCTCAAAAGAAGAACAAAAAAAAAGAACACAAAAAGCATTTCTAATGCAAAACGTGTGTGAGTTATGCTATGCTAGTCCATGTGTCTGACATATGTATGTCCCCCTGTCTCTCTGTCAGTCAGTCAGTCAGTTAGTCATGGTTTCAAATTAATAACCAATTCATAATTATGGTTATCCTCCACTGATGACATATCAATTGACATATCCCATTCTCTAAAGTCTTTGTTAGTACGATTTCTTTGTCGCTTCCTTCAGACCACGAATATATATTTATATATATGTATATCCATCTAGTTGAGATTGAGAACCACTTGTAATAATTATGTGGATGCATTTTTGATGAACTGTTAAGTACGATTTGTCTGAAAGATAATGATTCTCAATTATATGGCCGAGTCATTCTGAGTATTGAAATAATTTGTTTACTCCCACATAGAATTTTTTAATGAAATTCAACAAGGAATGCAAAGTCATGGCAAATCATATTATGTAATTATCCCAGCACAGGTGCACTCTCTCTCTCTCTCTCTCTCTCTCTCTCTCTATTTCTTGGTGGGATCAAAGTGAACATTCCCGTCTGGCAAAGAGTATTTTGGCAGTGATAACTAATGAAATGAAATTTTTGTATATGTTAAATCGGCTTTAACACTTTAAGTAATTTCATTTCCAATTTAAAGTCACACATCGTTAAAACGGCAACTGCTCTTGGCCCTTGGCCTCCCTCTCTTGTTCGCTTCTTTTATTCTCTTACCCTTGCAGCATTACATTTATCCTTACCTTACGTTAAGGCCATATCAATAATTTTGGAACTGCTTTTTGGACCATAAAAGTCAAGAACTTAATTTCCAGCTGCTGTCAGTTTAAAAACAATATCAGTTTTATGACTTTTACACGTACACACAGACACACAAACACACACACACACACCGGACACACGGACACACGGATTCAGACGCATACACGAAGAATACCAGGAAAAACTTTCAATATCCGTGGCCATATCCGGCTCATTCACAAACACAAACACATACGCACACACACACACACAAGCGCTCCGAGGAGGAGACAGAAAGATGCTGTTGCTGTTGCTGTTGCTGTTGCTGCTCCTGATGTT
Source organism: Drosophila nebulosa (assembly GCA_024703675.1). Classification (NCBI taxonomy): domain Eukaryota; kingdom Metazoa; phylum Arthropoda; class Insecta; order Diptera; family Drosophilidae; genus Drosophila; species Drosophila nebulosa. The sequence goes on from JANFPS010000005.1 coordinate 2,070,373, forward strand.
GGTTTCGTCCTCTGCCACTTTGTTGGCTTTGTGTAAACTCGCAGCTTAAAACAAATAAAATGCGAATGAAAATGTATTTTATGCATGTTGATGTTGTCGGTCGTTCGAGTGCATTGTTTTTGCAGTGACAACACACACACACACACACTCACAATGAGAAATGCCAGTTTCACCTGCACACACACACACACCATTTCCCACTCCCCACGCCCCCTCCAAAAAAAACACGCGTGATGTTTGCCTTTAGCTGAGTTGCTTAGGATAAGAAAATACACTGAAGAATATGGCTTACACTGAGAAAAATGCAAAATCTGGCAAGAAGATACGGATTTGTTTTGATTCACTGCTAGAAAATGGAATTAGAATGATTCCCTAAAACGTGACACTACAATGATTTACTCAAAAGATTCATTGGAATAATTCTCTGCACAAATACACAGCAAAAGATTCACTGGAAGAACTCACTGCAATTCTCACTCACTAGAAAGATTCACAATAATTATTCACTGGATTCAATTTTTTAGAGATTCTTAGCTCATTTGATTTAACTTAATTTATTTTTGAATTGGCCAATTCAGTCTCACTTAGTTTGTGGTTGTTTTCTTTCAGTGTACATAGTGTACACCTTGCCCACACCCGCTGACATACCTGTAAGCTTATCACTGGCAACTCTGTTAAGATCTTTTTGTGGTTTTAGTTTGGTTTAGTTTTGCTTTTTGTTTGCTAAGCAAGCGGCTGCTGTTGGCTGGTGGCTGTTGGCTGTTGGCTGGTGGCTGGTGCTGGCTGCCAGCATTTACCCAACATTTACCCAACTTAGGCAAATAAAGACGTTAAGATGTAGGAGAGAAGGCCATAAGAAGTAGCTGAAACTGGGTGATGTCATGAAATGAGATGGGATGGAATGGAATGGGATGGACTGGTTGCTGTTGGTCAGGAAACAAGCCAGCAGCAAGAAGTGGCTACATTTCACAGAGAGATGCAATTGTTGCCCGTTGTTGTTGTTGTTGTTGTTGTTGTTACTCCTGATGCCGTTGTCGATGTGAATGTGAATGTGAATGTGAATGTGAATGTGAATGTTTATGTGTAGGGATTTATTTAGCTTGACAAACAGCAGTTCCTATATAATGCCAATCCAGACAGACAGGCAGACCGATAGACATACGAAGAATACAAGTGACATGTGATAAACAAGCTGACTAAAATCCAACCAAAAAGGAACTCTTACTCCTGACACGCTCTTCTTGTCCTTCTTCCTTCTCTGCTTAGTGCTGGTGCTGGTGCTGGTGCTGTGGGGCTGTTGCTGGTCGTGGTCCTTCTTCTCCTGCTCCAGTTCCGCCAGTTGCACTGACAGCTCTTTTTTGTTTTTTTTTTTTCTGCCGTTGCTGTTTTGCACATTTATCCTGTTAGTGACACCTTCTTTGTCCCCATGTTCACTGTCTGCATGTCACTCTTCATTCGTTTTCACTCACCGCCGGGCTCCACCCTCGTCTCACGGATACCGTCCCAGCCTGCCCCTCATGCGCTCGTGTCGCCTGCCCGCTTCTTTACCTTCTCACTCATATAAAATTCAAAGCAAACTGCTTGCATGTGTCTATGGCGCTTTTCGAAATTGATTTTCTATTTTGTTGCTACACCAAGAGGGGTGGGGTGGTGGGGAGGGGTGGAGAATAGGGGGTGGCATTCAGCGAGAAAGATTGTCAGCTACACACGTGATTGAGTCTTATCTTTAGTTTTGTCACTTCAAAATGCTGGCAGCTACTTTAAATGTCAGCACCCAGTGAATAGGAAGAGAAGGCAATGTAGATGGAGATGGAGTTGGAGATGGAGATGGAGGTGAATTGAGGTAGCTCATCCTCTGTTCCCTAGACCAGCAACACGTGCGGCTGCTGCTGTTGCTGCCTCTGGCAAAATTTTCATTTTCTAGGGAATGCGCGCGCGCTCTTCAAAGGCTTATCGTTCGCTTCAGCTGCAAGTGAGTAGGTGTCACTCCACTCACAACTTCAGCAACTGCTTTCACCCTTTCTGGTTAAGTGCAACACATGTTCGCAGTTTGTTTGGGATTTGCTGTCGAGCTTGTTTTAACCAATCCTTTGAATTTTTTAAATGGCAGACACACAGGCAGCCAGATGGAGGGACAACAACAGAGAAAGCAAGAGACAAAGAGAGAGAGAGAGACCAAGAGAGAGAGAGAGAGAGGATAAAGTGTTAGCAGAATAATCTCGTGATTACCGCTTAAGTAGAAAAAAAAAAGAGTTTATTCCTTGGAATAAATTAATTATTATACCTAATCATATTAAAAACGAGACAACAAAGAATTCTAAGAGAACTTAGACTGCAAAAAACTTGCCTCAATTGACAAGTTTTTTTTATCACCTGTATTACCATTTATTTTTTTTTGTATTTGAAAAACACAAATGGTTTTCCTTTAAGTCCATTTGAAATTTATTTTTACCTACGAAATATGGAAAGATGTATCTGTGTGTTAATTGAATTTTCCTCCGGCCTGCCTGTCTGGCTGGCCTGTCAAAAAATCACTTTTAAACAATTTTGTACAAAAATATTTGCTTACGCATCAGCACTTACACTTGGCCCTAGCTACCTACCTACCTACCTACCTACCTACCTACCTAGAGCTTTCCATCTAGCCACTTGGCATCCATTCCCCCTCCAGATTCTTTTCTTCTTCCGTTTAAAAATCAAAAAACGAAAACGCCGCAAAGTTTATTTAAGTCCCCAAGATGAACGGAATGGTGGAAGGCGAAGGCGAAGGCGAAGAAACAGGAAACATTCACCGTGTCAGGACACATCTTTACGCTGGTTCGTCGTGGTCGTCGTCCCCTATAGCAATTTTTTCTGCAGCATCGCTTTCGCTCGTCCCTCAACATGGGACACATTAACAGCCCCCGACAATGCGGCGCGGGGGTGGGGCGGGGTAAACGCCGAGCGCACATTATGCTTTAAATTTATGTGATTAATAAATTTCCATAATTTTCTTTTTTTCTTGGTTTTTTTTCGGTTTTTTTTTTTTTTGTGCTTGGCTAGGCAAATAAAGCAAAGCGACGACGAAAAATTTTCTTGCTCTTCATCCACAATTATTTTGAATGAGCAAGTTGAGATTGGTCCAAGATGAAAATGAAAATTAAAGATTGTTTGGCAAATTTTTTACTTTCCTTGCTCAGCCCTCGGCCTACCACCCTTCCTTTAGCTCTAGTTTTGCTACCCTGTTGCTTGTTGGAAAAGAAAGTGTATTAGATAGATGTTTTCTCTGGCATAGAAAGGTCTTTAGGACAACAAAGAGTTAGTCTCAAATTTGAATTTAGGATATTTAAAAGTCGTTGTCATGATTTTGTTTTCTTTATTTTTTTTTTGTTTTTTTTTTTGGTAGATTTTCTTGTTTGGCTTGCTGAAAATGAATAAAAATTAGTTGGCAGACCATAAAAAATTAGGTCAGCTTAAGGGGGCACAAAAACTCTGAGGGCGCCCAGTCAGCCAAATTTATGAGTGCATAAATCCTGGCAATTGTAGGATGATTTTTAATGCTAGTTAAATCGACTGAAAATGACAGTTTAATGATTGACATGCGCCGCAGTTGCTGCTCCTGTTGGTGATGCTCTGCCCTGTGGTTACAACCCAGAGGCGAGCTGCTGATTTACCCCGCGTGGGTTCACTCTCATGGATTCAGTGTGATAGCGAGTGGGTTCAAATGAATGTCAACTGTCTGCTCGAATGACGAATACATTCGTTCTACACACACACACACACACAGACACACACAGACACACACAGACACACGTACACACACAGCGACATAATGTAAAAAAAAAAAGAAAAGGGGGCACACAATGCCGGAATGAATCCTCTTGCTGAATGTGAATGGGTCCGATTTTGTGGAGCGTAACGAATAAATGGTAGGCAGGGTAGTTACTCTAACTTGGTCGACTACACCCACTTGTCAGTTCTCTCAGAACATCATCAACATCAACATCAATGTCAATGTTTATGACAGGCGCAGCGCAGAGGATTAGCGGGCTACCCATTTGGAACCGTTTTGTGAGCGCAACCCAATCCCAAAACTGAACCCAAAAGGGTGTTCACATAGTGCCATAGTTAGTTATGCAAAATACGCATTGCTGGCATATTTAGTAGGTAGCATTCAGTCAGTAAGTGAGTGAGTGAGTGAGTGAGTGAGCGAGTGTACCCCATGTCGAGTTACCGCAATGCTCCTGTCAATCATCGCCCATATTGGAGAAGGCTAGGCCATTGACGAAAAGCGCATAAATGCATAACAGAATGAATTGCAGTGTGGTCGATTTCCCTCTGGAGGGAGAGAGAGAGAGAGAGAGAGAGAGAGAGAGAGAGAGGGAGAGAGAGAGATATGAGGGCTTAAAGTTAATGATCCATTTGAACATTAGAAAATTTCCAACTAATTGCCAGCAAAACTTGTTTTGCCATCCATCCAATAAAACATTCAATTCCATTTCGTTTATATGTATGTACATATGGGCATATGTGCATATATCCAGGATATTTCCCACTGATTGTTATCCATTTTTAATGCCACAAAAGCGTTGAAACGGCATTGCAAATCAAGCATAGAAAATATGCGCATTTATGATCTGCTGAATTTTTAATCTGCAAATATTTTCTGTTTCGTTTTGACTTTCCTAAAATAATAGCTGTTTAGAGACTCTTTTAAGATTTTTTTTTTTAAAGGACATTCAATGAAAAGAAGTTTACATTATTTTTCAGTATAAATTTCCTTTTTAGGGTTAATTTATGTGAATTAATTCTTTTAAAGTTTTAGAATATTTTTTTGCAATATCATTTTGGTACAATTTTATTTTTTTTCATGCTTTTTTTTTAATTTCCAGACTACCAGAAGTTGATTTCAACAATGGATAACCCGAATTTCCGTGGAATTTTTCTATTTCAAAATGTTAAAATGTTCATCCTTTTCGAGCCTGAACTAACCAAATGGGTAATTTATAATAATAATTAGTTAGTATCCTGCAGAGATGTCGATTCAAGAAAATAATTCCCTTTTTGTTTATCAGGATACTGGAAAATATATTGCATGCAGATCGGTAATCCCGATCCTCGAGGCCCGAAAGAAGGAATGTTCCAGCGAAATCGGTTAGTATCCCGCAGAGATATCGCTCGAGAAAGTAATCCTTTTTCGTTTTTTAGCTCTCAAATCCACAAATCCTGCCGCAGGACAAAAAGACATGGTTTTCTGGGATGTCCTGGACAAACTCCGTCGATGGGCATCAAAAAAAGTAGGGGTCATCTAAGGATGCACAGGACAGATTTTTTTGGAAAATGTCCTGGTTTTTGGTCATTTAAGGACTTTCCAGGACATTCTGATGTCAGTCGACGACGCATCACCAGGATTTTCATTTGGCCAAAGGATATCCCAATCGTCCTTGAAATGGCCAAGATATGCGCATTTTTCCGTTTTTCGACTTGTAAAATTTTTGCTGTCCTGGAAATGCCCGAAACGAGAAAAAAATCGTTAGAAAACGCAAAATCCTTGATATCTCAGCTCCTCACAGGATATCGGGATATGCTTTACACAGATGCTAGTCCTTGAAAAGGCGAGTTGATTGACACCAGTTTTGTCCTGATCCTTTAAAGGACTCGCGAGATATTAGCTATTTTTGATTAAGCAAAAATGTCATTTTTTTCCAGCTCCAGAAGGACCTTTCACGATATAGTAATCTCAATCGATGCGGCTCATCAAGGACTTAAATCTGACTAAAGGACTCGTTGATCCTTTAAGGGACTCGCGAGATATTCGGCGTTTTCTCTTAAGAAAAATGTGTTTTCTTCTCAATTGCCTGAAGGACATTTCAGGATCTGTTGATGTTGGTTAATGCGGCTCATCACGGATTTTAATCTGACCAAAGAACGTCCCGATGATCCTTGAAATGTCCTAGTTTTAAGGGAAGTATCCTGCAATGATATCGCTTCAAGAAACTAATCTTTTTTTCGTTTTTTAGCTCTAATTGCTGCAGGACGAAAAAACATGGCTTTCCAGGATATCCTCTATCGATTGGCATAAAAAAAAGTATGGGTCATCTAAGGATGCAGGACAGGATTTATTTGGAAAATGTCCTGTTTTTCGGTCATTTAAAGGACTTTCCAGGACCTTCTTGTGTCAGTCGACGGCGCATCACCAGGACTGTCATCTGGCCAAAGGACATGTCGATCGTCCTTCAAATAGCCGAGTTATGCGTTTTTCTGATTTTGGAATTGTAATTTTTTCTAAGTCCTGGAAATGCCGGAAACGAGGAAAAAATCGGAGAAAACGCAAAATCCTGATATCTCAGCTCCCCGCAGGATTTTCGGGATATGCTTTACACAGATAATAGTCCTGATGAGACGAGTTGATTGACACTAATTTCGTCCTGATCCTTTAAAGGACTCGCCGAGGTATTCGCTATTTTCGTTTAAGCAAAAGTAATCCTTTTTCGTTATTTAGCTCTAAATCCACAAATCCTGCCGCAGGACGAAATGACGTGGTTTCTGGGATGTCCTTGAAGAAGTCTACCGATTGGCATCAAAAAATTAGGGGTCATCTAAGGATGCAGGACAGGATTTATTTGGAAAATGTCCTGTTTTTCGGTCATTTAAAAGACTTCCAGGACCTTCTTGTGTCAGTCGACGGCGCATCACCAGGACTGTCATCTGGCCAAAGGACATGTCGATCGTCCTTCAAATAGCCGAGTTATGCGTTTTTTTCTGATTTTTGGAATTGTAATTTTTTTCCAAGTCCTGGAAATGCCGGAAACGAGGAAAAAATCGGAAGAAAACGCAAAATCCTTGATATCTCAGCTCCCCGCAAGACTATCGACAAATCCTTTACACAGATGATAGTCCTTGACGAGACGAGTTGAGTGACACTAATTTCGTCCTGATCCTTTAAAGGACTCGCGAGATATTCGCTATTTTCGTTTAAGCAAAAAGTAATTCGTTTTTTCGTTTTTTAGCTCTAAAATCCACAAATCCTGCCGCAGGACGAAATGGACGTGGTTTCTGGGATGTCCTTGAAGAAGTTAACGATTGGCATCAAAAAAAGTATGGGTCATCTAAGGATGCAGGGCAGGATTTATTTGGAAAATGTCCTGTTTTTCAGTCATTAAAAGGACTTTCCAGGACTTTCTTGTGTCCCTCGACGGCGCATCACCAGAATACCATCTGTCCAAAGGATATCCCAATCGTCCTTTTAAACGGCCGAGATATGCGCATTTTTCTGTTTTTCACTTGTAAATTTTTTGCTTTAACGTCTCGGAAAATGCCCGAAACGAGGAAAAAATCGGAAGAAAACGCAAAATCCTCGATACCTCAGCTCTCCGCAGGACTATCGGGATATGCTTTACACAGGTGATAGTCCTTGACGAGACGAGTCGATTGACACCAGTTTCGTCCTGATCCTTTAAAGGACTCGCGAGATATTCGCTATTCTTGATTAAGAAAAATTGTCCTTTTTTTTCAGCTCCCAGAAGGACCTTCCAGGATCTGATGGTGTCAGTCGATGCGGCTCATCAAAAAATCGATCTGACCAAGGCGCATCCTGATAGTCTTGAAATGGCCGAGTTATAAGGATTTTATGGTTTTTTTTCGACAACTTGGCCATTTTGCGACTCACCCCTTACAAAAATTAAGGATAATTTTTTGAAGGATAATGGAAATCCTTGAATGCAGTTCGATAGAGTGATCCTGGCGATTCTGAAAAATGTGTGTCTGACGAAACGGTCAATGTCCTGCGGAGTTATGAGCAATTTTAGGATATTTTATACGTTAATTTAAATAGTATAAAAATTTGTTGCATACTTTTAGTGAATTTTGTAATAAAGAAAATTTAACAGAAGATTTTTTGCTGAGTCATTGGGTTTGGTGTTGTGTAATTGGTGCTTTTGTTGTTGTAATTGTTGTTGTTGTTGTTGTCGCAGTGGGTGGTTGTTTGTTGTTGCTGTTGTTGCTCGAAAATGCGAAAAAACCGCACCTGAATAAATTGACAGTACCAGGCGAACAGAAATGCATAGCAGGTAGATAATTTCTTAAACACTCATATAAGTATGCAAGCACATTTTTTTACAAACTGGAAAAAATTTGAAACGAAACGGGCGGTGTTCGCTGCAACGGCCAATTTCGCAACGGCTAGTTTGAATTTGCGTCGGCCGTTTAAATTCAAACTGGAAAAAATTTTAATCATCCACCTACTAGTCACTTCTGTTGGCCTGGTGCTTTGCCCATTTTTCGGTACAAATTTGCGACTCTCGCGGGCTGAAAATTGGCCGGCCGTTTCGCTTAAAAATCCAGCTGAAACACCAGGCGAACAGAAGTGACTAGTAGGTGGATGATTTAAAATTTTTTCCAGTTTGAATTTAACGGCCGACGCAAATTCAAAAACTAGCCGTTGCGAAATTGTCCGTTGCAGCGAACACCGGCCGTTTCGTTTAAATCTTTTTCCAGTTTGTAAAAAAAATGCTGCATACTTATATGAGTGTTTAAGAAATTATCTACCTGCTATGCATTTCTGTTCGCCTGGTACTTCAATTTTTTCTGGTGCGTTTTTTTCGCATTTTTGAGCAACAACAGCAACAACAACAACCACCACTGAGACAACAACAACAACAAACAACAAACAATTACAACAACAAAAAACACCAATTACAACAACAACCAAACCCAAATGACTCAGCAACAAATTATATGTTAAATTTCCTTTATTACAAACTTCACTAAAAAGTATGCAACAAATTTTTATAACTATTTAAATTAACGTATAAAATTATCCTAAAATTGCTCATAACTCCGCAGGACATTGACCGATTTCGTCAGGACACACATTTTCAGAATCGCCAGGATCAACTCTATCGAACTGCATTCAAGGATTCCATTATCCTTCCAAAAATTATCCTTCATTTTTGTAAGGGGGTGAGTCGCAAAAATGGCCAAGTTGCCGAAAAAAAACCATAAAAGTCCTTATAACTCGGCCATTTCAAAGACTATCAGGATGCGCCTTGGTCAGATCGATTTTTTTGATGAGCCGCATCGACTGACCCCATCAGATCCTGGAAGGTCCTTCTGGGAGCTGAAAAAAAAGGACATTTTTGCTTAGTCAAAAATAGTTAATATCTCGCGAGTCCTTTAAAGGATCAGGACGAAACTGGTGTCAATCAACTCGCCATTTCAAGGACTATCATCTGTGTAAAGGATTTGCCGATAGTCTTGCGGGGAGCTGAGATATCAAGGATTTTGCGTTTTCTTCCGATTTTTTCCTCGTTTCCGGCATTTCCAGGACTTAGAAAAAAATTACAATTCCAAAAATCAGAAAAAAACGCAAAACTCGGCTATTTGAAAGACGATCGACATGTACTTTGGCCAGATGACAGTCCTGGTGATGCGCCGTCGACTGACATAAAAAGGTCCTGAAAAGTCTTTGAAATGACCAACAAACAGGACATTTCTCAAAAAAATCCTGTCCTGCATCTCTAGATGACCCATACTTTTTTTGATGCCAATCGATAGAGTTCGTTAAGGACATCCCAGAAAACCACGTCATTTCGTCCTGCGGCAGGATTTGTGGATTTTAGAGCTAAAAAACGAAAACAGGATTACTTTCGAAGCAATATCTCGCAGGATACTAAACGATTTTGTCAGGACAATACATTTTCTGAACCGCCAGGATCAACTCTATCGATCTGCATTCAAGGTTCCATATCCTTCAAAAATTATCTTCATTTTGTAAGGGGGTGAGTCGCAAAAATGGCCAAGTTGCCGAAAAAAAACCATAAAAGTCTTATAACTCGGCCATTTCAAAGACTATCAGGATGCGCCTTGGTCAGATCGATTTTTTGATGAGCCGCATCGACTGACCCATCAGATCCTGGAAGGTCCTTCTGGGAGCTGAAAAAAAAGGACATTTTGGTTAATCTAAAATAGCGAATATCTCGCGAGTCCTTTAAAGGATCAGGACGAAATGGGTCAATCAACTCGCCATTTCAAGGACTATCATCTGTGTAAAGGATTGCCGATAGTCCTGCGGGGAGCTGAGATATCAAGGATTTTGCGTTTTCTTTCGATTTTTTCCTCGTTTCCGGCATTTCCAGGACTTAGAAAAAAATTACAATTCCAAAAATCTCGGCCGTCTGAAGGACGATTGGGATATGCTTTGGCCAGATGGAAGTCCTGGTGATGCGCCGTCGACTGACACAAGAAGGTCCTGGAAAGTCCTTTAAATGACGAAAAAACAGGACATTTTCCAAATAAATCCTGTCCTGCATCCTTAGATGACCATACTTTTTTTGATGCCAATCGGTAGATTTCTTCAAGTACATTCCAGAAAACCATGTCCTTTCGTCCTGCGGCAGGATTTATGGATTTTGGAGCTAAAAACGAAAAAAGGGATTACTTTCTCGAAGCGATATCTCTGCAGGATACTAACCGATTTCGGCAGGACATACATTTTCTGAACCGCCAGGATTAACTCTATCGATCTGCATTCAAGGATTTTCATTATCCTTAATTTTTGTGAGGGGGTGAGTGAAGAAGGTCCTGGAAAGTCCTTTAAATGACCGAAAAACAGGACATTTTCCAAATAAATCCTGTCCTGCATTCTTAGATGACCCATACTTTTTTTGATGCCAATCGATAGAGTTTGTCAAGGATATCCTGGAAAGCCATGTTTTTTCGTCCTGCAGCAATTAAAGCTAAAAAACGAAAAAAGGATTACTTTCTTGAAGCGACATCATTGCAGGATACTTCCCTTAAAACTAGGACATTTCAAGGATCATCGGGACGTTCTTTGGTCAGATTAAAATCCGTGATGAGCCGCATCAACCAACATCAACAGATCCCGGAATGTCCTTCAGGCAATTGAGAATAAAACACATTTTTCTTAAGAGAAAACACCGAATATCTCGCGAGCCCCTTAAAGGATCAACTAGTCCTTTAGTCAGATTAAAGTCCTTGATGAGCCGCATCGATTGAGATTACTATGTCCTGGAAGGTCCTTCTGGGAGCTAAAAAAAAGGAAATTTTTGCTAAAACAAAAAATAGCGAATATACCGCGAGTCCTTCAAAGGATCAGGACGATCGACTCGTCTCGTCTGGGACTATCTTCTGTGTAAAGCATATACCGATAGTCCTGCGGAAAGCTGAGATAGCAAGGATTTTGCGGTTTTTTTTTATGATTTTTTTCCTCGTTTCGTGCATTTCCAGGACTTGGCAAACAGAAAAATGCGCATAACTCGGCCATTTGAAGGACGATTGGGATATCCTTTGGCCAGATGGAAGACCTGGTGATGCGTCATCGACTGACATCAGAAGGTCCTGGAAAGTTCTTCAGTTGGCCAATAAATAGGGCATTTTCCAAAAATATTCTCTTCTGCATCGTTAAATGATTTGCAGGATATGCGAATTTTAGAGCTTAAAAACGAAAAATGAACTACACTCTTAAAGCGATATCCTTGGCAGTATACTAACCGATTTTGGACTAGGCAAAATATTACGAATCCAAAACATAAAAAGGCGCATAACTTTGCCATTTCTAGTAAACTCGGAAGACCTTTCTTTTAATTAAAGTGTAGAATTCGTGAAGCCGACAGGAGCATGTCTGGGAAAGTTCTTTAAAGTTGTAAGAACAAGGATATTCTTGCAACATTTTATGTCCTGCATTTTTATATGCTTATGTTCTTTCGTCCTGCGGCAGGATATGCGCATTTTAAAGCTAAAGGCTGTAAAGATATCAAAGTATTATTAGTTGTAAAGCGGAGATAATAATAAACAAAAAGTTTTTAAGTCTCGACTAAATAAAATTAATCAAATGTTTGCATTAAACTGAATATATTAGAAGAAAAAGAAGAGAACAAGAAGAAGAAGTGTGGTAGAAGAATATGGTTTTAAGAATTTTGATCTTATTTGTCGCCTATCGTATCGAAATGGAATAAAAATGAAATGCAATGGACGATCTCCCACTACAAGAATGGGGGCAATTGACGAAAGATGAACTTAGGATTGAGTTGACTGTTTGACTGACTGACTGTTTGAATGATTGCTTTCCAGTACAATTCTCATTCTCTTTATGGATGTACATATGTATGTATACATATATGTATGTATGTATGTATGTATGCATGTATGTATAAGCAAGCTCTGATCTTATTTGTTGATAAATGCAGTCAAGTTGAGTAGAGGCCCCCCACATAATGATGACCGACATCGGGCAATTTCAATTGTAGTGGCATGAAAATGACAAAAGCCGCACTTGAGACAAATTGTGAATTTACTTTTGTCAAGTGGGGCATAACCAAGAAGAAGCTTGGTGTAGTAAAATAAACCAGGAAAGAAGCCTCATCATGGTTAGGGCAAAGGCACAGACTGCGGACTCCACGACGACGACAACGACGACGACGACTAGATTCTAGATGATGATTAATTATGTTCATTTCAAGTGGTTGCGTGTCTGATTTTAAGGGAAGGAGGCAATTCAAATGGCCAACGCGAAGGGCACTCAAAGGTCGGTGAAAAGATATCAAAAGATATCAAATTCGCTTGTCAGCTCCTGGTCTTGGGCTTCGACTTGGACTTGGGCAATTGGAGCATAAAAATAAGCTTAGCTCAATCAAATATTACCTGACAGCGCGATGACATAATCTTCAATAGCATTAGATAAATATCGGTACTTGATATTTATCAGAAAAGGTATCATTAGTAGTAGATTTGCAGCTATGGCAACAATTCTTTGGTGATGGGCATAGAAATGGGAATGGGAATGGGAATGGGAATGGGAATGGGAATGAGACTGGATTTGGGCAGGGGTAGAAGCCAGCCAAGTGAAAAACAAGCAGACACACGTGGACAACCACACGCCATTGAGAATACTCTAGCTCTGCCCATCTCCACCCTCCTCCCTCCCTCCATCACTCTCACTCTGCTTCACTCTCTCTCTGCTTTTGTCAATTTCTGTTTCTACAGTCAACACAAATTATAATAACTGTAATTACAGCAAACCCTGGACAAACTTACGTGTTTCCTTCAATAAAAATTTATAGCTCAAGTGCTGGAACCATTCGATTCCTCCCCAATGCAAGCAACAGGAAGTATGTATGTACGCGGGCACACACACACAACAACCCTGTGCCTGTGTGCCCTTCCTCCCTGAGTGCTTGCTCCCTTTTGTATTTCCATACCTCGTTATACCTTTTCCATGCACTTTCTCTCTCGTCTACAATTTGTGTATTTTGGCATATTTTTTGTTCCTCACATCGACTGCAACTAGTCGCGATTGATAAATGAGGCCACGTGCCTTATCACTAAACATAACAAGCAATAGTCATACTATATATAAATACATACATACATATATATGTATATATAAAAATAGAGTATAGCAAAGATCACGTTCCTCCCCCTTGAATGGGTGGCAGTAGTTCCCTGTGATTATGCATTGCCAGGGCAAAATAGATTCGAGTTGAACACGAAAACCAATTTGTAAACGACAAAAGCAGACAGGCCCAGGCCCAGTCCCAGGCCCAGGTCCCAAACCAAACCCAAGAACGAGTGAGTAGATGGAGGTAGAGTGGTTTTAGGGCAGTGGTAAAGCACGGTGTGTGGTGCGGTGTGTGGAGCGGAGTGGTGTTTGGTCAGGGACACGCTTATTTCACTGTCATTAATGTGGCATGCAAACGGAATTATATTCTACACAAAAAAATTGAAGAAAATGAAAAGCAGCAGCAATAATAATAAATTGGAACCTGAAATTGAAAGTGCAAATAGATAAACTGAGAGAAATACTATCATCGATATGTAACTCCCATTCCCTACATATTAAAAGGTAAAGTTATCTGAGAAATATACCCAAACTAATACTTGAATAAAATAGAAAAATTTGATTCTACATTTCTACATCAAAAAGTAGAAGAAAGTTGAAATAGTTTATCTCGCTACGATTTTTGTTGAGTCTTTTGATATTTTAAAAATTTTTACAGTGATTTTATAGACATAGCTGAAGTCAGTGGGAAAGAAAAGATGTGGGAAACGTTTTTTTTTTTCAAGTGTATGTAAAGAAAGTACTTCCATTTAGAGTTATGATGGAACTACTGTATGCCGCTAAGCCGCAAGTATCCCAAAGGACATTGGCAACATGTAGCACACACACACACACACACACACACACACACACTCACACACCCTCTTGGCAGACACTCACCTCAATGGTTGGATGACTGTTATTTTACCTCTTATCAAAAGGCTTTCATCAATTTTCCATTCCATTCATTCCGTTTTCGGTTTTTTTTTTTCGTTTTTGCCAATCAGACAACAACAAAAAGCCCTATAAGCGCGTGTTCTGAGAGCGTTTTGAATTAATTTAATGCCATGCGGCAGATGATGTCCACGACGGCGTCAACATTTCAACATCATAATTCAAAAATTTCATTCGAAAACATGACGTTTTCATTCCTTGGCACGCGCCCGCCTGCCCGCCCGCCCGATCGTCCGCTCAAGCGACACACACAAAACTTTTGTATCCGCCGCTCGAGGGGTGGTTGGAAAAAGAATACTCAAACAGGAGACGAAAAAAAAACAGAAACAAAAACAAAAAAAAGACTCAACTAAAGTTTCAATTTCGGGTGTGAAAGTTGACGAGCTGCGGGCATAAATTCATAATTTTAAGTGCTAAAGGAAATTATGTTTATGTTTATGTTCAGTTTAATTTTGCAATTTGCAGCTGAGGCGGTCCATCGAATTGTCCTTCTAGCATGAAATTGCCGCCTTCACTTAAAGCGTTGATTGATGATGACTCATTCGAAAGGGAGTGGGCCCAAACATGTGACATATGTTGTCTTTGTTTTACCCAAAAATGAAAATGAAAACGAAACAAAACAAAAAAAAAAAAAGTCATGCCATTGGCTAATGGTTTTGTTCCCAAGAGAATTGGACTTTAAATTTTTGGAAAGCTTAAGCTGCCATTAAAGTTAAAAGCAAAAGCTGTCACAGGACACAAAACTTCTCCCGGCTGACTGACTCACTCACTCAACGTCAAAATCAAAATCAACATCCTCATCCACATCTCCATGGAAGAGAAATCAATTTAATATTCAAGTTAAATACCTTTCAATTAATAAGTAAGCGGGCCATACAAACAGCAGGACATCCAAGAAGGATACCCTTAAGGCCCAAGACCAAAAAAACTGCCGCATGGCAGCTGAGCCAATGGAGCGGAAGTCATTGGAAACCGCCTTCGCAAAGTCATAAATTTTCACAATGTGGGAAATTATGAAAATTGTAATTGAAGCGCTTCTTCTGCGAAGCTAGCGATAACCTGGCATACCTGCCCATATCCTTGGCCATTGGAGGCGTCGCCCGTTAATAGCATCTCTAATTGTTAGCCAAGCGATTCCTTCGAACTCATCAGCGGACCCTTTGATGCTAAATTAACCAAAAGGACACCCACACACACACCACACACACACCACACAGACCACACCCTACATAGGCCTCGGCTGCTGATCTACACATCTGGGCACTGTGGGCATTGTGGAGCGTGGAGAAGGAGTTGGTGTGCCGAGAAAAGTTTCACTTTTTTCCTTTCTTCCTTTTATTTATTTTTTTTTTTTGTTGGGTTCACACAAATCTTGATTTCCCAAACTTTTTCTGTTCAATAAGCAGTGCGCGTTAAAAAAAAAATCCCAGAGAGAAGAGGAAAATCAGCAAATAATAAGCAAAGTGTCGCGTTTGATTTATGGCATTCTCGATGTCCTTTCCTTATACCCTTACCAATAAATGGCTACATTTATTTGACCACAATTGTCAAACTATACCAATTCAGCCTTTTTGGATATTTTTAATCGATTGATTGATCGATATGTCATATATAGTAAACCTGAAGACATTAATAAACAAATTAACCTTCCCAGACGGTAATTCTCTATAGAAGTCTAACAATTTGGCATACATGCAGTAGCAAGCAAAAAGAAAGCGAATAAAAGTTATTGATATTCATAATGATTTCTGCTTAATCGATAATATTAAGCACTCATATCGATATTGTTGCTGTTTAGATAAATATGAAGAAGCCCTAGCTTAAACCACATGAAATCGTTTAAGCCAAAGTCTATCAAAATTTGTTAATTGCTTTTAGAGCAATAATCGAAATATATAGGACAGACAGACAGAGGGTGAATTGTCCTTTTGCAAATCACAAGTTTTTGGGCATCTTTGGAAAAGAATTTCCAATTTGAAGGGGATAGAAAATTCGATGTAGTGTGGAGCTATGTTGGGGTTTTTTTTTTTTTTTTGTTCTCAGCATGGCATGTAGGTGCCGCCAGTGTGTTTGCCGTTGCACCGTTGCCGCTGTTTGTATGTGTAAATGTCCTTTTAATGGCGCTTTGTCATCATCAACATTTGTCCTCGATGCGTAGCCAGAAGCTAAAAAGGAAAACACACACAGGATATGATTTATGTGACACATTTTTGGGGGTATATACATATACATTTTCTGTTCTTCTTTTTTTTTCGCTGCTGTGTGTGGTTTGGCTTTTCTTTCTTGTGGCTAACCACAGAAGCCTCCAGGATAATGGATAAGGAATAAGGGGGCCTACTTCTATGGTAACTTTGGCTTGATAATAGCCTTAATCATAATTTACGATTTGCCATTTCACGATGATTTATAGTCAGTTGATTTGATTTTAATGTTGTGGCAATAGTTAAGTAAACTTTTTGCCTATATACAAATAAAATATATATGTATCTATATTGATTGTGTGTGTGTGTGTGTGCGTAATTATCTTCATGAAAATGTTCTATTGATTGATTTGTCTTTGCCACATTTCAATATAAGAAGATTTTTTTTTTTTTTTTTTGTTCTTTCTCTCTCTAAGAGAATCTGCAATATGAGGGGAAAAAGATTTTCCATTGTCTTGGAGCACAATTGCATCTCGTAAATCATATTTCTCTTGACATTTTCAACTCAGTTTCAATTGCATTCAAATATTTACTCGCCACCACCCCGCCCCACTCCACTCCACCATTTACTTGAGTTGCATTGTTGTTTACAGTTCAGCCAATTTGATTACGTTCCATGGACAATTCTCAATGACAGAGCCATCAATCACAGCAGCAAGAGACATAAATCAGAATAGCAAGACGAAACTGAATCAGAATCAAAATCAGACAGAAGAAATAGATGCAAAGAAGAAAAGAAAAAGTGCAATCCACTAAGACGAAAAGAATGAACTTTTTTCTCTTTGGTTTTTTTTTTTTTTGCAATTGAAATGCATTGACAATTATGGCGAAGACGACAAACTGACAGGGGCAGGCAGACCTTTTGCCTCTGCCCTCTCACTCTCTCTCTCTCTCTCTCTCCTGTCTCCTGTCTCCCGAAAGTCGTCAATAAAGTAATTGAGACTGGCGCCAACTAGCAAAATAAACAGACAAACCGTAAGTAAAAGATAAAGAAACGAGGGTTTCTGGATATCTCTAACGATAACTGATGGATGCGGGCTAACCGTTATGCAAATAGAATACCAAAATGCAACAGACGAGGACGCACAACCTTTTAAAGGATGATACAGTTACGGCAGACGAACAAGACTTAAGCCTCTCTTCTCTCCACTCCTCTTCTCGCTGTGTCAAAAAGGGGTGGCGGTGAAAGGGGTAAAAAGTGTGACCAGAGATGGCAGCGTGACACGACCTCTAAGAATTGAAATCTAATTAAAACCTCTCTAAATCTATTACTAATGCATTTCTAAGAGACGCTGTCGAATCGAAAGACTTGGTAAGTAAATCAAGATGAAATGAAGTGTAAAATGAAATAATGGCATAGATAATTAGAAATAGGAGCAACATCATAATTATAGACATTTAACGAAGATTCTGAAATCCATATTTCAAAAAAAACTCTCGACATTGGCAAAGGGATACCATCTCCATTGACTGTCTGTTTGACTGACTGACTGACAGACGGGCAGACGGGCAGACGGGCAGGCAGACAGTCGAAACTAAACCAAATATTTACTTAGCCAGGCCCGAGCGAGTCAGCTGAGAGAGAGAGAGAGAGAGCGACAGAGCTGCCATTTAAAAGACATCAACGGGAAAGGGTTCCAAATGCGATGAGATGATGCATTGAATTACCAAAATAAACAGAAATACTTTTACAGTCAGTCAAGGGGAACCGTCGTACCCGGCACTAGTCACTCTGCCACACACACACACACACACACACACACACACACATAGACACACATTTGGCGGGGGTTAATTGGTGCGCTTTTGTGTATCTCAAAGATACACTCACTCACTCTTAGCTCGCTCTTTGCTGACTGCTTATGACAGCTGCCTGACAATTGAGTTAAAAGCCAAAGTAGAAAACAAATTGAAGGCATAGGTATGGAGAAGGAGTAGGAGAAGGAGAAGAAGAAGGAGTTTAAGTGAGAATGTTCATTAAACAGGCATTTGTAGTTATTGTATTTTATTTTTTTTTTTAATTTACTACTGGCCAAAAAAGGATGCCCGCTGACAGGGAGCGTTTAAATTGGCCATTGTCAAGACTTGCGACTGGGACAGGTACATAGATCCCAAAGGATGCAGCTGTCTGTTCTACTATTCACTACTCATTGAAATTGACTTTGTTCCGCTGACTTTGATTGTGTGTTATTGTGTGTGTGTGTGTGTGCATGTTGCGGTTGATAGACTTCATGTCGCGTCCTTTTTGCTTTTCCTTTTTGTTGGCCATGGATCACAGAGGGAAACTCATTATTTCTGCGTTTGTTTTCAATTGCAACCTCATTAACTGCCTGCCCCTGTCCAAAATTGTCTATAAATTTGCTGTGCCTTGCCAAAAAAAAAAAAAAAAAAAAAACCAAAACACAAAAGGAAAATGCATTTTTGTCTATGAGGTTGCTGCTGCTGCTGTCTGGGGGTCCTTTTCTTTCAAGGATCTTTCGCTCTGGGATACTTCAAATCACAATGGACTGAGCCTAGTGGCGGCAACGTCGGCGGCGCTCACAGACATTCAGGCATTTTTTTTTGTTTGTTTCGTCCTTTTTTTTTTTTGGTTCTCGAACTAATTTTTTTGTTCATGTTTTGTTCACATTTTTGCAGATTTTTCAGCTCGTTTCGCCTTGAAATGAACGGAAATCTTTGGGCTGACACTTGAAAATCACATTAAGCGGATTTTCGCCTGAGTCGTAGGAGAATGAATGGAACAGAGAGATTAAGATTAGGTCATGTGTTGAAAGATGAAAAGAGGAGGCGTATGGGCGGGGACATATGTGTGTGTGTGTATGTGTGTGAGTGAGCTACTGCGGCAAAAGAAATTACAAAGCACACAAAAAAAAAAAAAAACCAAAAAAAGGAAAATGAACTTTGACAAACATTTTCTTGGCCCTTCATGAACTTTTCGCCTGAACAGGACTGAACTGAATTGGATTGGACTATGCCTGGCTGTCCACTACTTTGTGATGGCAATATGAGATCTCCCTACCATCAGCATAATGTTGTAATGTGTTCCTTTTTGAAGGATAACTCAATTCTCACTGATTACCCTCATATAAGTAGGGGAAACAAACATCAAACACACAGAGAGAGAAAGAGAGAGAGAGAGAGGGAGAAAGAGAGAGAGTGAGGAAGAGGGAGACAGAGACGGAGAGGATGAACCGTCTTGTTTGCTTGCTTTGCTTTTCCGGGACATATTTTTTTATTGTCTAAATTTCATTAATTTCCACAAACAAAAGAAATTACAGCTCTCCACTTCCTTTGCTCACTCCCTGCTTGGTCCCCCCCCCCCCCCCCACACACACACACACGCTCTGGCACTATCTCTCTCTCTCTGTCTCTCTATAAAAAAATTCAAATTTTCTGACTCACTCAATATTCAAATGGAAAACTTCTTCACCGCCTTCGTCTATGTCCTGATCTCTTCATCTCTGTGTGGCAGCTGGGCCGACCCGGGCCCATTAATTTCCTCGTTTTCGACGGAAAACCGTCTGCTAAGTAAAGGATAACAAGTCCTGTCTATACATACTTACACTATGCACATGTCTTCACACACACACACACACACACACACAAACCCACGTACAAGGCGCCGACACATCCTCGGCACCTTTTCCTTATTTTTTTTTTTTTTTTTTTTTTTTCGTTACCTCCTCGAGAGGTCGGGAGTCTCATCTTCATTTCGTTTACGAAATATATGTATATAGATATTTTATCTGTATGTTAAAGCTGCAAGTGTGACAATGTCACTTGCCTGTGACACCTTCGCCATAAGAAAATAATCATGTGTGTGTGTGCGTGTGTGTGTCTGCCTGTGGAGCATATCCTTGGCATCCTTTCTCGTTTCGTTTTTTTATGGTTGAAATATTGTGGCACATTTGTTTTTTTTTTGGTGGCCTATGCAACTCTCATTCATATGATTTGTGTGCATCTTTTGTAGTTCATTTATCTTGCGGGGTTTCCTTTTTCTGGGTAACTTAATGCCCCTCATCAGGGAGAACAAAAAATGGGTCACTAAGGCGCGGTTCATTAGTAAAAAACAAAAAGGAAAAATACGAAATAAGAAAAAAAACAACAAAACATTGCCTCGAAGGTATCAGAGAGCAAAGAGCACTCACAAAGAAATGAGTAATATTTATCAAGGTTATCATTTCATAGTCTTCTAATGGTATGTCTCCCCCACTACCTCCCTCCCTATGTACGATATGCTGAATACTTAGTCACCCATATAACAAAGTGGCCCAAATATATTGGACTCAAACTGAAGATTTAGTAAAGAACTCACAAGACATTAACTTAGTTGTTCATTTGATGGAAAAGTTATCGTTATGCAGGACACAAAATGCAATATGATGGACAAGTTTATGCTTATGTTAAAGTAAATCAAATCGAAAATAAGTTTTAATAACAAGAAAATATTTGTATTCGAGTGAACACCTTAACTGGCCAACAATTTCAAAACTTATAAATGACTTAGAGACTTAGAGAAAAACCCAAACAGCAATTAATTCTATCTCCTTTTTGTTTCTCAGTAGTTAGTTTAAGATTACTAATTTAAGAAATTTTTAGAAAATTTAACTAAAGAAAATCATGTTTAAAATTGTTGACCCTTGCGTGCTGCGTGCTAGGTTCTTTTGTTCTTTTTCTTTTTTTTTTTTTTGTGGTAATCAAAATGTTGACAACTTTTTGACATTTAAATGTGTCCATAGATACATTTTCCCAATCATTTATCATCTAATAGAAAATCATTGTTCGTGAACTCTCTCTCTCTCTCTCTCTCAACTTCTCGACCATGGAGAAACTAATCGCAAAATCTCAAAAAATAACCCTCAACACATCGTTTTTGGCAGCTGTTCGCACTTCAGGCCTCTGTTTTGTGATATCTTTAAATCTTTTACGGTTAACAAAGAAGACAGCACCTCAATGTGTAGTGCAGTGTAGATGCAGTAGCCGGCAAGAGAGAGAGAGAGCCTATCATCGTTTCACTATCAACTAGATTTACAATTTCTGATAACATTTTCATACTTCCGCTTGCTGACGACAACAGGAAAAGGGGCCAACCGCAAACGCCAGGCCAGGCCATAACATAACACAACACAACACACACACACACACACACACACACATACTCGTATTGGTATGATATGATTTTCCTTTAGGGTTTTTTTCACGCTACGCGTTTTTCACTTTTCCATTTTAATGAGCATGAACAGATATAAAAACCAAACGAAACCCTCGTACGCCAATTACGATTTATTTGTCTTTTTGAAGTAGGAACGTAAATAACAATAAAAATAAAAAAAAAAAAAAACAAAAAAAACAACCGACGAGAGGAGAAGAGAACCGAAATGCGAGTCGAAGATGCGTAACCATTTCGAATTTAGTATGATTTTGAGCCCGTTTTTATTATACCCTGTACTTGAAAAGCCAAAAGGGTTATGACCAAATTCTGTTCCTTTAGCTATAGAACGCAATTTCAATGGTTGAAGTAGAGTCCATAGATGAAGGTTCCAAAGGATCTAAGGCTGATTAGATTAATTGGTTAAACACTGAATCATCTTGCCAGATTCAGTCGTCAGAGTAAGCTATTACAGAGTATCACCTGGTCGACTTATTGAACTGCCCTTTTAAGGCACTTTTCCTATCAAACCTTATCCAAAAAATTAGTTTTGTTATGGTTTTTTTTTTCGTTTTTTGTTTTGGTTCGGGGTTGTTGCATAAAATTTTCAAATTCTTAAAACAGGGTCACACTTTCTGCTTATCAGAATAAACTGGAAATTTTGTCACGTTTTGAAGCGTTTTTCCAGCGATTAAATGTACTATAATGCATTAACAAATAGCCCTAAGCACTAAGTAGATGGAAAAATGCTCATTGAAGTGCAGTCAGCATTTGCCTCACATTTAATGCCCGTCTAATTCGGTCTCTTCTATTCTCTGCTCTCCTCCACGCCCTTCTCTTCTCCCCGGTTTTTTTTTTTTAGTAATTCAGGAAATTAGTTATTCAAGTTGAGTTTTATTCTAATTGTTTATGCTGCTGTTGCTGTTGCTGTTGTTGCTGCTGCTGGAAAAATCATTTTCATTGTTCGAAAAGTTCTGCTTCTTATGAATGTGGGCGTTCGTCGAAAGCAAGTTGATAGAGAAAATGTGTGAGAAATTCATTTGAAAAAAAGCCCAAAAAAAAAAACACCAAAAAATGGGGAGTAAATTGAAGAAAATGGGGCGTTACCCCCGCACACACACACACACACAAACACCCCAGACAGAGTTGCTCTCGAAGAAAAGGAAAATATTTTGATGGGAAAAATTTTTGTAAGATAAATGAATTATTGATAACTAGGCGAGAAACTTCAATATTCCGTTCATTCGTCTCTTACCCAAGTTTGATGGAAACTTAAGTCCATGTCAAATAAAATTATCAGTTAGACAAGTTAAACTCTCGTCTCTCTTGCTCACTCTCTGTCGACTTTAATTTTCCATTCAAACATTTTGAAATGTTTAACGAACTTTCATAATATAAATCAAAAAGAGAACAACGAAAATTATTCAAAAAACCAAATTTTACCCACCCCCTCCCCCCAAATATCTACTCCACCTTCTTCTTTGCATCTACCACAACATTCTTACTAAAAATGATTTATGATTTAAGGCGGGTTGCTTACAGAGAAGAAGAAAAATAAATATAATCATAAAGGGAAAATCATATAAAAATGGAACATGAAAATACATAAATTTTTTTTTTTTTTTTCAGAGTAGAAGAGAACTGCAATTAAAAATCGTCTATGCAACTTGCCGCCAATGACTGGCGCAGTCGTAAACCAACAACAACAACAATCACACACGCACACACTCACACACACACAGAGAGAAAGAGTGAGAGCATAATAAACATTGAAAACATGGAAAATCGGTGAAGAATGCCGACAATTAAAGTACAATTTTAATGGTTTCACACATAATTTTCAAAAATATTTATTAAAGGATTATCTGAGCAAAAGGACCACCCCCCAAAACAAAACAGAACAACAAAAAAAAAGGCAAAACACCGATCATCTAGTGGAGTCACTTGAGCAAATAGAACACAATTCATTGGGGCGCATCGAAATTTATATACTCTTTCAGTTTGTTTCTTCGAAAGGAAATCGACATTAAAGATCTCCAAGATATCAACTTTAGTTTAGTAACTTTTTCTCCAATAAAAAAAACTATCTTTACACTAGAAAAATATGTTTCTTTTGAGATAGATGAAGACTGAGACTTGAGAAAGTAACTTGCATTTCCCACTACTTCTTGATCTTAATTATAGAGTACTCTTTGATAGAGTATCATTATCTAGGGACAAAAACTCAGCAGGCCAACGAACAGTTTTGTTTGAATGAAGGAAAATCGATGGATTGCGCGCCTTTTCTATGGCCATGTGTGTGTGTGTGTGTGTGGCTTATGCATTTTATGCATTTTTCTATTAAACAAATTGTTGTAAAAGAATTCATTTAACTACATTTTTAACACTCGAATCACTCCCGGCGCGTCTCTAATGATTGTCTATCTCTCAAAATGCTCGACTTTCCTTGTGAGTTTTGGTGGGAAAAACTTCACGGGGAGAGTCTTGAGTTACATATGTATACGTTGGAAAGTGGCGTAGCCCGAGGGGCAGAAACTATCTTAATGATTGCCACATCAGCCAAATTGGGTCAGTTTTTGAAAAGTAGTTTCGTGTCTTGGCATAAACTAAACTAAATTTGATTTTCATTTAAACTACGCCCATGGCTAGCTATGATAATTATAGCATTTCAGTCATATTGTTCGTTGGTTCTAAGTCTTTGGCGCTTTTATGTGGTTGTTGTTGTTGTTGGCTTTGGGTGTTGTCTTTGTCAACTTTGTCAAGGCAAGCGAAATAAAATGAAAATTTATTTTTCTTACCGCGTTGTGGCTATAAATTAAACAAACCCGAAACATGAACAACAATAACAAACAGAAGAGAGCGACCAGAGAGCCAGGCCATTTATTGCTGTCAATGATTTCGATGTGAATGAAGCCATTACAAACCGTAGATGAAAGGGGAGGGGTGGTGTGGAGTAGAATGGAGGTGAACTGCCAGAAATATTGCAGTCAACAGTCAACAGTTTTCTTCGTGTAAGTGCAAATGGCCATTAAAAACAATTTTAGGGTAGTTCTCCACAAAAGCATTTAGAATTATTGCAAATTACTGCAAATAATTGAGAAACATTAAGGGCACTTTAGTTAGGCGAGAGGGAGGATTGTGGGCGTTGGGGGGTAGAGAGTGAGAGTGTGGGAAGTTCAAACAGCTGGCAGGAAAAATCATCACATCACATTTGCCAAAGAACAAAAAAAAAAAATTTATATCTTTGTCATGGCCAAACAAATCAGCAAACAAATTGTTAGGTAAGAGAAAGCTTTTAATCTAATGAGAAAGTGTCAAGCATATACATATATAAGTTACTCTCTTCGTGCAACGAATTTTAAATACCCTTGCAATATCCATAGCCTGTTTACCGTCCTTTGTGCCTTCAATTCGTATGTGAAATATTCCAAAATCATCAAATTTCTCCTTAATCTATTTATGCTTGGGCGTCGCTCAGTTGCTTCTGCGATCTCGCAATAGTATCTAACTACATATATTTCCCCTCAGAAAGAGTATAACAATGCAAGGGGTTGACAATTGATTTATATGTATGTATGTACATATATTCCTATATGTGAAATTGAAATCTGAATGAGAAACGGAAACCCTCCTTTTAAGTGTTTTGTGAAAATGCTTTCTCATTCTCGTTTTCGGATACGCTCAATATTAAATTCAATTTTTGGCAACTGTTGCCAAAATATCACTCCAAATGGGGGAAGAGAGTGAGAGAGTCGCGTAGAGCCAGAGGTGAAGAGGGTAATGCCAAAGGCAAGGACAAGGGCGAGGGCGAGGTTGAGGGTGAGGGTGAGGGTGGGTGGCTGTCCAACAGTTTGGGCGTAAAATTTGAACATTTGTTAAAGCGACTTATTAATGTCATAATCTAATTATAAATCGAGGATTTGGCCCTGATTCTCTCTGACAAAAGCATATTTCCCTTAAATGAAACTTTTAGCACTGATTAATCTCACGTAAAAAAAAAAACAAAAAAGAAGTGTACAAAAAATAAAAGATGGCAAACCTTTAACCCACAAGGAGGGTGGCAAAATTTGTTGTGGCTAAGGTTACACCCCCCGATTGATATCGGTAATATCGTATATATTTTTCCCTTTTTTTTTTTTTTGAATAGTTTGTTGGGCAACAGCTGAAGGAAACATAGTCAGGGCTTAGCTAATATTAAGCGGGGATTTTAGTTGAGCTATTAAAATGATATATGAAGTTGAAGAGGGTTTATCTTTTATGTTTTTTAACTGCAGCTGTTGGTATTTCTTTTTTCTTCTCGCATAGTTAATCTCACTCTAAAACTGTTTCAATTAAATTAATTCCAACATAAGCAACATTTTCCTGCTTCCCCTGCACATTTTTTTTTTTTTTTTGGTATCCTCTCAACCTGCTAATTAAGCAACAAAAGCTAAAAAAGCACCAAACCTCAGCACTCGACTCACTCATCCTTCTAGTCGTGCTTTTTTCAACCTGTGTGAAAGGTAACTCAATTAAAAAATAACAAAAACGCGAAAATTACGACAGTTAACAGAGCGATAAGAGACGACCTGTAGTCACCCTGTACTAAGCCACCCTATACTAAAGAGGAAGTAGATAGGAACAGAAAGTTATCTAAGCTCCTAAAATGGTTGCCAATTGTAGAGAAACCTGGTATAGCCCTTTATCCTTATTTATCCTCATTAATGTTGATTTGCAATTTTTGAAATAATTTATTATGATTCCTTAGAAGATCTCGCAATTGCAGTGAAAATTGGAATATCAATCGAATAAAGGATTTTAAGGACTCTCCACTAAGAGTTCTAGAGCAGATCGAAATCAAAATACCTTATTCAATGAGAAAAGGGTATCAAACGAGGTAAAATGAAAAGCGATGCTCGTAAACAAAAAAGGCTATGAATACCGAAACTGAAACTCATAATTTTCCGGAGGTGCTAATAAGTTGCAAAATAATCATTCTCAATGAAAATGGCGGCTGAGCCACTAAAAAAACTTGTCGGGACAAAGTCAGTGTGGAAAATGAAAATAAAAAAAAAAAACTGTGACAGAGAGAGAGGGAGAGTGAGAGTGAGAGGTAGAAAGATTGACTTCAATTAAAGTGCCATAGTTGGCCATATAAACAGAGCAGAAAGTGTGCGCGAAAGAGAGCGAGAGGGAAAGGAGTGGAAAAAAATGAAAAGCGCAAGGATAATGATAATTACGAGCACAGCAGAGCGCTTCAGCATTCCGTTCTAGCTCCCCATGGAAGAAGGATGAAAAACAAAAAAAAAAGTTGACGTTCTTTTTTTTTTTTTTTCTCCATTTATTCTGCTGTTGTTGTGTTGATTTTATGCCAGTCCAAGTGGGTGGTATGTATGGAATGTAGTGCAGTGCATTTGCAGTGAGGGGGGCGGCGGGAGTTAACGAAAGAAACGAAATGTAGAACACACAGACACAGAGAAGTGAGCGAGAGAGGAAGGAGAAAAGGCAACTCAAAACAGAAAACGTCAATACGAGAAAAATGAAAAGTCAGAATATTTCACTTTGGACCCAGGTTCAAAATGAATGAAATGCCGCCAACGGCCAGAGGGCAGGCCAACAAGCGGGTGGATATATGGGTGGATGGGTTCTTCCCCCCCCCCCCCACCCTTCTTCCACACACCCCTCCGCATACCCATCCCCCTGTGGTACTTGTTGAAGTTGGACATACTCACTCACTCACTCACTCACTCACCCGATGGAATTACCGCCCACTCTCTACTAGCAGCTACCCCCTGTTGAACGCGTCCGTCACTCCACTCACTCAGCCCCCACCGCTCACTTACTCACTCACTCACTCACCCGCTCAGTCAGTCAGTCAGTCAGTTACTCATTCAGAGTATGCCCAAAACAGAAACAGAAGTTGTTTAACTTTATTTTGCTCTTCCTTTCCTCCTTTCGCCTTGCTGCTTACTGCTTCGGACCCCCCTGTTTGTTGCAGTGTAGTAATTTTTCTCATTTCGCTTTTGTTTGAGTGGGTTTTTTTCCTACTATTTTTCCCGTGTCTCTTGTGTGTGTGTGTGTGTGTGTGTGAGTTTTTCTTCATTTCACCAACACAGAATGAACTAGCGGTAAATGCATGAACAACGCCGGTTGACGTCGCCGTCTGCCGCTCTGCTCTGCCGCCGCTCTGCTCTCACTCTCTGCTCTTCTCTGCCTTAGTCTGCGTCTCGAGCTCTTGTATTTTTTCGAATGCATTCAGTTGTAGCCCATCATTCCCTCGGCGCACGTCGCACTGATCGCCTCGCAGTATTTCTGGTACATAAAAATCAACAACCGACCGACCGACCGGCCGACCGACCGACCAACCAACCAACCAATCGCCGTTTCATTAAACATTTTCAAGTAGTTTTCGAAACGGAACGAATAACAAACTGAACAAAAAAATAAATAAAAACAACGCAATAACTTTCCCGATATTACGAGTTCCACATTGCATCAAAATCGTATTTTCCTTCGTCTTCTTAGTTCTTGTTTTTTTTTTTTTTTGGTTTTGGTTTTTGCGTATTTGTGTGTGAAATAGAACATAAATTAGAAAACAAAAAGAAAACTGTAAACAAACCCCAAGAGAAATATATACATAAAAATGGGTCGTCTGTTTCAATATAATCGCTTTGGCGCCACGGATAATGTCAACAAACGGAGCAAAAAGGATACACAGAACAAAAACAAGATGGTGAGTTAAGATCAATATCCTTGAACAGTAAATATCCTTAGAAGTAAATAACTAACTAGTTGATTTAAGTCAACGAATAGTTGGAACGGATTTCTTTTAACTTAGAAAGTGTGGAAATTAGGCACTTATCTTCATATAGGGTTCCGACTATGGAGAGCCTTTTTTAATGAAAATTGGTTCCTTAAAAAAAACAGAATATAGGCTAAAGAACTTTAACACGAATTTGAAATTAACGTAAATATAGAACTGAAAATACGTTTTCTATATCATATGAAGTTTATGCAGAAGAATATCGGCTCTCAAACTCAAAACAAATATTCCAATGATGGTTCTTAGAAGGAAAACTTTTTAAATACCCTACAAACTTTTAGGATTATTCAAAAGATATAAAAAAAAGGAGCACTAAAATTTAAAAACTTTTACAATCTATTGACTGATGATGGATTTTCAGATAATATATTGATAAAAAAAAAAATGGATGCGTAACACTCTTAGCATTTCTGTGTTTAAAGCTATAAAAATGTCACACTATCTAGACACAATATTGTGAAGCTTAACACGTAAGCCACTTACAATCCACCTACACTGTCTACCAGAGTTATATATATATACACTCATCTATGTAGAATTTACATAATTTTTCCCTCACCATAACACACACACACACACACACGCATAGAGCACTATTTTCCATGATCATGGGAGGCGGGACAGTGGGCAACAAGTAAATACCAAACACCAACGACAACAATTAAAATGATTTACTATGTCAGACACTAGGGACTGAGAGGGAGAGGCAAAAGGGAGCACAGCCAGCCAGCCAGACAGACAGACAGACAAAGCATAATAAACTCTCCTGTCGACGTAAATCAGCCAAACACTAAATCACATAATCAAATAAATATGATTTGCATAAAAACGAAATCACAAAAAAATAAATACCCCAAATCTGGGCTATGAAAACATATGTTCCCATATACAGATTTACGTATAAATACATATACATATACATAATATGTATGCATGTATGTATACATTTAGAGAGATAATGATTGATTGATAAATCAGAAAGCTGGTTGCCGGGGAATGAGGGGTGGAGACATATGTTATTTGTATTTGATTAGCGATAAGGAGACACAGAAAGAGTGACTGGTTGACCCCCCCCTAACTAGCCTTTATCAACCGCCATTTGAACAGATGGCGACGTCTGGCTAACGATACCAATTTCCCTACCTCCCCCCCACCCAACACCTCTTACATTTTGTCTAATTGATTTCGTAAAGCTGATTAGTTTGACAAAATAACTTAATTAAGACCCAAATAAGTTGATATTCAGGTAGCTGGCTGAATATCATAGATTTCTTAAGCCTCGAGCTTAACTCTTGGAAAATCTCATTTTACTGTGACTCTTATAAAAATTTATCAAAATATTTGTTGTATTTTCCTCCCTCTACTCTTTCTTTCTCTCTCTCTCTGTCTCACTCTGTGTGTTTTCTTTTTGGTCGGTTTGTAATTTCAAACTGAATGACAGTTTTTGCGTTTTGCCTTTTGCCTTTTTTTCTGTTTCTTTTATCTTTTTCTTGTTTTTTTTTTTTTTTTTTGAGTGATGCTGCTCTGCTCTGCCTGGCTAAGCATTTTTCATCATTGTTCAGCTGGTTTGGATGCTTCTGCTGCTGCTGCTGCTGTTGGTCTTGCTGCTATTTTTCTGCTCTTGTCATTTTTCACTAGAATTGACACCCAAAACCATTGACCAGGGCACTTTATCTACTAACACTATGGCTATATACTACTACTCGAAAAACACAGCTCGAATGATGCTACTTTTTTCCATCTTCCACTCCACATTCTGCTTTTGATCTATGGAAATTTTGTGTTGTTGTTGTTTTGACTAGGTGTTTCCCTCTCCCAAAAGGATTGCCTATAGTAGGTGTGTCCGCCTTCACACCGGGGGGAATTGAATTACCTAGAAAAAAAAAAAAAATTCCAAAAAAGAAAAATGTTCCTTCTTATTTCTGAATATGATGAACAAAACTGAAAAACGGTAGAAACAAAAAAATAATAACAAAAATTTTGTTTTCCTTTTTCACTTTTTGTTCGACTTTGCGCTCACTTAAAAACCTTTCTGGTCTAGGCACTTTTCAAGTTAATACTGAAGAGTCAATCA
The DNA here is from genome assembly GCA_024703675.1 of Drosophila nebulosa. NCBI lineage: Eukaryota > Metazoa > Arthropoda > Insecta > Diptera > Drosophilidae > Drosophila > Drosophila nebulosa. Next base: position 2,100,868 of record JANFPS010000005.1, read on the forward strand.
TACCCTGTAGTCTAGTATGAAATTGAAGTGTATATTAGTTCACTTCATAGTCGATCCTACTAGTTGGGACGCTTCCGAATAACTTGAAATCAGCTTGTTTGCTCCCCAATGTAGACACGGCTTATCGATGGAACTTCAATGTAGGTCCTGTGTGGCTTATAACGATAAAGACTTGCCATAAACATGGCGTTTAATGTTATAGTCGGAGCTCCTACAACGTAGTCTGTGGTCAGGTCAGTCGGCTACGTCAATGTACTCTGTGGTTTATAAGGCACACACCATAACTCAGTAGTCGTCCCGGGTTCCTTCTCGAGTGTTTTTCTTTTTCTTTTTTTTTTTTTTTTTTGCTATCGTCGTTGTCTCTTGTCTAGCAAATCCTTTTTGGATGGAAGCCATATGAAATGCAAACGGACAACGAACTGCGATGATAAACTATATGATGTTTGCCTAGTCTGATGTTTCCCCCCTCCCCACTTCCCATTCCGCCCCATGGACTAGACTCAAAACCAAAAACCAAAGCTGAAACTAGTTGTTGCCTGTTGTCTGGACATTGGAAAGGGTAGATAAAGAGAGATCCCTTGTTGCAAAAACTAACGTTGAAAGCTCTAGTTTTTTTTTTGTTTTGTTCTTTTTTTCATTTTTCGTATATTTTTTTGTATTACGTTTTGCATATTTGCTTTACATTTTCATCATGTCGTCGTGTGGCATGCGGCAGGCAAAATAAAAAAAAAAAAAAAACACACACACACACACACGAGAGAAAGAAAAGAAAAGCAGCAAATTTTATATCGAGTCGAGCGTAAAAATAACAATGATGATGATGACGATGATGATGATGGGGCAGACGGCATGAAAATAAGTGAAATTGTTGTTTACTCTAAAATGCAAACGACTGAGGCCAGTCCCAGCTACCCATCTACCCATCGACTCATCTACCAGCGCTTCAGCAGTCAGCATAAATTACAACAATGCACATGCAAAATGCCAACAACGAGGCCATCAGCAATGGAGCTCCCCATTTAATTATGCTCATCAATTTCTTTTTTTTTTTTTTTTTGCGCGCGCAGTGCTGCATAAATCTCAGATGCATTTTTCAAATTGTGGGCACATTAAAACACTTAGAAATCCATGAAAAGCAAACTATATATCTACACATGTAGAACATGCTTCTTATAGGCACATAAACATTAATCACATTGGCCTTGATCATATGGGGAAAACAACAAACTAAACGCACACACATAGAGAAAGAGAAAGACAAAGAGAGAGAGAGAGAGAGACAAGCGACTTGCTTCAGTTCTTTTACAGTGCATTCAAAAATATCTACACTTAAAGAAATCAAGAGAAATCTTGAAGTGTACAGTGAAAAGTTATCCGTTTGGTATATTATAATCTACTAAATCTCCACTTTATAAGTAAAAGCTTCTCATAAAACCAGTTGAGAACTATAAGAAGCTACTCTACTAGAACCACTTGCGAACTATAATTAAATTTAAATTTTGAGACTTGAGACTGAGCAACAATTTTAAGCTCTGAAAATTAGCTAATTTAAGTATTTTAGAGTTGATTAATTTGTTTTCTATATTTTTCTTATCTAAAGTAGAAAGCACTACTTAAAAATTCTCTCTTTATAAGAGTTTTCCAAGTGAATTTCTAAACATTTTTTCCAAGTGTAAGACAACATTTAAAGGCTTCACTTCATTGCTTTTTGATTTAATTTTAGAATTAAATAGTTGCCCCCAACCATTCGCTTACGCCTGCCCCTTGCCTGGTGGCGCACAATTTTAAATGAGAATTATGATGCCACTTAGTACAAGGCGTCGCCCAGTCGGCGTCAGAGCATTGCATCAACCATTAAGCAGATGTAATTGAAGAAAGATTCCTTTGGCGAAAAAAAAAGAGAGAAGAACTAGAGGAAAGAGGGGAAAAAGTGTTTATCTGTTGCTTTAATTGTTTCAGATTCTAATCTAACAAATGCTCGAACTTAAGAGCGACATATGCTTCTCTCTCTTTCCGTCCGTCTGTCTGTGTCTTTGTCTATCTATCTATCTATCGTTGGGAATTTTTATTGGGTTTTTTTTGTTGTTTCCTCCTTTTGGCGTGCTGGTTTGTGTGTGTGTGTGTGTGTGCACTTTGTCTATGACCCTGGCCATGTTGGCCCTTTTATCTTTTGCCCAGACGCGGCAACTAATTGAAAACGTTTGTCAGCGAAACGAACTGGTAAACAGACTTTTTATTCTCTAAGCTATATATCTTTAGTTTGTATTTGGATTCTATTTTCGGTTTCGGTATTGATAAGACCCAATGACAAGAAAAAGGTGCTGAAAGATTTATGCTGAGCATTGAGCAAGAATGAAAGATGAAGGCCACAAAGATTCAGGAGCGGCCGCCATAACTAGTGAATAGAACCGAACTATCCACTATGGAGAGTTAATTTTAAATTTTAAGTCATATTGAAAAAGAAACTTAATCTAATTTCTCTTGCAATGTTAGACTGAAAAACCAAACTAACCATGAAATTGTTTCTCATTTTCAATTTCGAATTTCGGAAAATGAATTTCTTAAATTTTAATTACCAATTCTACAATTCTCCCCCGCTAACAATTTTATCACTTTTATCCCTCATAAAATGCAATTAAAAACAAAGCTGAGAATAAAAAAAAAGAGAAAGAAAAATTTTAACAATTTTAATTTGCATTTAATAAACTCATCAAATTGTTTATGGGATTCCCTGCCCCTTCACTCCCTCTCAATAATTTGATGCGATGCACAGCGACCCAATTTTTTACACCTATAAAAAATGCCACAAAAACCTCCACACACATAAAAAAAAAAAACTTTAAATGCCACATGCCACATGTGTCTAAACAAAAGTATTTTTTTCCAGCTAATTGCAATAAAATTTTACCAAAAAACAAAAAAACGAGACTAACCCGAAATAAACTATAAAAGAAAAACAGATTTTGTGTGTGTTTTCAACCTTAAAATCATTTTATGAGGTAAAAAAAAAAAAAAAGAAGTCTTCTTTTTGGTTTTTTTTTCTTGGTTGGAGGAGAAGTTCATAAATTTGTTCATCTGTTGCAAGACAAAAATGTGTGTTTAACACAAAGTCCGCCGCGTGCCGTGCCATGGAAAATGTCATAAACAATTCCGGCTGACATTTTGAAAGCATCGGAACAAACTAACACGTGTGTATCTCTCTCTCTCTCGCTCACTCTCACTCTGACTCTCTCTCTCTTTATATATATATATCTGGTTATTTCGAGCCAGCGAACAGCAAACTGACAATTTGAACAGAACTTTTGTCATAAAATAAAACTGTCAAATTAGCTGGAACTAAAAGCTAAAATGTCTATTCTGAAAATATTTTAAATATTTCAACTAATTTACAGGGAACAACAAGGCAAGCACAAGTCAAAGAGAATTTTTTATAATCTCACAAAGTTTCTATGCTCTATAAAGGATGAGAGAGGAAGAGAGAAAGCTTTAGGCAAACTATTGGGGAGGACATAGGTGACTCGACTAGCTAGATTTTAGCCTGATCACACTTTGTTGCCTTTTTACTGCTCCTGAATCGAAAATGCATATGCCCAACACAACAACAACAACAACAACAACGAGAAGGGAAATGCTGTTAAGTGGCAAGAAGGGAAAGAAATGGAGTATGACAATTGCCCAATTTGTGAGTCAAAAGTGGTTTTTGCGGTAACAAGCTGAAATAATCGACAATAAGCGTGGGTTATGGATGGGTGGGTGGTTTCGCCTGGGTCCTTAAACAGCTGCTTAAATTTCCCAAAAACGCACAGCAACTCTCCCACACACACACACACACACACACACACACGCACAAACATAGAAAATGTTTCACCAAAATATTCTGGCATATGTCTGTCTGTCTATCTACTGCTACTTGATGGGTTACATGGCAAGAATAATTCAAGTGGCCCAACACAACATTTCAATAATTTCATCAAGACCCACACACACACACACACACACAATACACACACAAAAGGTTCGAAAAAAAAAAAGTACTTCAACTAATTTTTCTTACCTCCGCCTTCCCCACCCCTTTCTCTTATCCCCCCGCCCCGTCCAGTTCAAGCCATCTCCTCAGTGAAAATTCACGCTGCACTCTAAATGCTTTATAAATGAAAATTTAACAACTGTTTTTATAAGAATGAATAGAAGGTTAGGTAGGAGAGAGTTCTTGGGTTCCTTTGTTACTTTTAGCCAGCTGTCTGTCTGGCTGGCTGCCTGCCGGCTCCCTGCGTGCTTACCTGAAAACTATCTTCTTCAGTGTTTTCAGTTTTTATTGTAACACATTTTTCGTTGATACCGAAAAATAATATGCTAACACCTCGGACCAATGGAGAATCCAAACAAAAGATGATGAAAATGGGAGACGGAGACGGCGATGGCGATGGCGATGCCGTTGGAAGTTGCCTTCAGCTATGCTTCATCATCAATTAGAGTTACCTTTCCGCAGGGCAGGATCAGACCCATGATTATATGCATTAGCACGCACAAAAGAATTTAAAAAAAAAAAAGATACATACTAGATACTAGAGCTGAGTCGGGGGTGAGGAGATCCAACACCTTTTGGTCACTACTGTATGTATCTTTTATAGATTTCTCTAACCTGACCCCTTCTTCTCCTCTTCGCCTATATCTGTCTCTCCTCTCCTTTTGGGGTCGCCCATTATTGTTAGGTTCTTTGCATAAATTAAAAATCATGTAACAACGCAGTGTGAAGGTAGAGAAGAGTGTGGGCAAGAGGAGCAGTGGAAAGGGGAAAATTGTAACCATTTAATGCTTGTTTTCCAGACATTTTCCGCCAGTGTTTCGCCGCCGTTGTTTGATTTGAGCCGCATAAAAAACAGATTTTCACGCCGCCTTTTTTGGTTTTCTCGTTTGTTCGTTTGTTCGTATTTTGTTGGTGGAGCTTTCATCGGATTTATGTGTGGCCACATCAAAGAGTTTGCCATCTCTCCCCACACTTCCTTCGGGTCATGTCTAGTTTGAATTTGAATTATCTTTCTGGTTTGCCTCTCTCTCTGTTAATTTCTTTTTTTTTTTCGGTGTTTAACACATAAATAACATTTTCAAATTGGAAATGCAAATTGATTTCAAGGGGCGGAAGTATACCAAATCAAAACAGGAACTTGCTGTTTAGTTGTAAATAGTTAAAACAAAGAATGTTGCTTCCACTTGAAATGAATTGGCCGTACTTTAGGATGGAAATACAAATTCTCAACTCTTTCACATTTTATCTTTTTCGTAAGAACAAACTGAAGATTCATATTTACAGTCAAAATCATGAACTTATATTTCGGCATAAACATAAAAATCTAAAGTGGAAATCCTTCAATGCTTACATGCACTCATTATGCACTCATTGTATGCTACGAGCATTTTCAAATCAAAACCAATTCAATTCAATTCAATTCAATACAATTCAAATTCAATTGAATTGCATAAGCACATACATACATACATACCCTCTGACTACCTGGATTGAAGCATTGTCGTGTCCTTTCTCTAGCCACTTCCTCCTCGAACATCATCATCAATTGAATGCTCATTATTTTGCGAATGCGTGTGTGCGTGCTGAAGTGTGTGCACACTTCAACGCACACACACACACACACAAGCACACACAACGCACAAAAAAAGGTGGCAAAAAAGGGTGTAACCCATCCCCCTTAGGCAACTACAGGGACAACTGCTGCTCTCTCTCTCTCAAGTGATGGCCATTGTTGGCTTCAAAATTCATAACCAAAGGATTGACCCATTGGTATATACGATTTTGTCATCGTCATTTATAAATTCTTTTATTTATATACCTGAAAATAAGGGCAAAGTTTTACTTGTTAAAAGGATAATCAGAAGGGCCGCTTAGTTTTTCGAAAGCATTAAAAAAAAAAATAACAAAAGTTACAGAATTTGTTTTTGGGTTTTAGAGAAAAGAAAGAAAGAAAAGACAACTAGGCGAAAGCAAATAATGGGAAAAAGAGAACAAGGTTAGGCAAATTGTTGCAACAATAGAGTGAACAGAAGTAAAGCGTAGGAGAAGAAAGGCAGACAGAGAGAGAGAAAGGAGATGACCTCCAGAATGAAGGGTGGAACAACAGAGATCTTTGACTCTGACATATATAATGGGTTTTTAGGACCAACTACTTTTCAGGTAGACGACACAGTGAGACAGATGAGATTTATGTGGACAAATTTTTTGGCTGACCAACAGCAACAACTTTAACAACAACAACAACGAGAACAACAATTCATGTTTTGTTTTTATTTTTGTGCTCTTTTTTCCAGCTACGGCAGGCCATCAAATGTCCCGACTATGCCGACATTTATGGCGAATACCAGAAAAAGCAGCCGCTGATGGAAAAACTCGAGTTTCCCACTTCATCTGTGTCAACAACAGCAGCAACAATAACAACAACAACAACAACAACAGAGTCGCAGCAACTGAGTCGCACCCATAAGGTTTATGATAGCATGAAGAACTTTTTGCAACGCAAACTATTTGCAACTTCTGCACAAAAAGTTAATTCCAGACAACAGCTTCATGCTGAAGAGCCTACAAGTGACTATGATGAGGTAAGTTTTCCGCCGCCGCTTCAATTCCAAAGATATTTGTTTTATTAAACTTATAATCATCTCGCTTACAGCAAGACCTGCTTGACTCTTCCTATCAAGCTGATTTAGAGGAAGATGATCAGGAGGATCAGGATGCCGATTGCAGTTGTAGCAGCACTTCAACCTCATCATCGTCCTCATCAGCATCCTTGTCGTCAACGCAAACCACACCGAAACGCTCACCGCAAAAGTCCTTACTCTCGTTGAACTGCTGGCAAAGTAGCCAGCCCAGTGATTCGAGTGAGACCAGCAGCCGAGAGGAGGATGAGGAGGGAAATCAAGATGATACCGATGCGGGTATATCCGACTGCTGTCAGCTTCTAAACGACACCAACTCGAGCAAACGTCGTCCAACACCCACCAAGAAACGTTCCAAAATTCGCTACAATCACACCAATACCGACGATGAGGACGACGAAGAGCCGGAATTGCTCGAGTGCTCTTGGTATCAGCCCCGCATCAGTTCAAAGGCAGCTCAGGAGCATCTGATGGCTGCTACGCCCGGCACTTTTCTTCTCCGACGTAGTACACCCCGAAATTTTGAGTTATGCTTGCGTTTGGATCGCAAGGTCAAGACCTTTGCCATCCAGATCACACGTAATCAAATGTTTTGTCTTAAGGGTGCCAAAAAACAATTCACAACACTCAAAGCACTAATTACACATCATTCGGTAATGGCCGAGCAATTGCCCATAGTTCTGGATATGCCCAGAGAGAGACATATAGTCAAATCGTCGGCCATTCGGTATGCGGATGATTTTGAGCCCCTGGAATCGCTGCAATTGTTGGGCATACTAAAAAGTCTTCAGGCTAAGAATTTTGAAATTTAATAGGGAAGGAAGGAAGAAGGTAGAGAGACAAGGAATAAATTCAAATTCAAATTTTTTATCGGCACTGCAAAGGGAACGATAGGTGAAATATATTATACACACATACTATATATCTACATATGTATATACATACATATATGTATATGTACATAAATTAAGATTTTGTGATATATAAATTAGGTTGATAGTTTAAGTAATTTTAAGTATCTCTTTCTTTAAGATAACTAATATTTTTTTTCTTTGTATTATTTAATAAGTTTTTCAATTTCATGTGAGAAATAATAAATTCAGAAAAAACAAAAAGGCAAATTCAACCCTCGTAAATCAAATTTGTAACTCTTTCCCCCACTCCACCGCTGGCCCACTGAACCTCTGCTGTGGTTGTGAATGGATTTAACCTAAAGTAGTCGGTGGTGGTTGTATACGGGGTGGGGGTGAGGTGAGGGGACCGCTTCACTTACATGTGATTAGCGTTTCGAGTGGCACTCATTAATTTTTCAAGTGCGGTTTCCTCGCAGAGTGAGAAGCACTCAAACTGAAAACTCCACCGGGCATGGGCCGGGAAGGTTTAGCAACATTTTATGCATAGCAACAAATGTTGCTGGTAGAGTGCTTCAGGCTTAGTGGTGTGGCAGCGCACACAAGTATGCTAAGCATTTTTCACAAATTCCATTTAGCAATTAAAATGCTTATCCCAAAAGTATGCAACAATAACAGACATACCAACAATGTGACTCACAGTGGCAATGAATTGTGCAATTATTGTGGAAATTAATTAAAAGTGTATGTAAAACAACATCAAAACGAAGTCAAGAAATCACTTCGGAAAAACAGAATGAACTATTTTCTTATATAAAGATAAAAGGGTTATACAAATTATGCAATACTCACTCTGCTTTCAAGTCCAAGCAACTGCATTCTCTGAAAAGAGGGGGGGAGAAAAAAAAAACAAAAATGTTTATTAAATTTCAATAAAGTTCAATAAGTTTTAGCTTGAAGTCCTTCTCACTAAACGGAAAATGGAAATATGTATATTGAAACAAAATCTGGCCAAAGTTTTTGGGTTTTGGGCATCAACAATATAAATATTTCTCTTTCAAATATTTCACAGAGATAAATGGCAAAAACGCAAAATTCCTCTGTGATTGCAACAACACAATAAAAAGAAAAGTTAACAATTTTGTAAAATGATTCTTTCTCGCTCTCGCTTTGCTCCTCTTTAATTTCGATTTCCCCCCCCCCCCCCCCCCCCACACACACACACACACACATGTGTGACCTCTGATTGATATTCGATATTATTATTTGCAATATTAAAATAAACACAATAATTTACAAGCAACAAACAAGCAACAAACGACAATTGGCAGTCAAGTGAATAAATATAACCATAAATATACCGAAACCAAACAATAACAGCAACAAAAAAATCTGCATTGACAGGGCGATAAAACAAAAGGCCATTAAGCATAACGACCAGAGGACCAGAAAGGGGGTGGGGTCAGAGCAGAGCAGGGAAAGCAGAGAGTGATAGGAAGGGGGGTAGATAGAGGGTCCAGGGACAGAGCACAGAAGAATGTAAGAAAAACATTTGCAAACAAATTACAAAATAAATGAAATTGCTGACAGTATTAATAATCCACATCGTTACATCATTATACAAATGCAACGAAATGAAAATACAATAACTGAAAATGGCAGCATAAATATTAAATAAATACACAGAAACACACGCACACACACACACACACACACACACACACACAAATACAATTGAGGTCACTGCGAAAAATGTTTTAATTATAATTATGACAATAAATTAAAAAAAATGTTGTCGATACGCGTTAAATCAGATCTGAGATTTTCGCCCTTACTTAGAATATATACATGATAACGAAGCGTTGTGAAAATTCAGCAAAGGTCACCTAAAGCGTTGACAAACCGATTTAAAGACTCATTAAAAAAAAATTAAGAATATCCAGCATAGATAGCTTTTCTATGATAGACATAAAAATGAAAAAATCAATCAGAAATTATTTTGAAAATTAAAGAAAAACAATTTTCGGCCCAAATGTCTAGAAAAATTTTAGCATTGATTCTATTTCTAATCGATCTGGGGGTAAGTGTGAATCAGTGTTCATCGGCTAATTAGTTTTCCGAACTTTCTCTAATTGCCTTTAGACCCTAACCCATTCGGAAGAGGTCTTCAAGTTCGTGGATCAGGGTGGCATGCCATGGGAATATATTAAAGAAACTGTTACCACAATTGACAATAGATCGGAAACGATTATAGTCTTTAATCGCCCCTGGACACCGCCGGTGGAATTAAAAAATAATGCCCGGGATACCATTTCAAATTTAGTGCTAAATGTTCTCATTTCTCTATTTATGGTTGGTCGTTGCGTTTTCTAATAAAACTTTCTCACTCTCTCTATCTCTCTTTCTCTCTCTTTATCTCTCTAATTGCAATTAGATGCATAACTCGCTAATGAAGTGCCTTTCAATGTGCTTGTGCATGAACGAAGGATGGCAGGCGACCCTTTTTTTTATGATTTTACTCTCCTTGTTTTTGAATATCATTTTGTGGGCTGTGTGTGTCCCTGTTTGTTTAGCTTTTCAATGCTGACAGAATGAACGGAACTGGAATGAAAATGCAATGGAATCGCCATGCCGGAACGGACTGGGCCGGGCCTGTCTGGTGGTGTCTGTAATTTTCATTTTCTCCAATTATGCAAATGATGCCATAATACTTTGTTTAGATACATATACATCCCATATACATATATATACATATACAGTACATAACTCCGATGATAGGCTCTGTGGAGCAACTGGCGGCAAATGTTATACAGTTTTAACATTTAAAATCAACAGAAATTTAATTGCTTTCGAATTAGAATGAAGTCTTTCTGCATTTACGACGTGCCTCATTCATTAATATCCATTTTGTATGCTTGATGGATTCATTTGATGTATTATGGTTAAGCAAATCCGACATTTGTTAATCGGAAAAAATAGAAAGAAAGATGCAAGAGAAAAAATCGCAGAGGTGAAGAGACACTAGTTCTAAGATTTCTTTCTTACTTGAAAATTAAAGAAGGATTCTTCTGTTTAATATTCTTTTCAATTATCAGCATATGAGTGAGTTTATGTGCAAAGAAAAATTTTCCAGAAAAGCTATCAATAGCTTTTATTTTCTTTTGAGTTTGCAGACATGTCAAAAATGTTCTTAAAGCTGATTTTTGCTTAAAAGAAAATAGAAAAGCATTTTACGATGGCATTTTTCACTCTCTTTCTATCTCTCTCTCTCTCTCTCGCTCGCTCTGTCTTTCTTGTTCTCTATCCTGTTTGTAGTTGTCATGTTTTCTGTTTCTGCTTTTGGCCCGCAAATCGAAGCTATAAAAGTAATTAAGATAACGACTTTTGTGTTGTTCGCATTTTTTTTTTCGTTCCTTCATAGTCCCGGCACTTTCCCCCACGCCGCAAACCCCCAGCCAACAAAACACAGCCGATAGATATCGTGTATTTTGTGCTTTATAGCCAAGAGTTTTACAATATTTTCTTTTGCTCATTCCCCAGTTGTCGGCTGGCTTCCTGTTGTTTGTGCAATTTTCTTGAAATTTCATTTCTTAACTTTTGCCGCCGGCTTTTCTCTGTGAGTGTGGGTGAGCGGGTGTGTTGGTGTGTGGGTGTGTGTGTTTGCAACTGTAAATCATATGAACATAAAGAGTAAGGGAGAGGGGATTAGAATGGAGATGGGTTAGGGGTCGATGCCATGTGTTATTACCCCGCATTTTGCAGCAACTAGGAGAAGGCATCTAGAGGGAAGCGTTAGGCAGTCAGTCAAGTCAGTCAGCCAGTCCATTGAGAGTCTCTGTTGTTGCCTCTTTTTGTGGTGCTTCAACACAGCAACTTTGATGGCTCCCGGCTCCTTTGCCTCACTTTTCTAATTGTTTGTCTGCCCACACACACACACACACACACACACGCACACACACACACACACACACACACACAAAAGAGAAAGAAAGAGGAACAAAAAAGAATCAGAAGACAGACAGAGTAGGACAGACAAAAGACATACACACAGAGAAGGAGAAGAGAAAAAAATGGAATGAGAGTGAGAACATATCGATTAATTAACAGAATTAAAAGTTCAAAGTTTAGACAGAGTTAGACACCATATGTTGCATATGTGAAGGGGCAAAAGGATGCCAAGGGTTATGTCTGCGAGATTTATTTGGCATATAAAAAAAGGATGAAAAACTTTCTACAGCGGGAAACGGATAATTAATATGCCAAAAAAGAAAAAAAGAAAAATAAATAAATAAATGGATGATGGGAGAGAAAATCTGGCATGTATTATGTGGCATCAATTAATACATATAAATTCATAATGAATGAATTTCAAACTGGATACACTGAAACCGAATCTGAACGGATATGAATATGAAATTGAAGACTTTTTTAATTGGATGCAGCATTTGATTCTGTTTGCAACCAATTTGAATGAAACGGAATAGCGAGAAGCATGAAACAGGAAATTGTTAAAATTTTCTATTTTAATTAAATATATTTTTGAAATTTGTTTGGCAGAGCTGCAAATCGCGTTGTCTTTACAAAAACACCGCAAAACTATTTTGCCCAAATTTCTATTGCCAAAAATTGAATCGAGTTAAAAGCCTTCAAATTATTAAAAACTCCAATAAAATTTAATTTACAATTTAAAAAAAAAAAACAAACGGAAGTCCATTTCGTGTTTTTCTTTCTAAAATCTTCTACAGTGCTTAACATATTTACATGTAACTCATCCAGCAGCATTAAACTTTCAACTAATTTTAACAATATTTTTAAGGTTTTTCAAACAATTTTTTTTTACTATTTTTACTGACATTGTAATTAAGTAAATTTAGATCATTTTTTAAAATATGCCCTTTGCAAAACAATTATCTGATTATTAAAAGGGAATTTTTTTCTCACTTTCCGAGTCAGGAGAGTCTATTTCGAGTATTTAACGAAACTTGAAAAAAAGTCGAAGTGTAATTGAAAATTTTTTGAACAATCTTAAACAATATGGATCAAAAAAAAAGGAACAGGTCGAAACCCGTTGCTACAGCAAATGGGTGCTTTTTTTCTTTCTTTTTTTTTCCTTTTTAAGAAATCGTTATTAAAATGTTCAAATGTTGAAATATTGAGTTACTCATTTTTGAAGGAATTGTTTTTATCGTTTAAAAGTGGGTTATAAATATGATAAGCACTGTATAAAGAATGAAAAAAATTAGCGTTTGGATTTGTTATAATATAAGTCATTACGTATACGCCATGGTGAATTCTGCAAGGGGCAAAGTCAGCTCGATTTGGCCGTTTAAAGAGACAAATTGGCCACTTGGGTTATTCTGTCATGTTTTCTTTAAAAGTTTTACACTGCAAATTTTTGAAGGAAATGGAGTTTAATTGAGCATAAATAGAGCCAGGAACAATAATTGCACTTCTTTCATTGAAAGATAGATAAATGCATACATTTTTGTGATAGTGAAACTAAGTTTAGTATTTTGGCCAATTTAAAAGGAAAAATATTTCATTCTAAGCAAAGTCATGTTTCCCAAATGATTCACTCCTACCTGTCCACACACACACATATACACCCACACGCACAGAGAGATCAAGGGAAAATCAATAAACTCATCGTATTGACTATGCGAGAACTGCATCCATAATGACGACGACGACGTCGACGAGGATATGGGAATCCCAGCCTGAGGAGGAGTCACTGGAGGAATCCTTGTAGTTGTGTGTTGTAGTTGCTGCCCCGGGCATTACATAAAAGAGGTTAAAGGGAAAGGAACCGAAACCGACTCAATGAATGGGCATTTGCCATGATGTTGGCTTGGATTATCTGCTGTTTATATGCGATTTATTTGCCAAAAGGGCGAAAGCGAGAGAATGAGAGAGAGAGACAGAGGAGAGAGAGAGAGCAGATTGAGCCGGCCTGGCAGGGCAGTGAGTAGGGCTTCCAATTGTATGGACGCGGCGGTTGCCATGACGGCCGCCTTTTGTTGAGTTGCCTCTTCTTTTGTGTGTCTGTGTATGTGTGGCCGTTGCATTGCATAAATGTTTGGGCCTTTTAATTAGCACGCAATGCCACATGCCACATCCACATGTCCACAACTCCTACATACAACACATACATACATGCCACATGCCACAGCCACATACTTGGTTGCCTTTTTAATGCGCTTAAAGCTCTTCGCTCTCTAGCCATGTGCAGGGTGTGTGTGTGTGTGTTTGTGTGTGTATGTGTGGGTGGGCTGATGCAACCAATCGACCAGCAAAAAGAAAATTCAATCACTGACAGGCTACAACAGGACCTCAACTTGAGTAATGCAATCAGTAGACAACGAGAGAAAAACCATCTCAGCCCCAAAGAAAAACCAAAGAAACGATGGCGACAATGATGTGGGAGGAGTCCGAGTAGTCGTAGTCAGAGTCCATATAAATGAAGGAAATTATGTGCCACTCCTTGAGTGTTCAACGAGGCGTAAAGCTACGGTCCAAGCATGATGTAAGAAGTCTCAACTGGCCAAAAGAAGAAGAAAATTGTGTCAGCAGCTGCAACTTATTAAGCTGATCAACAGACAAGCGAACGAGCGAACGACCGAGCTAGCGACCAACTGACTGACTTACTGCCATTTTGCTTGCCTGCTTGCTACGTGAGGCATCAACAGCAGCAGCAGCAGCAACAGCGCCTGAAAGTATGCAACAAGCAGAAGCAGCAAAAGTAGCGTAAAGTGCACTCAATTGTTTTGCTGCCTCTGGCTTTATACGACCAAAAGAAGAAGAGAAGCGTAGGAAGAGAGGGCAAGAGAGAGAGAGAGAGAGAGAGTAGAGAAATAAAATCAGTATCAGTTGGCATTTAGCCAAGAACATATTAAATGTTGAAACCGAAAAGGGGTCACAATTGCTCTGCTCGTGGTTAGCTCTGGGGCATGCCTCACTGGTTTTTTTTGTTGCTATTGCTGATGGCCAGGAAACGGAAACCAAAAGCAATACCAAAACCAACAACACAACTATTGCCTAACAAAATCTTTTACAAATTTAATCTCTTTCAAAATACTTTAATTAAACGAATTTGCTAACTGGCCTCTTGTATAAATCAATCTAAGGGAAAAACACTCAACAAAAGTAAATTAGTTCTAAAATTCTTTAACTTTGCCTTATTTACAATAATCACTAAATATGATAAGCAATTCGATTGATTCGATTTGGTGTCTTAAACGGATCAAGACATGAGCCATGTTTAAAGTCAAATCAATCAATTCCTTATAATGAAACTTTTTAGGCTAAGCGAAACATACTAATACTACTTTATCTCTCTTCTTAAAACTCTTGAACATAATATTGCAATCCTCTTCGTTCTTCAAACTATAAACTAAGATTCTAAGGCTCTGTTTTCGAACAAAAAAGTCTTTAAAGTCCACGAAAGCAGACTTGGACCAATGTGCATCCTTTAACCGACAAACTGATAAATTAATGACTTATTCCAGAATCAAAAATGGCAATACTTTTTTCTTTCTAAACACGTTGCTACTTAAAATTGTAACTCTTGCAGATCTCAAGTTTAAATATCGAACAAATTTAACAAATTTCAATTGTTTCTTTGCCGCTTTAAAGGGAATATTTTACATATGCCAAGACTTGAATTCAAATTACAACCACAACGAGTTTTATCTATGTATGAACGATCTCTGTTTCTGCCTCATTATGTATATATGAATGTGCATATGTATGTATGTATGCCCCATAGAAAATCTGTGCATATTTCGCACTTCATTAAGTCACATTTTTCAGCTCTTATCAAAAGGAAGTGTGTGTGTGAGTGTGTGTGTGAGTGTGTGAGTGTGTGGGTGGTGTGTGTCGGGGTGCGTGGGTTAGAGTGAGTTTGCCTAGTTAGCACACCAGTTAATTAACTCTGCTCACACATATGTCAACTGAAGCGACCTACCTACCCTCTCTTTCGCCCACTTTCCCTCTCTCTCTCTCTCTCATGCGCCTCATATTTCAGTTTATTCAGGTTACTAGGCTCTGTCCTTGAGTTGACTTGAAATGCGGTGATTAATATTTCATGGCTTTAAGCCAAAAAAAAAAAAAAACAAAAAAGCAAGAGTGAAACTAAAGAAGAAAAGAAGAACTAGCACTTAATTAACATGACGCCTGGGCCACCCTGTAGTAACTACAGTACAGCTTCTACCATCCTGTGTGAATGTCTTTTGGCCTAGCCAAAAATCAATTTCCCCTTTTTGGGTGGGCGGGGTGCGGCGGAAGTTCAAAGCCGGATATGAAAGACGAATGCCCTGCGGGTACACCAAAGTAAAGGAGCAACCACAGGAGCCAAAACAACAACAACAACAACAACAACAACAACTGGCGGGCATTTTTAGTAGAAATTATTTTGACATTTTCCATTTGCCACGAATTTTTTATTATTCATGACGCTTGTCGGTTTCTTCCTCCCCTTCCATTCCCATCCCCATCCCCCATCACCGTTCAAAATGCTAAAAAGCCAACATCAATAAACTGTTACAGGTAATCCAAATGGCAAAGACGAGCAAAGAGGGCTAAAGAAGGGGTGTGGTGTGGGTGTGGGTGGGGGTGAATAAAGTAAGGGCTAAGTTGTCACTTTGTTTATTGAAGTGCTCGAAAGTTTTTTAGTCATCGTCGGCGACGGCGGCGTTGTCCTTGTTGTTGCTTGTTAATATTGACGTAGGGCCAGGACATTATTTATGGCAAACTTTTCCAGTTGAGTTCGACGTGGGAAAAGTGGCAACTTTTAACGAGTTCTCCCAAGCTTCCACTCTTTCGTGGCTCGTCCCTCATCTGTCTAGTTTCGAATCGCACCTCCCTCAAGAGGGAGTGGCAAATTTTTGTCATTCATCTGCAAAAGTTTTACGCTGAAACTAGCTGCATCTCTTGTTAATCATATGCACACACACACACACACACACACAACACCCGCCACCCACTGCAGTTTAAACTCTCTCTCTCTCTCACTCTCACTCTCTCTCTCTCTCTCTGTCTCTCTGTCTCAAGAAGGACTTTAAGTTGATTGGAAATTGATGGCCAGTTCACTAGCCAAGCGGAAGGGAAGGGGGGAGTGAGAAGTGGGAGAGGGAGTATTCCCCATTGTCATTGCTAGAACAAAACCATAAGCATTTCATTATTAGAACACAAAAATGTTTAAAATTTCATTAAATGGCCCACACACACACACACACACACACATAGAAGAAGAAAACCCAATGAAATGGCTTATAACAAGGCTCACATTGAAGCATAATAAAACGAATTCGAAATACTCTCTAATCGAAAAGAGTATTTGAAATAATTCTCCCAAGGTTTGCTCCTGCTAAAATCAATAACTTTTCATATATACCTTTAAAAAGTTAGGGCATACATACGTAAACACACGCACAACATCCCTTCAGCTCCATGGCCGACTCCGGAGCACAGCAGAGTAGCTAGTTTTTCCAGCCGGACAAGTGGTAACCGCATCATAACAACAACTCCAGCAAGAACAATTCATAAAAACGTTTAACAACACGCAAAAGTGAAACGAGAAATGACCAAACCTGCCCCTTAACACCCCCTCTAAACATCCTCTAACAAGTTAGCCGCCCCAAAAATGAAATTCCCAGACAGGAGAGCAAAACGCAGAAGCAAGTCAACATTTTCATTCATTTTTTTTTTTTTTTTTTTCTGCCCCCTTTCCCAATCCCCTTCTCTATCTTTATCTTTCCTTTACTGTTTTTCTACCGCTTGCACTCATAATGAGGAGCTCGTCCTGCCGCCCCAAGGGAAGGGAGGAGCAGACCTTTTGCATTCATCGTGGTCAGCGGCCAAACATTGCAATTTCATTTAATAACAAAATATTTGGCCAGAACGAGAGGGGAACTGACTGCAGAGGCGGCAGGAGGGGATGGAGAAAGGGTACTGCAAAAAGGCAAATTATTACGTCTTTATGCAGAAATTATTTATGATTGCTTTGTCTAGACTTAACGGCGGCACAATGCAACCGGAATTCCGTCTCAACTGTAGAGAAGAGAGACTCAACCTTACAACAATAACGAACTTTTTCCACCAGCAAGTCCATAATTTATTGCTCATACGCCACGTGAGCCACTAAACTGAAATGATGTCGTAGGTGCAATGAAACCAAAGGGACAGAGAGAGAGAGAGAGAGAAGGAAGACGAGAGAAGGAAACTAAGAAAAATAGTGATAAATACTGGCTTAAAGAGCACTCCGAAAATGTTCGCACTTTTTCATTTTTGTTCAACTCACTCAAACAAGCAACAAACGTATTCAAGAGGTGGGTGGAACAGAAAAAACGCGAGGGGGAGTGAGAATAAAAAATTGTTCGTGTAAATTGCATTGACAGAATTTAATTAACGTCGCATTGAATTTTAATCAAGTTCTCCCATTCAAAATGGCAATACAACACGTGACATTATTTGCATGCGAAATTAACCCATGACAGACAGGCGAGAGAGCATGCGGTTCATCTCCTACCACCACCTACCTACAACAGTCACCTCCATCACGACCACTGTCACCTCGCCGACACCTGCACCTGCCCCAGCACTTTTTCCACACCCTTTGCCAACGAATGGGTATTATGATTACGAAAAAAGCAGCGACGTCTGTCGCTTCAGTTTTCCAATAAATCGAATCTCGATAATATCCAAATTAATAAGAGTCAGAGAAGATTTTCTATCTATCCTTAAAAAAAAACAATTAAATATTTATTAATATTAATGTTGTCTTCTTTAAATCAATTTCCATCAGGCAGCGTTGTCTTTCATCCTTTTAAGCCCTTTTTAAAGGCAGCGTTACCTTTAATGCTTTTCCTTTAGCGTGCCCTTTTAGGGTTAAACTTTTAAATATAAGTTAATTAGCATGTGAGAATTGTTATTAACATTAGTCAGTAACTCTTTAGCGAGGTATAAGAGATGATTTTTTGATTGATTTTTTTAAGGACTACCTCAGCAAGCTATTTTATGGTTATACCACGAGATTAAAGAAGTATTTTTATCTGTTTCATGTTAAAATATAAAGAACTAGGATTATTACTGTAATTCCCTCGGCCTTCTTTAATTAGTTCTTCCAATTCACAAATAATCTTTTAAGTCAAAATATTTAGTCGATTGATGTTTTGATTTTGACTGTTAAATCAAATTTGTGCTAGGTAAGTGTATCCAATAAACGGTTTGATTATTATTACCCTGATGTTTTCGTACTATTTCATTTTTTTTTTTTTTTTGTTTGATAAACATGACACATTTGGTGGAATCCTTTTTGTCAGTTTTCTGTCAGTAAATGGGTCCAATATGATATGGGCAATTTTTTGTGTGTGTTTACTGTGTGTGCTGTGCTGTGCTGTGTGTGCGTTTCTCTTTAAAACAAAACCCAAACAAATTTGTTTGTCTCGTTTGGTAAATTGCCGAAAATTTTGTTTCAAATTGCCCATTGGCAAAACATTGAGAGAGCCGGTAACCCAATCCAATGCAATCCAACCCAGACTCCAGCTTCCAGCTTCAATTCTCTTTATCCCAGTTTCCATTAATTTGTATCAAAACGCAATCCCACAAGTTGGAATGGGTAAACCTTTTGTAATCCATTTTTCGATTATTACCAGTTGGCTATTTTTCGGGCTTTAATTGAAATATGATTTTCTGTTTTCTGTTTTCTGTTTTCCAAATGAAAATGCAAAAATCAATGCATCCACACGTCACGTCACGTCCCTGGCAACCTGGCCAGGCTCTGAGGGCAGCCAATGCGAAGGGAGCCGCCAACCAGACAATCTCTGTCAGTCATCAAAATTTACACTGACATATTGCCATGAGACCTAAAGACTGCTGGTCAAAGGCAAAAACTCGAACGAAATATGCAAATTTTCTAGTTCATAGAACGACAGCCAATAATTGTTTAGCTCCAACACTTGAATATAAATTCTACAAAATAAAATGCATATGTAAAATGTTGCGGTGACTGGCAACTACTGCAAGTGGAAGCGGCTGTGGCAATTCTGGTGGCATTCTTTAGAAGGGGGGAGTAAGGGGGTAAATGCCACAAAAGTTTTCTAGCGAACAGCTTGAAGAGAAAATTCAATTAAGTTGTCGCTCTGTCTCTGTCTCACGCCCTTTGCACGCTCTCGTTCTCTGTGTGTATTAGTTGATTGAAGTTTTTGGCTTGGCCCCAGGACCAAAGTCAAGTGAAAATCAAATGAAATAAATTTCTAAAAATTAAGTCAACTAAATGAATATTTCAATGAATGTTGTCTCAAAGCTTTGCATCATACTAAAACTAGCTTAGCTTATATTGCAAAATCTTGTAGATTGATCTAACCGGCAAACGAGCAGTTTCAGATTAAATGATATTTCAAAAGGAGAATTGATATATATATTATGCTATAGATAAGGACAAAGTTACAGATTTTTAACAATGCTATATCTTTCTATATAATTTCTATACTATATCGAAGATAGAAGTCCAATAGAACGCAAATAATCGATAAAACAATTCTGTATATTGTACATTGACCGAAGTATCTCGAGATTTTCTTTAGGAACCACCTTTGATTTTAAATTCTAAACTCTATTTTTCTAATAAACTTTCTATCTATCTTTGTTTGAACTTTTTTCTTATCGCAGTTATAAAAAGTATTAAAATTAAGGGTATTTTATGACGAAAACTATCAGATTATATGCACTTTACTATTAATTGCATCTTCTTAAAACAGTTTTTAAATCTCCCAATTTAGATACAGAAAAGATAAGGATAAGAGAGTTTCTTGTATAAGACAAATGATCAAGCAACATTTTAATTCAACTAATCTTATCGAAAAAGAACAGAGAAGAATTGTTTTGACATTTTATTTTGTTTGTTGAATAAACAATAATCTCACAAAATAACACATAACATCTGCTGCTGTTGTTGTTGTTTTATGTGGAGCACGCCGCTAGAGGCCAATGATTCGACTTGGACCCCCCAGCAATCAGTCAGAGTCATAATTAGAACAAAACGATAAGATTCAAGCGCACAAAAACTAGCAACCAAGAGTTATAGTAGATCTAATCTTTGTCTTTGAACTCAGTCGACAATTGGAAGCTACAGCCTCAACATGAATTTAGCTGGAAAAAATGTCATCTATTTTGGTGGTTTTGGTGGAATAGGTCAAAAGTGTATACCGGAACTACTGGGAAAACAGTTGAAGGTCAGTTTTCCAAGAGGATATACATATAGAAAGCAATTTATTTGTACAATTTCTGTGCGTGTTTTTTTTTTTCCAGGCTCTCGCTATATTTGATTTAGCAGAAAACACAAAGGTCTTGGACGAGTGGCATAAGAGATTTCCCAGTACGGAAATTTTTCATCAGAAAGTCGATGTAACTAAGAAATCTGATATAGAAGCTGCCTACAAGGCAGCGAGTCAACGTATGGAGTACTTTGATGTCATTGTCAATGGGAGTGGCCTGATGAATGATCGACTATTCAGCTGACGGTGGACATAAATTTGGTAAGCTAATTAGCAATAAATTATAATTGGCAACAGAATCTAAATTGAATTTCAGATGGGCGTCATACACAGTTCATTGATTGCCTTGGAGTATATGGACAAATCGAAAAAAGGTCGTGGTGGAGTCATTGTGAATATTGCATCGGTTGTGGGACTTCAGCCATCTCCCATATTTCCAGTCTATGCGGCAAGTAAAACTGCTGTCACCTGTTTTACACGTTCATTGGCTGTAAGTTTGAGTGCTCAATTTTAGATGAGGAAATGGTGTGAATGTCTAAATTGCAGACCCCTTTCTATTATGAACGATTTGGTGTGTCCTTCCTTACCATTTGTCCTGGCATGACCAATACTGGTCTACTTGATGATATACCAAGCAAAACAATATTCGATTTCGAGACTCCGATGCATAAACTAGTCCCCAAAATAAAACGACAAGAGGCTAAGGAGTGTGCCAAAAATCTAGTGAAGGTCATTGAAGAGGCCAAAAATGGAGATGTCTTTATGCTGGAACTGGGCGAGATCTCTAAGATGGAAATCCCAAGTCATTGGTTAAAACAATTGGTCGATTGATTCATATAATTTCTCAAGAAATAAATTCTATTCAAAAGTTAGTGTCTTTAAGTTTTCCCAGATCTAAGATCAATTGAACTTGTCTGCTAAACAAAACTGCTTGAGTTCAGCTGATGTGTAAGACATTTTTCATCTTCTGGGGAATTCTTAAACTCATTTAGAAAGTCGGAAATCATTAGTTTCAGAGTCTCAAATGTACTCTCCAGTATTTTTGGTTTTAATTGGGCATTGACATAAATTAATGATGAAAAACGAACGAGAAAAAGCACACAAACTTTGCGAGTGACAACTGATTTATGTATGTGCATTTTGCCAGCCAAGAACTGTCTGAATCCAAAAGAATTGTAAAGTGCACACATTTGCATTTTGTATGACAGCTGTGCGACAAAGTGTGGCCGAGTTGATTTCTGACATTCGCCGAGCTAATTGCCAACAAATAACGGCACAAATTTCCAACGCCCATGGGGCGTATAGTGCAGGCACTTTAAAAACGCATTAAACAACGACAACAGACAACACGATAGAAGCAACACAGAAAGGAGGATGGGAGAGGGAGATGGGGACAGCCCCAAAGTGGCACTTGCGAGTTGCAACATGTTTCTAGGGCGTGTCTCGTATAATATTTTTTTTTTTTTTTTTTTTTCGGTTTTTCGTTGGCGAAAGGGCATCAATTAATGAAGCGTTTTGTGAGCAGCAAAAACAGCAAAAAGGAAAAAAAATTGTGAAATTTCAATTATTTCAAAACGGAAGCAAAAAAAAACCAAAAAAACAACACACAAAAAACAAAACAACGACAATTTTTTCGCTGTCCTTTTGCATTCAAACAAAACAGTCAACACTTTTACCTGCTTTAACCAAAAGATAAGATCTAAACTTGGCAATGATTCGTGTTGCCATTGTTTCCGTTGCTGTTGCCGGCACGCGCATCGCTCAGGTTCAGGTCAAAAGCGTGCAAACCAAAAAACGGTAGCAGCAACAACACCAGCAACACCAGCAACACCAGCAACACCAACAACAACACCGACACCAACCAACCCAAATGATAAATGTGGCCTATAGTAAACTGGCTAAATGTACATATATATATATATATATTATTGTTGTTTTTTTCTTCTCATTTTGCTGGTATTGTTGTTGTTGCTGTTGTCGCTTTGATTCTGTTGATGTTGCTGTTAATGTTGACAATTTAGCACAAAATTTATTTTTCACCATATTATTAAAAGTAAATTTCCTCTTGCAACATTTGCCTGGCCAATTAGTTGTGGTTTATAATTGGCTACGTGTTTGTGCCTGCCTTTTTTCTCTCATTCTTTACTTCTTTCTCTTGCTCCGTTTTTTTTTGTTCTTTTTTTTTGTTTTTTGGAGGTTTATATACATACATATATAGTTCTTTTTTTGTTGGACCCATGTTTGAACGCTATAAATCAATTTGGCGCAGTGAAACCGACAAGAGAGAAAATCAAAGGGAAGCATGCAAAAATGAAATGGCAAGACAAAGTGCCAGCCAAAGTGAAACTGAGCAGAATTTCAAATGCTCTACAAAAGATGAGAGTGAAATGAGCCATAAATAATAAATATGATAATGCAATAAGCCAAAAAAAAAAAAAAGGCAAATTATAGTAAATCAATTGAATATATTAAGCTGACACTAACAAAATGTAACTTTATGTTCAATTTGTAGTGGAACAAAATTCGAAATACGTTCAATAATTAATGAAATAAACATTTAACTCGTTTTATTAAATGTTGTAGCAAAAGTACTAAAGACTTTATGCTGAATCATTGTCTTTAATTAATGTGCTTGAAGAAATTGGATCAAGATTTATTAAAATTTGGTCTGAGCTTCACTCAAAATTTGATCCTTTTTATGAAATTTGCGTTAAAAAAGACGACACTTTAATCCAGAAATTGCATTTAAAAGTTATTGTCCCTACATGTATCTACCAGCAATCTGCTGCAATCATTGGCCTTAACTACTGTATCGATGATAATGCTCAAATAACCCAGAAACAAAAAAAAGTTACACAAAAAGAAAAAAAAAAAACAACATAAAATAAAAAGTATGTAAGCCAATGCGAATTAAAATTTTATCGACAACAAAGTTGCGGTACGAAACAGCAATAAAAATTGTTACGCTGATGAACGACATGACACCAGCAGCAACAGCCAGAGCAACAGCAACAGCAACAACAAGAGCAACCAGCAACATGCAACGATCAACCGCAGGAACAAGCAGCAAAGCAGCAGCAACAACAACAACAACAACAACACCAACAACAACATCAGCCAGTGAACCGCATCGCAAAATTCCTTCCTTTTTTTCACTGCTTGTTTTTTTGTAGTTTTGTTTTTGTTAATTTTTGGCCTTTTTTGTTGTGTTGTGTTGTTGTTGTTGTTGTTGCTGCTGTTGATGTTGTAGTACGCGTTGTTGCCTGCTAAAACTCAAAATGAGAAATTGCTGCCGCTGGTGCAATTTTCATGGTTGACCTCATTTTGGGTTGCTGTTACTGCCGCCGCTCCTCTTGTTGACTTTGTGGAATATTTTCGTGGCAACAACGCATCATGTCAGGCATGTCAGTTTGTCCGTCAGTTCGTCAGTCAGTCAGTTTGGCAGTCAGTCCAGCTGATTCTGTGTTCCTGGGGCTTCCTCTCCTTGTCATCGCCTGTGACAATTTGTCGCTAAACAATTTTGCGTTGGTTTTTCGGCCAAAAGTTGATGTTGTTTATGTAGCTCAGACGACGGGTTGACTGCCTGGCTGACTGCTTGTTGTTTCAGGCGAAAATTCAATAAATAAAAATGTAATTACGTGTTCAACAGATGGAGATGGAGATGGAGATGGAGGCTCCTGCTGCATTTTGCAGAAGCATCCAGTTACAATTTCGATAATATCAAATGAATTTAAGCGCCAAATTTAAGTCGCTCTATAGATGAGTCTTTATATTCGTCAAATAAAACTTTCTCTGAACTTAACCCTAAGGATTCATTTCTTTACCATTTTGCAGTCCTTATTTTCATTTTAGATTCCAACTAAGCAAGCAGCTCGATAACACTTGAACCATTTGCTATGCGAAAGTTTAATAGTCGATGGGCCATGGAAATATGGCCACAAAAGGATAAAATCCTTACACACACACAAACTCAGAGGGGAAAGGGTTGGACTGGAGTTACAGTTTAGATCCACAGGGCAATTTGAATTGCCATTAATGTGTTGCGTCAATATTTGCAAAGGCATCGGCATTCGTATCGGTATTGGGCATCAACATCAAAGCAAAAAGTGAACACAAACGAATCGTTTATATCCTGGCAATTTTGCCACCTTTTTCTGTTGCCTAGGTCAACACGCACACACACACACATACACAAAGGCAGGGACGAAGAGAGAGAGAGAGAGAGAGAAAAAAAGAGGCAAGTGGGGCTGTGGCAAATGAAAATGGGTAAAGTGCGTGCCTCAAAGTGTTTTTCCTACTCAACTCACATTTCACACCCAACGAACATAGTCGATTCACACACACACACACACAAACACACTCATTCACTCAGTCAGTCCATGGGTCCTTCTTTTTCTGTTGTCCATCTCGGACATTCCCTTCATAAAAATCAGGTGCAAAAGAGGAAAAGTGTTTACCTCGTCGATACCCAATGATTTCTGTTGTAATAGCAACGTAACCAACGGAGCATGGATGCTCCACCTTTCCCCCGTCCCACTGCCCATCGGTCGTCATTCATGCATCTGTAAGATAGATTTGACGACATGTTTTCCATTTCCAGTATGTTTAGTGATGCGATCTTTGTGTCTCGTGCTGTGAATTTCTCTACTTTTCTCTCGACTACTACTACTACTACTTTTTCTCATTCTCAATGGTGTATTCTCGGGGCATTCGTCTCTCTGCTTGGTAAATGCTTGGAAAATGTGCACAATTTTCACATCCGGTGTCACATTCGATTCAATTGAGATTTACCTGTACGTGACTAAAATACGCAAATTAAAAATGCCCTGCTCCACACACATGTATGTGCGTCTGTCTATCTGTGTGTGTGCGTGTGTGTGTGTGTGAAGGTATCCTTCTGTTACCATGTTAACAGCATTTATGTAGCCTTTTTCCTGTTGTTGTTGAGATTTTTATTTCGACTTGTTTCCTTTTCTGCGTTTACTTATTTTTTATTTTTTTTTTGGTATTTTTGGGTGGCTTAATATGTTTAAATGAATTGTGCGCTAGACGAAGCATATGATTTAATAATGGTTATACGATTATATCATGATTACAGTTTGTATATATGTATGTGTATACAGAGGTAGGCGTTTGGCCTGGATACAGGATACACAAGACACTAGAGGCATAAATGTGAGAGTTGAAATCGTTATATTATGCCTAGCAGATGCACTCGAAGAAAAGAAAAGATTTTATTTGAATTATGAATAATAATCTGGCAAATTAGTAGACCTTTAAGATAGAAATCTGTCATCTTCAATGGGTTATTTAACTTTATGAAAAAAAAAGGTAAAGATGGATGGATTCATTTGCTTGGTTTGAATTGTGTGAAAAAACCAGAGAGAGAAAGACCTTTTGTCTGACTTTCATTCGACTGTGATCTCACTCTGTCTCACTCACTCACTCAATCCCCTTCCCCTTCCTGCTCTTCTCTATATTTAAACTTTAACTAAATTTTCAGACTAAATTAGCCTTTGCTGATTAATGGCATTTAATAATTTTTCAGCAACCCAAAAACATAATTAAAAAGCTAATTGAAATTGTTAAGCATAAAATCCAATTAGTGTGAAATAAATTTATTTAAACTGGTTAGCTAACAAACTCACTAACATAAAATAAACCAACTAACTAACACACACACACACACACACACACGCACAGACGCACAACACGCACTATGCACACATAAAATATGCATGGATAAAGTCAGTGCCAGGAGGCGAACAACATTTCAAACATTTCACAAATCGATTTTGTCAATTAATGGCTTAAAAGCCAATGCCAAAAGTGTTGGCCAAATAAAATGACATAAATGTCACATCAATATTTTGTGCTCAAAAAGTTGTTGAAAATTGTACAAAAAAAAAAAAAAATAATAAGAAAAAAAACATTTGGAAGCACTTTTGTAAAATGAAATTACCCTAAAATATTACGAATTTCAATTGTCTGATGCTGGCTCTGGACTTGACTGGACTGGTCTGGTCTGGTCTGGTCTGGTCTGTTCTGGTTTTGTCTCGGAGTTCGCCGATTTAATTGTCATTTTGGGTTTAGCCTTTAAGCGCTCGACTGATTTAATGGCGCCAACTTCAAAGTGACAATAATTTGGCCATTAAGCAAAAAAAAAAAAAAAAAAAAAAACCAAAATGACCAGAAAGAAGTCGACAACCAAGAAACGATGGATGAAGACGTGGCAATGGGAGAGAGTGCGCGGGCGGTGCGTTGGCAGGAGAATCAGCAGTAGACAGTCTGGTCATTAAATTTAGCCTTTTGTCATTTAATTGTTCTCTCTTCTTCTACCATTTCGCTGTCTTCATTTCCACGCATTTACGAAAACTTGGCAAAAGTTTCTTGTGGTATCGGTTGGTGTTTTTTTTTTTTTTGGCTTTGGTCCATTGCCAATTGTCTGTCATAATGGGCCAAGACAACGTCGCATGGCAATTATGAGTTAAGAGTGAAGAGGAATCACTCCGCCAGAGCCATTAAAAATGAGGAAGAGGGAACAGAAAAGGCCCATAAAATTAGTCGTGGCAAATGGAAAGTGCATTTGCTTGTGATGCACTTGGTCTCTTCTCTCCAGCCACTTCACTCGTTTATGTCCACGTTCTCAAACACGCTCTCATGCTGCATCATAAACTGGGAATGGGAATGGCAATTGGGTATACGGGGGGCAATTTAAATGCTGAAATAGCCCCACAATGCCACGCCCACCCAATGGGCTGCTGAATGATGAGTCGCCCAATGCCCAATACCCAATGCCCAATGCAAAAGGAATGCGTGTTTTGAAATGGCTTTTAAGAGAGCAAGCCTTAAAAGGCCTTCTCATTTTCATTTTCCTTTCTTTTTTTTTGTTTTTTTCTTTATTTTTTTTTCTAAAGATACTTTTGCGATGATGCTAAATGATGATGGTCTTCCATATGTCAAGCTGCGTTTAAACGGTTTTATCTTAGCATGAAACATTTTTCAAGACATAAAATCGAAAGCCATTCTTGATGAGAAATTGAAATTAAAACAGGCTAGTGTTAATTTGAATGGAATCAATCAAAGCGTCTAATCAGAACATGAATCCTTGACACTCTTTACTAATGAATTGTTAAAGCACTATGTCTCACTGAACTCTTTGAACTTTCAAAAATTGCAGAACAGATGAGTCATCTCAATCAGGTTACAAAAAACCAAGGGTAAAAACTCAAAGGGACTTACTACTATTTGAGAATCGCAGAGGAGGGGAGTCACCTTCTCCAAAATTCAAGCAAATTAGATAACCGACAAACTTAATTGAACTTAAAACCCGAAGGATTTGCTTTAACTTTTGAGAGTCGCAGAGGAGTGATGTCGCCTTTTTAGATTCTTAAGAATTGAAAAAGGTTCGAGCTTAAGTAAATATTTTTCCTACAGACTCTCTACGTGTCCAAACTGTCTTTTTCGAATATAATCTCTCTAACTCTCTATGACTCAGTAAGATCTTTTAAGATCCGAATTGGATTTTTAACCATAAAAAAACTGACAAAAGTTACCCAGGACCAGGAATCATAACATTTTGTACCTTTTAGCTTATATACACTTGCAACATTAGAAAGATTTAGTGAAATGTCACAACTAATCGCTGGATAATTATGACAAATAAACACATGTAAAAAGTTTTAAAAATTAGTCTCAAAACTTGGTTGTGTAATAACTTAAGCTTACGATGTATTGAGTATCACAGTTAAGTCCCCCGTTTTGGGCAAATTTCGTACGCATATACACTACGCGGCACAAATATTTTGACGAAACTGTTTTTAACTTTCGATGCTGGCAGTGCAGACTACCGTTAAGTAACGGTGCGAAAATTATGAATAAAACAAAGATTCTAATAATAGGTCTCTGCATATCAAATTTTTCGTTGTTTACCTTTTGCATTCTCTTTCTGCTGATAAGAATGCATGCAAACATCGAATTTAAGCCCGGCATAACTATTTTGACGAAATCTTTTTGCACATGTGATTTTACTTTTGAGCAGATTCAACCAAAATTCTTTTGAATTTAAATTTAACAAATATTTAAGCTCGTGAAAAAAAAAAATTTATTAAAACATAATACAAACTATGGGTAAGACGGCTGAATTAAGTTTGGAGGTCAGATCGGCAATGGTAGCTAAGTTTCACGCTGGAAAAAAAATAGTGGACATTGCCAAAGAGTACCACGTGTCTCGACAAACGGTGCACTACCAAATAAATAAGGAAAAAAAATACAATTCAGTAAAAAACTTAAAGAGATCAGGCCCGAAACGGAAGACTACCCTGAATGAGGACCGAGCCCTGCTACGGGAATTTAAAAAAAACGTATTGCTGAAGCCTCAAAAAGCAGCCGATGAACTAATTTGACAGCCAAAACGTCAATCAGCGAGAGGACAGTCAGACGGCGCTTAAAAGAAGCAGGGTTCGGCACATTTGTAGCCAAGGACGTGCCTTTCATTTCAAAGGCTAACAAGCTAAAAAGGTTAGCCTTCGCAAAGGAGCATCTAAACAAACCAAAGGAGTTCTGGAGAAGCGTTTTGTGGACCGATGAGAGCTCCTTTGAGTATAATTCATCCAAAAAAAAAGTTTTTGTAAAGCTGCCCATTGAGCAAAGACGAAAGAGACGGCCCGTTTGTCAAAAAGTTAGTCATGGTGGAGGCTCTGTGATGTTCTGGGGATGTGTGGCATATAATGGGCTGGGGGATTTCATTCCCATCACTGGTTCGATGAACCAAGGCCAATACCTGACCACCCTAAATGAAAATGCCTTTCCTTCTGGAAATCGGCTCATCGGGCAGTCGTTTATTCTCCAGCAGGACAACGCCCCATGCCATAAAGCCCACATGATTACCAACTTTTTGAAGGATCTGGATGTTCCAACGCTAAACTGGCCCCCCCAAAGTCCAGATCTAAATATCATTGAAAACGTCTGGGCTCTTTGAAGCGCAAAAGAACAGTATCGTTAAACAAAACCAGAGAAGAAACGATTTCTGAGCTCTCTTCCTTATGGGAAGAGATACCTCCAGAAACCCTTCAAAATTTAGTGGATTCTGTACCGCGACGCCTTCAAAAAGTCATTGAAGCTAAAGGAGGTTATATATTTTACTGAATATAAGCTAGATAAATTAATTTTGTTAAGCCTAAAATATGATTTTTAAGTATGGCAGGGCTTGTCAAAATACTCATGCCATCCTCTAAAATATAAAATGAATTATAATTTTGATAAGTTTGTTTGAAAAAAAATTTGTTTTCTTATTTTTAAGTTTGTATTAACCATACACAACATGGGAAAATAAATAACAATTTTCCATAAAAGAATTTAAAAGTTAAACTACAAAATACGCAATTTTTTCTTCGTCAAAATATTTGTGCCGCGTAGTGTAAATAGGTAAATTAAATATTTCTACTAGCATCAATGAAAGCAAAGAATTTGTATTTTAAAATTGAATGGAAAATGTTTTAGTTCCTCTTCTGTCAGAACTTAGAACTTTCTTCATTGACATGTCTGTCAATTTCCATCATCTTGTTGAATATTCTCATGATGTTGCTGCTGACGTCGCAGCGACTACGAAAAATACGCTGCCAACTGATGCGGCGCACAGAAGCAAGTTGCACGTGGTTAGAGCAGTTAGCAGTAAGTAGCAAGTGGCAGCAGTGGCAGCAGTGGCATCAGTGGCACTGGCAATATTAGTAGCAGTAGCAGCTGGTAGTGGCAGCAGAGGCAGTGGCAACCTCTGCAAAGAACCAACTGTGGAACCAAGTATAAACCGCGTGGCAGCTGCAACTACAACTACAACTACAACTACACAACCACATCTAGGCGGTGGGTTCGGTTCGCAGTTCGGCTTCTGGCAAAAATAGAAAGAACAAAAACTTCGTGGATTTGTATCTTGACTTGAAGATGCCCTCTGTCTGATGATGTAGCCAGATGATGTTGCTTGAGTATGAACGCCTAGAATACATGCTTTTTGATTCTTGTCTCTCTCTTTCGTTTTCTCATAGAATCTCGTTATCCTCTTTTCTTTGGTCGTGTTCATGTCCAAAGGATTCTTTGCTTATCAGTCAATGTTTTGATGTGGCCAAGTCATAAATTATGAAAAGTGCGAAACATTTTCATATACATATACTTTGGCCTTTGTTTAAGTTTTGTTTGTTCTTTTTTATCGTTTTTTTGTAGAGATAGAAAAAAATAGTCGCAACCAAACACCCACATACGACCCGTTCCTACTTTCATTCATTCATAATCAACAATAAAAACTACACTTGAAGAAATTTTAGTGTTTAGCTAAAAAAATAGATGATTTTCATAAAGTATGAAAAAGGATTATCCAAAATATTCACTGGTTGAAACATTAGATGTTTAAACATTTTTAAACAAGTATAAAAGATATATCATAAACGATTTAAAGGAAAACTTCAATTCGTTTTAGGGAATAGGGAAATCTTACTTTAGGTCTTTAAAACTTGTTAGATTTCTGTCAATCAATTCTGGAGTCAAACACGAATTGCCGTTGCCTGCTGTGGCACTCAAGCTAAGAATTGTTGCGAATTTTCACACGAAACTGTAAGGTATTTAAAGTCATATTTATGATACCTTTAATAAAAGAAAGAAAAACTATATATATATATATAGGTAGTCTTTTTTAAGTGCCTATACATTGAACTGTAAAATCATTAAAAATGGAAAAAAGAGAATAAACTTTAAAGAAAGTTCTAGTTACTAAAGAAGGTAAGTAAAGATTTAAAACATATTTCTTTAAAAATGAGTGAAATTATTTTCGTTAGGAGTCATTTTGCGAAATTAATACGCCAACTTCTTGCAAAATTTATGCCTATCAATCGTAAATGTATTTTCGCGAAAAGAAGCGAGTTCCATGTATGATTTAGAAAGGTTTAAAATTTGCAATTTTTTTTCTACAGTGTGGTTGTTATACACTCACGCGTGGTCGGTCGCTCGCCACGATAACTCATCCAAGTCACGCCGTCTGCCATCTCTCGGCATGGGCATGAGCATGGGCATGGGCATG
Organism: Drosophila nebulosa; assembly: GCA_024703675.1. Lineage (NCBI taxonomy): Eukaryota > Metazoa > Arthropoda > Insecta > Diptera > Drosophilidae > Drosophila > Drosophila nebulosa. The sequence continues at coordinate 2,132,721 of JANFPS010000005.1, forward strand.
TGTTGCGTTATGCTTGCCTTGGCTCTAAGTTCAACTAACAGCGGGAAAATCTGCACAAAAACGATATATGCAAAAGAAAAAAAAAACAAAAAAAAAATACTATGTTTTTTTTTCTCCTTTTTTAAACGCCTTGCATTTCCTGCCAGCCAATTTTAAACCCTCCAACTAACCGTCTCCCTTCGTCTCTCCTCTCTTAGTCTGTTTGTTGAGCTCACCCACCGCCTTGGCAAATCATTTTGTGAAATGCAACGACTCACGCAAAAAATGAGCTTTCGTTTGAAATCCAAACAGTTTTCCCTCTTTGGGAGAAGTGGTGGGATAGGTACATAGGTGGGGAGGGGAGATGGAGGTGCAGGAGGGGAAGGTTATACCACGCGTTTTCCACTTTTTCATTGGTGCGTGTTGTTGCCAAATGCCAAACATTTTTAGATGCAACTGCAAATGACGTCGGCTTGTAAATACTTTGGAGTTTTGTTGGAAAAGTGGAAAAGATTTGCTGCTACTGCTGCTGGTGCCTTTGGGTTTTTTTTTTTTCTGCTGCTATTCGAAAGAGTATTTTCTGCAATTGGCATTTTCTCTAGGGAAATGTTCTTCTTCGAGTTGCCGTTGCTGTTGGCTGAGTGAGAGGAATGTTAAAAACATTCTTAATGCATTTTTAATTAATTTTGTGGCCAGAGACTAAAATGAAATCAACTCAACTGTTAATAGAAAATATTTCAGCTCTTTAACTTGGAATTGAGTTAACATTTTGAATGGATCAAATGAAATAATCATAAATTGATGTACACACATATAGATCGAAATAAATGTCTTCTTAAAGTTTAAGTTTAAGATAATGATCATTTATTTGCATCTTTTACAATTAAAGTAGCCCACCCACATAGCCCTTACGCCTATTGGCCAACAATGACGAGCTTGCAAAAACTGTTTTTGGCCCATACCGTTCACTGCAAGTAATTACCATTTTATGGCCAGGCCATAAACACCGCCTTCCAAAACAATTTACGATAACTAGCCAAGACCAAAACCAAGAGCAAGAGCAAGACCAAGACCAAGACCAAGACTCTGACTCGACCAGACCCTAATAAAGTCATCAAAAATTAATTGAAAATAATATGGGGAGCAAAATTATCAATTACATGCACTAAAGAATTATGAAATGGACATAAAGAGAAAGAGAGAAAGAGAGAGAGGGAGATGGAGATGGAAGAAAAGAGAGAGAGAGAGAGGGAGTGAAGGGGCAGAAAAAGCAGGTGGTAGGCAGGCAACTCTTATCATTAAAAGATAAGAAAAAACGAAAAGTCGTTGCAACCAAAGCGACTAAACGAAGACCGAACAACCGACCGACTATCCGACTATCCGACCATCCGACCATACGACCAACCAACCAAATCGGATTTTGTGGATGCTGGAATAAACGAAGGCAGCCCCACAACAATATATCCACTTGGGTTCCACACCAAACACTGTCCATGTGAATGGAAATGAATGTGGGAAACAGGTTCTGGTCTTGGGCTACAGCTGCTGCTGCCTGCTGTCTTATGTTGCTGCTGCCGCTGCCGTTGCCGTTGCCGTTGCTTTTGCTGTTGCTGCTGTTGGGCCTATTGAATGTGCATCAAAATTTATGTGAACTTTTTTTCAGTCGTTTGCGTTAAGCCAGCGGAAGCGAACGTTCTAAAGAGTCAGACAGTTTAGTCACTTAACGGCAAGAGATTCGGGCAAATTGTTTTACTGTGTCTAAATGTGAAATGAAGTCTTTGGAATTTGTCCACTTAAATATCGGTTGCACCCAAAAAAATTAGTGATAAATATCTAAAAAAAAACAAAAATATTATATATTTAAATTAAATTTTCGCTCATACCTTCAAATGTTGTAATTGTATGTGTGGTGACCTTTTCATTCAATTTGTTTTGATCTGTTTGTAAATGTGTGTGTGTGTGTGAGCTGGGCAACCTGTTGCTTATTGAGATTATCGAGAATCGAGTTGCTTTTTGTGGATTAAGCTGCCGAAAAGCGAATACTTTAAGACTCAACAAAAAGGTTAGTAAACTCATTTAATTGGATTATAAACTAAACACACGTGTGGCCAAACACTTAAACTGATCATTAGAAATTAAGAGAAGAAAAACTATTTGGCTTGATCTGTTAACCATGTAAATTTGTTCAAAAATTTAATAATAATTTCTTTAAGAAGCACTTGAAATTCTTAACAATTTGGAAAATTGAATTTTCCAACCTTAAAGCTTTGGACAACTCATTGGGCAGGCTGACCAAATCAGAGTTAACTAAGGAAATATGATAATTGCAGAAATAAAGAGTTCACCGGGTAGCCAATGTGGTAGGAAAAACGTTAGAGAGAGAGAGAGAGAGAGAGAGAGAGAGATCATAACTTAATTAGATTGAACACATATGCAAATTAAATTGAGGAAGTTCTCTTGTATGAAGACTGAAAGAAACTTTTGTGGTTACATTTCGTTTGTCATGGGTCTAGAACCGGGTGGAAGCCAAACACAAACATGATTTCATTTTCAAAAGCGTGAGAAAATTCCTATGGCATTAATTAGCCACATTTTATGGCTAATCGGTTGAGAACGCTCGTTCTGCAATGCGGGATTTCGTTGGGTTATTTTTTTCTCTTCGCTTTTTTTTTCTTTTTTCTTTTTTATTTCCTTAAAAGTTTAACTAATTGCTTAGGGTAACAAAACGTGTGAGTTGACACGCCATCTGAGAAAGGAAATACACACAAACCAGGATTTTGGCTATAACTTGTGGTTCACAGTTCTTAAAGCATTTGCCTAAAGTGCTTGCCTTACAGCATAAATCACACTCCAAGGCTTGCCTCCTCCCTCCCTCCCTACCTCCCTCCGTCCCTCTCTCTCTCGTCTCTTTCTGCTGTGTTTGCACAGCATGTTCACGTCCCATTCCAGACTCATTAGGGTTTTAATTTACAAGTTCCATTCGACGAGATTTAAACACCGAGATTTACTATATATGCCTGGCAAAAATCAAGAAACCGAACAACCAGCAATCACGTTACAGCAACAGTAACAGCAACGGCAACGGCAACAGCAACATGCGCCAATGTCCACCTACGCAAAATACTCAACTTAAGTTAAGAGGCCGACTCTTTGGCTCTTTGTTGTACTATGTGGCTGTTTCCTCAGGAGTGGCCCATCTGGAAACAGCCGCTCTGACTCAGGGAGAGAAACTTTAAAAACAAAACCAAAAAGAAAGAAAGAAAAACAAAAAGAATAACAGGCATTTAATGTAAATTGAATTCACTTTTGATTAGTGTTCGGCAATTAGTGTTAAATCATTATTAATGAGGAAAAAAATGTTGAAATATTTAATACGAAGACTGTTTAATTGAAAATGTTGTTGTAGGTATTACCTGTAGGCAAAACCGCATTCTTAAAGTTAAACCTCAAATGATTTTGCCTGACCTTACGCAACTTCAACACACACACAGGTAAACACACACACCTAACCGAAAACCGCCAATCATTCAACTGCAACTGCAATGGCAATGGCAACAGCAACAGCAACAGCAACTGCAACTGCTAACGCACTTGGCAAAGCAACACGTGCATGTGATTTTCGTAAAAGACAAAAACCGTTCTAATTTCTCAACTGTCAGTGGGAACTGCTGCAACTCGTTAGCTCTGACTTTGCTCTGGTCGTAGCAATTATGTAGCGCATTTACAAAAGAAGGTCGGTCCATCATTGCCAGTCAGCAATGGCAATAGGAAAAGCAGCAACAGCAACAGCAGCAGCAGCAGCAGAAACAGCAACAAGAACAGAGCTCTAGCATGTCTTCATTTTGGTCTCTTTTTTTTTTTTTGCACAACAGCAACAAAAACTACACATGTTGCTGAGGTGCACGACGGCAGCAACAGCAACACCAGCAACCACAGCAGCAGCAACAGAAACAACGTTTCTTTTACTCTGTTTTTTGTTTGTTTCGTTTGTTTATTTGTTTGCATTGCCAACACTTTTTGGCCTTTGGCGTTGATGTTGACCCCCTTGTGCCAGGCACCCCGTCTCTCTTTGCCCCTTGCCACCAATATCAACCATCTAGTTGGTCGCCCTTGTTGCCTTTATTAAGCGAGCGAAGCAAAGTCACCTTGCAGCAACAGCAGCAGCAATAGCAACAACAAAGCCTGGTCTCCTGGCAATCTCGGCTCTTTTTTAATAGTTTCTTTCTAATACCCTTACAGAAAGTGCATATTAATTTAGAGTTACTTTATATATCCATATTTACAGAGGTATTTTTCTTTTTCGTCTACATACTATATAATAAAGTTCTTAGGGACCATCGAGAAACTAGACAACGTAAATTTTCGAACAGTTCAAACATTTTCTTTAACTTCCTTAGACCCCCTTGCCTATACCTGGAAAATCCATTGAGGCTTTTCAGACACCTAACATTGGCAAAAAGAAATCGTACAATTTACATGTAAAAAAAAAATAAATTGGCCAGACAAGTTAATAATATATTTTACAAGTTTAGTAGGTGAATTTTTTGAAATCTTTTTAAAGAAAATTAATAAGAAATAAAGAGATTCAAGAGAAAGATTCATAAGGAAACACATATAGATTGATTGTTTGCAATGGCTTGGCTTTTCCTAGGACCAATATCGAATCGAAGAGAGGTGAACCATTTTTACCATCTTGTTTATCCTCTAATTCTTGCCCTTTGACTAAAGACAACTTCATGAAAGGGTATCACACAAACGGTGCGTCTTTTATTAGCTTTCGATCTCTGTTTTTTCTTACTTTTGTTGCAGTTGCAAACAAGTTTTTGTTGTAACTTCAACTCTTTGGTGGACCCTCTGGTGTTGACGTCGCCGCTGGTTGCCGATTTAATTTTTTCTCTCTTTTTTTTATATATATATATATTTTTTTTTTTTTTTTGCTTCTAATTTGCAACGCTTTAATTTTTTTTTTCTTCTTCTTTTCGTTTTATTTGCAACACTTGTCGTTTTAAATGCAGCGAAGCCATGGCAAAGTGTGGCCAATAAATTAAGAAGAAAAAAAAGGCAAGAGAAAAAAAAAGGAGAAACAAGAGGGAGATCCAGAGAGCGAGAGAGCTAAGGAGGGAACAGTTTTTTCGAACGTAGGAAGCTAAATTATCTATGTGTGGTTCTCATTTTGGGTTCGTGGCATAAGGCAATCTTAACAAATGGCATTTTTATTGATATTTCGTTTGGTGTTCAGCTTCAGGTCTCTGGCTTTATGTTGAAATATGCGCGCCACCTGTTGATTTTGTTTGGTGATTGCCCAACAGACTCTATAGTGGGTACCCACCGCTCCGGCTAGACTATAGACACTCCACTCCCAGAAGTGCTGGGAACTGCCGAAGCTGAAGCTGAAGCTGAAGCTGGACTGTATGGTGGAGGACCTCGACTCTAGTGATTTGCAGCTCAAATTAAAAGCGAGGGCGATGCATATAAATAGCAATTTGGACAGGGCGAATTAAGCTAAATGAGTGGAAACTTCACCTAATAGAGATGAGAGTTGAGAGATATAAAATACAGTGCGAAGGTGCTAAACTTAAATTGCATCAACTTCATTTTCGCCATGACTAAGACTTCGTTCTAGCACTCTTCTGGCAATTGTATTATGGGATGTTAATCAAAGCAATCAAAACGCTCAAATTAACATTAAATGCTACTTAAATTTTAATTCAATTTTAAGCTCCCTTCAAATGTCCAATGAATACATAATTTAGTTATAATCAAAAAGTCGTTGAAAATGACTCAGATCAGATTATTTTATTTAAACTAATTTAGTAGCAAATTAAACTATTTGCAACACGAATAATGTTTCTATTTATAAAAACAATAGGTGCTAAAGCCTTTCTCCGCATGATTTGTGCATACAAATAAATTACCCAATAAATACTTTCTTAATTACAATGAAGAAGTCGTTTTAAAATGATTATAAAATCGAATCATTTGCGTTACAATTTAGTCCTAATGGTACTTAGTCTCAACAAGTTGTTTTCAAAATAAGCCAACATTTAATGGACAATGGAATCATTGGAAAAGTTAAGTCATTGGAGTCAATTAAGTTTTATGTTTGAAGCTCTCTTTTTTGTCAATAAACAAGTAAATGACCCTCAAAAATTGTTCCAATTCTCACATATAAAATATCTAAAATTGGTATTTTTGGTAAATTTAAGAGAAATATCGATCTGTAAGTCTTTTCTAAGGCAACAAGCTTGATATATGTATGCTTACAATCTTTTTTCATAGCTTAAAATTAAATCTGCTTTGAAAAGGAATTTCAATTCAATTATTTGTTTACATATCGATTTGACCTATACTTAAAGCTCTTTATCAAATTGTTCTCTCTCTACATATTTTCTACTATTTTATCCCACAGTTTTTTGTTTTTTTTTTTTTTTTTTGTTTTTGGGAAATTTCTTTAATGCATTTTCCAAAGAGAGGAGATGAAGTGCTGTGCAACCATCTGGGCAGCTCGTTTCAACATTATCAACGGCGGCTTACCTCCACTTTATCAAACTGCACTCAATTAAAGGTTTTTTTATTTCTTTTACCCTCCGACTCCGACTCCTCTTGTGTTTGGTCTAATAAGATAAGCCATCGAGGAAATGCATTTCTATTTCAAGAGAAGTCGTCCCCACCATCGCGGTTTCGACTTCAATATAAAGTTGTTTGTTGACAGACAGTTTGTGATGCAGATAAAACTCAACCGATAAGCAGCTAAATTTGACAGCCATAAAGCAAACTGACTGACAGGTAAAAATGAAAAAAAAAAATACAACGGAAAGAAGTAAGACAGAGAGAGAGAGAGGCAGAGTAAGTGGGGTAGACAAAGGGGAAACAAAAACTATTCAACAAAAATCGAACTCAAATTACACATGAATAAGAATTGCATTCGATGGTGTTTTTTTTTTTTTTTTTTTGGGAAAGGAAAGGGAAGATGTGAGAGGGGAGAGAATTGAGAAATTAATGAAACCTGTTCCCTCGTTTTGTTCTGTTTTCTGTTTCCTTTTTTTTTATTGTATGTCGTTTAATTAAAAGACAATCGAAAGCCGCAGAACAAAGCAGGCAAGAGTTCATCATGATCATCGTCATCATCATCATCGTCATCATCATCATCGTCATCTCATGATCATTGCCATCAAATCAAGAGCACAGCAGGAGTAGGAAATTTAAACCAAAAACCTGAAGCCAACTCTGGCCTGGCTTAACCTTATCGACATGTTTATGAGCTTCAGATAAGATGAAAAGAACCAGATGAGAAAAACGATAATGATGATGACGATGATGAAGAAGTAGAAAGGGAAAGAAAAAAGCCAAGTGTATAAATATTTACCAGTAACCGCAATGGGCCGCAACCCCGCCCACTTAATGAAATGCTAACCATATTCATTGACTAAAATCACAAGAGCGTAACCAAAAATAAAATAAAAAAAAATAAAAACAATTCAGTTTGAAAATCGAAATAATGAAATATGTTATACCCTCTCCAATGGGACTCATATGGATTCATTGCCTTCTCTTGGAGAGTATATGCCTCAAATTTCCGAAAAAAACGTTTACAGGGTATAAACAAAAGAAAAACCACAAAAGAGTTTGTTGAAAAATTATGTAAATGCTTTTTTTTTCTTTTGGAGGGGAAAATTGTTTAGGCAATTTTCACAATGTTTCTTAAAGCGGGGGGGCAAAATCAATTTGTATGGTAGGCGTGGCCTATAGCGGGTAACGGCTTATAATAATAATTGAATATTTGCTGCAGGGTTAAGAGGGAGAGAGAGAGAGAGCGAGGATTGGCAAAGGGGTTGAGGTGGCTTGACTCAAGATTAAGTTTTCCATTTTGCGGTAGGCAGGTGTAACCATCGATTTGCCGAAATGTTTTAGAAAATGTTAATGAAACTGCCTTTGTTGCCTTTGTTGGCAGCCATTTAATATTGACCAAATTCCTGATCCTTAATCATCATTTTACCTTTGCTCCGAAAACATCTTTTCAAACACATTTAAAATTTTCTTCACAAAAAAAAAAATAGCTAGTATGATCGAAGTGATAGAATCTATCAATAGTTCCCTTCTCCTATAATATTTTGAAATTTTTACCATAATGTGAATTTGCATAGTTTGCGAAAAATTAAGGAAAATGCTCTCAATTGTATTTCCCCGCCCTTTCCCCAAATGCCACTTGTACTCATTATATTATAACGTCGCCCTAAATAAGCGACCAACCAACCGACCACACAGCTCTTAGCCAGGCTTAGCGGCTCTGTGGCGGCGCAGTTTCAGTTTATTATCATTCTACCCCGGCATCCAGCACCCAGCACCCAGTACCCCGCACCCTCTCTCTATGTTCCATTCTACCCCGGAACTGTAACTCTTCATCAAAATAATGTAATTATCCAAATTGTTTTCTTTGAAATTTGTTTACATCATTTCTTGCCATATGCAAAAAAATACAGAAAAATTCTTGCCATCATCCGCATGCAATGCGAAAGCGTTTCCCGTTAAGAGCCACTTGAAGTCATGTGGGGAGGCAGGGGGGGGGGGAGAAAAGCGCGACAGATGGATGGGATAGGATGCGATGTGATGCGATGAGATGGAGATGCGATGGAATGGGAATGGGAATGGGAAGAGCCACAAGCCAACATCAGCAAAGAGCTACAATTTCATTATAACAACTCCAACACATCCATCCAAATGGGGCGCATAATCTTCATTATCATTAAAGTCCTCGGGACTCCATTGCTCTGGTCTGTTCTCCTCTGCTCCTGGGTATTGGGTCCTGGCGCGTCGCTAAACAGTTTAACTCCAAGCTTCCGCTTTTATTATTTTTCTCTACCTCTCTCTCTCTCTCTCTCTCTCTCTTTCTGTTTCTGTCTCCCTCCTTCAGGGGCATGCTAAGTACCAAAACTGAATATGTATGTGGCACATATGTATGTACATATATGTATGTATATAGAAAACGACTGTGTGTATATATAGCGTACGTTCATTATGTTGTATAATCCGCTCATAGTTAGTCGCATTTTAATTGCATTCCGCTTAAAAAAATTTGTTACTCCCCACTAATGAAATATTTTCATCTCTTTTCTGGTGATGATGATGAGATGAGAATAGTTTTACGTTACTTCCCACACTTGAAAACGCTAAAGTGCTGCTCCTGCTTTTGCCATTAGAAAGCACTTTTCCAGTCACTTGACTTGATCAAGATCAAGTTAAGATGCGATGCAATGCGATGAGATGAGTTAAGATGAGAGTCTTTCGATGGTTTACCAATCACTTGTCGGTCTAATTGCTTTGAAATCTCTTCCAAGATATAGGGAATAGGCGCCACCAGTTGACCAGAGAAAGAGAGAGAGAGCCATAGGGAAAGGGGTATATTGTGTGGCAGGAAGCTCTAACTCTAAGCGAATGGCTGCCGCTTAAAAATTGCCATGTCTATGGCAATTGCTTCCCCTTCCTTTCTGTGTCAGTCCGAACGGCATGTCAACGGCAATAATAATTGTAATAACCAACAGAGCACCAGATATAATGTATAGTATATATATATATATATATACTTGGCCAACTATTAAGGCCATGTGTTGCGAGCAGAGCAAAGCAACAACAGGTTGAGGTTGACAGGCGAACGCAAAAAGCAAAAGAAAACTTCGTGTGGGGCAACTCTCTGCTGCATGAACTGGATATTGGCTGCTAAGAATAGAGTTAAAAGTACCCCTGCCCTCCTTACTCCACCACCACTGCATCCCACAACCCTGCCTCCTACCACAACTTCGAAGGCAGAAAAAGCATAAGGCAGACAACTTGAAAAAGGCATTGATAAAGTGGGGGCAATGCCAAGATCCCAGATTGTTGGTGGCATTAAAAATAGGAAAACCTCCAAAATAATTGGCAACAAATTTTATATCTGTGAAAAGATTTTGCATCGTCAACACCCTCTGATTTAATTATCTAATGCTCGAGATCATCTTCTTTGAAATGAATTTCCCAACTAAACTCTATAAAGAAAACAATATCTTTGATTCTTATTATGTTCCGGCTATATGTATCTAATCTAATTTTAAAGATTTGATTGATTAAGCAAAAGCTATAGAGTAAACAAGAATTCCTTTACTCAAAATTGATAAGTAGTTAATTTTAATGATATATTTGAGCTACTATTCCTGACTGCATGCTTTTCAAGACCAAAGTGTTTTCACTTAACCCACTTCCATTGCCAAAGGCAGCGGCGACCACAGAAAACACTTACCCAAAAGCCTCGAAAAATTGCCTCCTGCGCACCAAGTTGATTAGCAATTCCAATTAGAAGTTTTTCCCATTTCTGACAGGCATAACAGTGAGGCGGCTTGAAGGCTTCTCATACCGAAAACCCCATCATCTCAACCATCTCAGCCATCCGTATCATCATCATCATCATCATCATCTTCATCTGGCATGCACAATAAAAATAAACAGATCATAAATAATATATGAATTCAATTCATATCTGAAAAGGATTTGCGGTTAAGATGCCGCCACCACCATCAGAGCAGAGCAAAGCGGTGGAGCCACCACGCACAAATATGGCCAGAAGGAAAACAAGTTTCCATAGCGAGAGAAGATCGCAACACAAAGGCAAAAAGAAAACAAGAAAAACACGTAGAGGCTGTCTCTGGCTCAACTTCCATTTACTTTTTTTTTTCTCCTCACACACAACGAATTTCCCAGATCTCTGAATGTTTTCATGGCCAAGTTAACAGGCGCACAGAAACTGCAGAAAATCGAAAAACAAACTGAATCCCAGCAGACAAAGTCAGCCAAGCGATCTAGCTCTGACAGAGAGCGCGAGAGAGAGTGAGAGACAGAGTGAGAGAGAGAGAGAGAGATGGAGTGACTTTGTGGCATGCAACATGCAACAACTGAGCAACTGCAAAAATAAATTCAAGTTCAGAGCCAACGAGTTATTGTTTCTAGACAAGATTCTTTCCACTTATTACACAAGTCATCAAGCAACGTCATCGTCATTCCCATCATCCACATCCACATCATAATTATCATCATCATCATCACCGCCATCATCATCATCATCATCATCAGCTCTGCTGTCATCTTGACATTAGCTGGAATCGCTCATCTCCTCATCCTCATCCCCATTTCCATCCTTATCCACATCCACAGACACACATCTCTGATCTTTGTTCTTAACGGTCAACAAAATTCAACTGGGCGTTGCCGCATCATTATCATGTTTGATTGTGTCAGTAGCTTCTGTATCCTGTATATACAACTGATTCCGATTCCTGTCTTCCCCCCCGCCACACTCCTCTTCACTCTCTTTGTGTCTCTCAAAACTCTTTCATCTTCCTGATGGCTCACACTAATTGTTAATTAATGGAATGCATGTCGGCGGCGGTTGCATTGGCATTGGCTTTGACCATCGGCGGTTTGCCTTGAAAGTGCCCATTTCCTCAGGCATTTCCTTAGGTCATTCAATCGGAAGATTAACTACATAATTGAATGGTAATCAAACAATTTCTATTCAATGCACTCGAAACACTTCAACAATTACACAATTATCCAACAACGAGTTCAATTAACGTTTTTCTACCCCTTGAACTGAACTAATAATCTCTTGATCTCTCTGAAGTTTACAGGTGAAATTCGAAATATTTAATTCATCTATTCGATAAAAAAAAAAACTGGCAGAACCTTCTAGTCGGAAATGGAATCAAGAGCTATTTTTGTTTTCGAAACATCTTAAATTTTATACAAAGTTTGTGAGAAGCAAAATGTGTTCCAGTTTCCTGATCCGCTTAAGTTTGCTGAAAATCTAAAGAAATAAGCTAAAATTAATCAATCATCACAACAAAAAAATTGCATAAAGTAGGCGAATAACTCGACTCAAAAACAAAACAAAATCGCAATTATTATTAAAAAGTAAATCCTACCAACCCGCAAATGAAACAGCATTGCAGACAATTTACTTTCAAATAGTAATTAGAAACTGAAAGATGCTTCGTGAAGGTGATTTTCCCTTTTATACCCCTCTTATACCCCTCTCTTTAATGTTGTCAGAGTCTTTTTGCAATAACTTTTCATTTATTTTTCAATTTTCAATCACTTTAGAAGTTAAATTGGTCTTCGAAACGTGTTTAATATACCAAAACAACTTAATAGACACTAGTTAAAGATGTAGATACATTTTCGTGTCAAAATATTTTGGCTTTCTATCAATTTACTTGTTCTAGATAATGTCTTTATCCACTTTAAAGCAAATCTATCTGCTATGTGATATCTGCTTTTCCATTTTCGTGCACAAGCTGACAACAAAAAGTAACTTTTTTTCTATATGAAATCCCCGAAAGAAAAACTTAAGCTGCTGCAATTTATACCCAACCATCTCCATCTCTCAATTTCCATCCCCATCCCCAACCCTATCCGCATCCGCAACCCCCAAGGTGCTTATTGATGCCACAACCACAGATGACAGAGAGACAGCTTTCTTAACTTTTTCCGCTCAGTGCTTTTGCCAGCTGCTGGTGATGATGCAATGAAAATGATGCGGAAATGCCTGGAAAAACATATATTTCATTTTCACAGTCAACGAGGCGAACGGCAACAACAGAAAACAAAAAAAAACTTTTTCAATCTGCAACCTCAGAAATGATGCTACAGCTGCCGCTGCTGCTGCTGCTGCTGCTGCTGCAAGGGCCCAAAAAACTGTGTCATCAGACGCATAACTTTTATTGAACTGCCGCAAGGAATTCGCACAAAAAATGAATGCTAAGGGAGAGGGAAGACGAATTGAGAGGTGGAGCAGAAGAAAGATTCTGTAACCAAAAAGTTAACACAGGTGACAGGTGACAAGTGGAAAGTCAAAAGCCGCAGACATTTTGTATAAATTATTACACTTGCATGCACCGCACACAAAAGTGAGAGAGGTCGGGTCGGCCCAGACGGGTGGCGGGGGGTGATTTGGGGTTGAAGTTGCGGCTGGTCGATATGCATTTATGATTGCATGTGACATTTGCATGAACATTTTGTTAACCCGCTCCCTTCCAGCTTGAAAACCGCTTCTCCTACGGTCTATGGTCAAATTCAACTTGTTGCCAAGTTTGCTTTGTGTAAAAATTTTCTTTCGTTTTTCCTTTCATCGCATTTCTGTGGCATTTGGCACGACACAATCATTAAATAGCCATGGCCAAGTTGGTTGACAACAAATTACAAGCGCACATTGTAAGAGTTGCACTTTAAGCGACATAAATTTCCTGCGACCAGTGCAAAAAAATAACAAAAAAACCAAACGTAACACGGGAAACTAAACTAGTTTGGGTCGACTTATTGCATATGCTATGGAAAGTTTTTCGTTTAAAGTTTATAACTCCTTAATTAGGGGAAACTACAAATAACCGACTAAGGAATAGAAATCAATCTTTTTCTAGATTAAATAGAATTATTATGCACTTGCAATATTTATTTAGCTTTGTGATTAAGTCGAAAAGACTCTTTAATGCTGATTAAAGCTATGGTATAAGGAGCACAAGAACTTCCACGACATGAGCCAGTAGGTGTCAATGTACAATTGCAGCAACAACAAGGAACAAAGACGCGTCGCGATTGTTGTTCTTGTTGCCACATACCAAATGTGGACGTCAGACGACAGCAGACAAAAGACAGAAGACGCCAAGAAGCTGGAGCTGGTGCTGGTGCTGGTGCTGGAGCTGTAGCTGTAGCTGTAGCTGACATTGTTGCTCGATTCCATTCTCTTTTTCATTTTGGTTAGGTTGGTGGCTGCTGCTGTGGCTGCTGCTTGTTTCTTGGCGGTGTCTATTGACACACGCAACGTATGAGTAATGTCTTGGAATTCCTCTTGTAATTACGCTAGGTATTAGCACATAAATAGCACCAACAATAACACCAACAACACCAGCAACAGCAGCAATCGACCCCACAGAGCTGCATTTAATTAGTGGCATAGAACAAACTGCAAACATGTCAAATGAAATTGTTGGCATAATTCATAATTAAATTGTTGTCGTGCTAAAAATTCTTTCTTTTAGTGGCTGAGAATGGCGTCTGCAGTTAGCAAGTTGATGTAGTCAATTGTGGCGCCCAACGTAAGGGAATTTTTCCTGAGCGAAGTAATGTTTGCTTTAGTAATGTTTTGCATTTAAGCTTAATTTCTTTCTCATTTCAATGTTTTTTTTTTTTTTTGTTATCGCTAATTGCTCCTCTGCCGAAATAAGATTCAAAGAAAAATGGATTAACTATGTATATAGTAAGGATCGTTGGAACGTAAACGTAAATTTAAGTTTTGAATCAAAAGTGGCGCCCAACGTTTTCATTTATTAGCGTGTCTTTCTCTTTTAGGTAGCGGTAAAATGTAAATCGCCCTCTCTTATATGACAATTGATTGCTCATTTTCATCCTTATGACTTTCTACATCAATTGCCCCATTGTCTTTCGTAGTAAAGTGAAGGCTATATAAACTTTGTTGTAGCTTGGATTTTCTTGCGATCAGCAGAAGGTGGCGACCAATGTGAAAATCGGTTTTCCCTCAGCCACTCTCTATTTTAAGCTCCCGCTCTCTCTCCCTCTCTCTTTTCCTCCCTCTGTCTCTCTCGTTGGCTTACCAAAGTGATGGCTACATAAATTTCAAGTCACAAGTTGTTGTTGTGTCGCATTGTTAGCCACGTTTTGGTCTTCATTCTCAAGCGTTGACATTTTTAGCCTCATTGTTGGCGTCGGTTGTTGGCGGTGTTATTGCCGGGTTGTCGGTTTCTACCATTGTTAAAAGGCCTTTTAAATATATTGTCATACTTATGGCTCACAGAGCATGCCACATCGCACCGCACTGCAGCACAACGAACCGCACCTACCATGCAATCAGAGAGACCGTTAGCTTAAAGACTCTTTCGGTTTACCATTTGACTCTCAGCCGAAAGACCACCCAAAGAGTTCAAAGACTTTGGTTGACATTTCGTTTGTGTTATTGTTGTTGCTGTTGCCGGCAAACAGACAGACGGACGGACAGACAGACAGACAGACAGACAAACCACATCCGTTTTTTAAACATGTTGCATGTTGCACACATTGCATGTTGCTGTGTAAATGCAGTTCCAATTGATTGACATAAGCGCTTTAAAGTCTTAAGGTCTCAACCTTAGGGCCGGCAAAATATATAGATGCCCTTCCCCACCGTCCAAAGAAACGATATAACCATGAATTTCGCAGCACAAATATCTCTGTCACTCCATGAGAATAGTGAATAAAATGCCGCAATAGCGGTAAGGATAAAGGAGCTTGGAAGTTGGCTGACAGGAGTCTCTGGGTATCGTTGGCGGATAACCATAATATCAATTTCAATAAACTAACAAGCAAATGTTCACAGACAAAGGCAGGAGGAATGGAGAATAAGCAATGGTTGTGCGTGTGTGTGTGTGTGTGTGTATGAGTGCCATCGTCTGGCTTTAGAAGAGATCTGGCCCATATGAGCTTGTCATATGTTTCACGCAGCAGCAAAAAATAATAAAGGAAAGTTGGCATCAAGTGCCAGGAACGGTTGGCCTACTATAGCGCCAAATGGCTCATGGAATTTTTTTTATTGGAAACGTAAAATCTGACATAGCCATAACTAAGTCACCTATCCTTTCGTTTTTTATTTTCGATCTTATTTTTTGTTTTATTAAATATCAATAAAGATTGATTCTAAAAAAACTTTCACATCAAAAAACAAGGCTGAAAGCTAATCGACTCTTTCATATTCTTCTGCAAAAGTTATTGTGCTTGTCAGGCAATGATATTTTTAAATGTCCATTCTCTTAACTAAAGCTACCATTTGATAGTATTTTTAGTTAGATTTCTTTACTTGACTTGAATCCAGCCCTGAAACTGCGAGACACAGACAATGCTGGCAGCATATAAAAGGTAAATTTCAATTGTATAGACTAACTGGCACAGCAAATGAAATCGAGATAGGACAAAAATGGAATTAACTTTACTACAATGAAAGATTTTCTGCAAATCTTTTGCTTAATTTTGTGCAAAAATAGTTGCAGCTGTTTGGAATGAAACAATTTCAACTTTACTTTTATGTACACGACGCCCAAAAGCTGACTATGAAATTTGACAAATTTTGTCACTCCCACAACAAAGTTGTTGCCAGTACATACTATACCTACATATATATGCACATATATATACATACATATATATATGTATAGAGTTGATGCCCTTGTCATTTGTCTTGTCTTCTGTCTTGTGCCTTGTCTTGTGTCTGGTGCCTTGTGCCTTATTATACTCTGGTTGCATTTTGTTGTTTGACAAGTTAAATTAACATGTGGAGGACACGCCCGAATGCAGGCAGGCTGGCAACCTAGTACAGGCTGGGTTGACTCCTTTAGTTTTGAATTTTACATGTAAAGTGCCAAATGTCAGCACATTTGTGACAACTATTCTCCTATTTGCCATTCTTGTTTCTTGAGTCTTAAATTAATGTTCGAGCTAAACAAAAACATGTCCTGGCAACGCCTGCAGTTGCAGCGGCTGCAACTTTTCTTTCACTTTTTTTTTCGTTAACTCTCTCTTTCTCTCTCTCTGCTTCTAACGAGATGCCTTTGGGCTTGAAGCTGATTTCCTTTGTTTTGTTATCCTTTTGTTTGGCTGGCATTGTTCAGGAATTTAGGTAGCAAAAGAAAAGAAAACGTGCCAAGATGCAAACTGAAGCACAGCGAGCAAAACCTTCAGATATACATAAACACACACACACATACATAGAGATGCTATAAAAAGTTCAGAACGACCAACCTTAACCCAAATTTTTCCCAGTTAAATCTCAGTAAAACTTATCAAAAAAGTTTAGACAAATTCAAGTACAGAAAGCAGAGCAATAGTTCGAGATTTGGGAAAAGGAAACTTGTTAAAATATTGAAGATCATATTTTATAATCCAAAGATGGAAAGTTCAAGAGTGGCTGAACAACTTTTCTTATTGAGTGTTTCTTTTTCAAAAATCAATTCCCTTTCAATTAAGCAGACAAAAAAACCCATGAAAACCTCAAAACGACACCCAAACCAAAGGAAAATGCTTTAAAAATTAATATGTTGAAAATCTTCGAAACAATTTGCCAACTAATAGCAAAAGGCTTAAAATCGCATTAAAAGTTTTTCATAAGTGCAAAAACTACTGGCAAGGCCACACACACACATACACACTCTCTCGCACACACATACACACACACACATAGACTCTTATAGAGTCATTCATGAAATTCAATATGCAAAAAACTTAAGGGGCCAAAAACTTTTTCTCCAGACAGAAAGGCTTAAAGCCTTAAACACTCAAGTGTGAGAAGAAAGTAGGGAAAAAACAAGGCTTGAGGCAATGTGGAGAGGGCGAGTGTAGAGGAGTGGAGGACGATAGAAGTTTTCCGCTTTAAACAAAAAGTTTTTCCTACACACACATACCTACACATAGCACAAAAATATGGTATGTAAGTCAAGAAATCATCAGTAAGCATTAGCATAATGCTAAAGTTCTCTTGCGGCACAGAAGTGACCAGAAGTTTTCACTAAGCAAGACATGAACAACAACTTTGTTCACCTCAACGCAACGCAACTGAACTCAACTCAAGAACTCAAGTCCAAGACTTGTTTTCTTTATTTGCAGATGCTCTGAAAAGGGTTTGAAAAAGAAACCAAATAAGGATACCAACAACAACAATAAAGCAACAAAAGCCAGTCCATTTAATGGCCATGCAGGATATACGCCTACGCCTTGAACCGCAACATAATACGGCCACATTCTCAACCAGTTCGTCCCTTCCATCTGCCGAAACAACTCTGATTGAAACAGCCAGTGAAAAGTCATTGCAGTCAAACGTCGTTGATTTCAGGTGAGTGTCCTCGCCCACTCTTGAAAAGTGGTCTTAAAATTTATATCTTGATGTCCTTTTTAACAGTGACTTCTCGTCGAATTCAAATACTGTGAATACATCCGCAAATACATCAAGTGTTCCGCATTATTTTCATCACCATCATAATCATCATCATCATCATCAGCAGCAACAGCAGCAGCAACAGCAGCAACAGCAGCAACAGCAGCAGCAGCCAACAACTAGACGGCATCATCACGTGGAGCAGCTGCAACTCTTGCACAGTCATCATCATGCCCAGCCGGGGCAACAGGACGACCTCGACCATCATCATCATCAGCAACAACAAAATCAGCAGCTGCACTTGCCACGCTCGCCCAGCTCCGAGGAGGATAATTCACCCACAGAAATGAATAATTGTCGTCGTTTGGTTGATAAACCGCCATTGGTAAGTACAAAAGCGAAATGGAATACTCTATTCGATAAAGAACTTGCACTCTAGGACATGAATCAATTTCAATTTATCAACGGAATTTTCAAAATCATTCGGTTTTAATAATTCAGAGCATTAGCCAATACTCCTTCTTCTATCTGCTCATATTAGTCCATTATTTAAAATAAAAGGAAACTCAAAATTCACTTACCCTCTTTTTCCTTTCGCTTCCACTCCAGACTTGCACTTCCTCCTATTCCAAACACATGTTGATTTAGCGGTACGCGCCAAGCAGCGATCACATATATACATACGTACAAACGCATAAATTTACACTTGTCTCTTTTTGCCTTATCTATCCGTTTAACGCCTACGCAAAATTGCGATGCCGACGCGTCGTCGCGACGTCGGCGCCATAATGTACACACAGAAGCAGAGCACCTTAGCAGCAGCAGTGGCTCCAGTGGGTTGTTATTGTTTATTGTTGTGATATAACGGCACGCGCCAAGCACCGATCAGACATACATACATATGTACAAGCGCACACTTTTACACTTGTTTCTTTCTTCCTTTTCCATCCGTTTAACGCCTACGCTTAACTGCGATGCCGACGTCGCGACTCGTCGGCGCCATATCTTACACGCAGAAGTAGACCTACTTAGCAGCAGCAGATCGTGGACACATTTGTTGTTGTTGTTGTTGTTGTTAGCAGAGTCTCCTGTGCGTTGTTGTTTGCAAAGGCTCCTGCGGTTTGTTGTTATTGTTTACTGCAGAGGGTTCTGAGTGTTGTTGTTGTTAGCTAGTGGGTGGATATTGTTGTTGTTAGCTAGTGCGTGGATATTTTGTTGTTTAGTGACCAGCAATTACCTTCTTAATATTTTGTTTTCTCTTGGATAGACGCGGGGGCTGAAGGCAAAGACAAGCGGCAGGGCAAAGCGGCAAGGCAAAGCGGCACGCACTATCCCTAGCCCGCTTGCCAATTGGAAAAAATGTTTCTCGGCTTTCTTTGGGTTTTTTATTTTGTTTGGCACTTGAGATCGTTGTTTTTCATGCACTTGCAGTTCGTTTTGCTTTTTGTTTTGTTTTGCTCTTGAAATTGTCGGGTTTTTTTCCACTTTTATTGCATTTGAAATTCGCACATTTTTTTTGCGTTTTGCCTCCCACCCGATAAGTTGGTTAGGTTAGTTATCGAAATTTACCGGAGGTGTTGCCAGACTGTTTGTTAGGTTAGTTATCGAAAATAACCGATTTCGAATTAATCGATCGCGATAGCCGCAGAATCTAGCCGTTTTAAATTTAAAATTTTCTAGCCGTTGAATATTTCAAATTATTTGTTCAGAAACTTAAAGGGTATAACAACCTCCACTTGCCGAATATCGGCTCTCGGAATCTATTCTGCAATATTAACGATTAGCCAAAACAAAATGCAGTGCTTAAGAAGTGAAGAGGGGGCGTCTGGGGAGCAATCATTTTTTGTATTGTTGCCAGGATTTTGCTAGTCTCTCTATTTCTACTTTATCTTTTGCTCGGCACACAAATTACTTTGCACAATGCAACAAATCTGCTTACGTTGATGATATTCCAAACGTTGTGGACGATGGCTTCGGTAAGGGTGGGTGGCGGTAAGAACGAAGACTAAAATAAAATGCTAATAGCCAAGGAAAATCGCCTAGGCAAGACAAAAAAAAAGAAAGGAAAACGGAGAAATTCGCAAATTGACAGAAGCAGACAAAAGAAGTAAAGGTAAAAAGCAACAACAACAACAAAATGCAACGACAATTACATAGCATACTTTAAGGGGGGACTAGTTGAAGAACATTTTGTAAAGTGGTCGGAGTTGGCTGCAATTGCAGTGCTTGAAAAATCAAATGCAATTTACCAAACACTTGACAAAAATGAAAAAAAAAAACAAATAAAACGAAAAGCCGAAAAGTGTTCATTAAATTAATTTGCACAAAATGCAAATTTTGCAGCGCCAAAACTAACGGCACTTCGGCACGCGCCAATTGCAGGCTCTAACTGAAGTGCACCAAACACACTCACACAGAGAATGAATGGGACAGAGTGCCAAAGAGAACGGGAGAGCCAGAGAGAGAGAGCCAGATAGCTGTCTGATGTCTGGGTGAAACTGGCAGGCAAATGCCGTTAACTTACTGACTTTACTGACACATAAATCGCATGACAAAAGTCCTATATCGCCCTACAGCAAGCACCGACCGCCCACCAGCCACCAACCCACACACCAACTCATAGGCGTGTGTTGTGTGCTGCGCTTGAAAGTAGGCAAAAGTTTTTGCTCTGCTAAATCAAATGCCAGAGACAACGGCAGCTATAAATGCAGAGCAACGATGAGATTCACTCTTTCTCTTTGCCCCTCTCTCAGTCCTAACTTAAACACGTCTATTGTGCTTTTATACCTTATGTCTCACCCTTTATCCTTTTCACCGTGCATTCTTGCCAAGCCCCCGGTTTCCCCCGAATGCATTCCTTTATGCCTGCGCTTTTCGCTTTCAAAGTAGTTGGAGAATGCTGTTGTTGAACAGCATCTTGGCAAGTGCTATCCAAAGTAGTGCCACTTTTTTTTCTAGCTTCAAGTCTTTTCCAATGTCATTAGCATAATGGGGGCATTAGGTTCTGCTTGTGATTCTCGTTTTGCCTTTGCTTAACTGTGATTGCTGCATACTTAATGACAATCCCACCGACTGAGAAGGATATCGAGAACAAGAACGAGGACGAGAACGAGACTTAAACTTAATCTGAATCGAATCGAATAGAACAAATGAATGCAATGAGGCCAATTTAATTAATTTGAATTGGTAAACGAACTAAAGATTACTTCATTCTTTCAAAGGCAAAGTTGGGCAAGGCTTTTCATAACTTGTTAAAGTTTTATCCTATTAAGGGCAAAGCACATTTTCTTTCACTTGTGGTTTTTGGTCTTTCTTTCTCTCTCTCTTAAAAAAAAAAACTTTTTTCATTTCTTTACACAATTAAAAGATGCTTTAAGACCTTTTGTTTTCCAAATCTTTAGCCCATCACCAAATTTGTACACCATTCAAAAAGGACCAACTAAGCTTTAAGGCAACAGTTTAAGCTAAAAAAAAGCTGCACGTTTTTTAAAGAGTTTTCAGAGCTTAAAACTCAATTGGAAACATTTTGCATGCCATGACTAGACACACATTTTTCTATGCAGTTTATTTCGTAATTAAACGCATTTTCAAAAGTAGATAAATATGTATTTTGCTTGCTTTTAACTCTTTACCATTGCCCAACCAAATTCCGTGCTTCAGGCTAGCCTAGTCCATTAAAAAGTTCAATTTCCTCTTACTCTAACTTAACTTTCATCTTTGGGTAAATCAACATAATGATTATAAATTAGCAAATATTAGTTATAAATTCAACTTAACTTTCGTCTCTCATTTTTTGGCTAATTACATAGTAAACGCAATAAGCTGGGGGAAACATTTTAAAGAAGCGCCTAAAAGCTGGCAATACCAAATGACCAAAAAGTAGCCAACAAACAAACAAAAAAAAAACAAAAAAAAAAGGGGGAAGAATGAAAGAGGAAAAACTTTCATTTCTCCTTCAAAGTAATTTGCCACCACAAAAGCCAAAAGGCAGACAGACAGACTAAAAGGGGGGCGGGGCTTGGCCCCTTGGTTAACATTTTATTGGTAACCAAAAATTTTACACATCAATCTCAAATGGGTGGGAGTGAAAATGTATGATGGGCGTGGCTGGTTTGCTGGCTGCTTGTTGTTGTGGTTTATGGTGGGGACTAAAGTGTTTTTGATGTCTGGCTGAGGTTGTTTTTCGGTATGAAGACCTTAAGGGGACGGGGAAAGTGGGGTTGGGTGGGTGAAGAAAACAAATCCCAGACCTGCACCTGCTCTCTGACCGAAAATTGCAATTATAGCATTTGAGAGAAAAGCTTGTTTCAAGGGAAGCAAATGGGTGGCAAGGTGGTGGTGGCGAGGTGGTTGTAGTGATTCCAAATTGGCCTAGAACATGCAAATTGCAAAATTGTAACTGGTTCTCTGCAATATTTCAGGTAAAACGTCTCACCATGGGCATCGGCCTGCTGCGGGGCACCGAAGATAGCCGTCCCTTGGTGCATAATACCTGCTCCTCTTCACTCAATTCGGCCGGCTCCACGCAAACCATTTCCGATGGCTATGTGAACGAGGCCATCTGTGAGCCGGATAAATATGTTGCAAGCAAATTTGGTGATTCATGCCGTCAATCGTTAACGGCATTGGAAACGGCCACTCAGAGATTGCAAAACGAAATGCCTGCCAGCAAGAAATACTTAAGGGAAACATGCAGTGGTAAGCAGAAAGTTGCTCGATCTTCTTAACGAAAATCTTCCAATCATTAGCTGCTCATCTCCTTCACTTAGCCAACTCCAGTCCCAAGCTCTTTGCCTCGAGCAGTGCCTCACCTCTGCGTCTGGATAACTTGAGTTTGGCTGAGCAGCAAGAGTTAAAAGGAGCCGCCTGGTTCCAGGCGGGCATACCCCGTGAAATATCGCTGGAGGTGCTTTCGCGACAAAGTCCTGGAGCGTTTCTAGTGCGTCAGAGTAGTACGAAACCAGGATGCTTCGCCCTATCCCTAAGAGTGCCGCCTCCATCACCCAGAGTGGCTCATTACCTGATATTGCGCACACAAAGGGGCTATAAAATAAAGGTTATAAACAAATAACAAAAGTGTTTCTTTAACTAACCAATTTCAAAAAACCATTTACAGGGCTTTACCAAGGAATTCAGTTCACTTAAAGCGCTCATTACCCATCATTCCGTAATGCCAGAACTTTTACCCGTACCACTAACTTTACCCCGACCTCCACACATCAGAACACCAGCTGCCTATGGCAATGGCAATGGCAATGCTGCCGCTGGTGGTGGTGCTGGTGGTGCTGGTGGTGTTGGTGGTGCTAGTGGTGGTGCTGGTGCTAGCGGAGGTGGTGCTGGAGATTTTGAAATGTATGGCTCTTTAAATGATTTTCGTGAAATGATGGCCGATTTGAATGTGTGATGGTTAAGCGGGCGAGCGACCGACCAAACGACCGCTTGGACCTGGAGTACTTAATTAATTATATAATTATGTCATGTTGATTGAATTAAGCTTCGCCTGGTTGAGTCCCTGGACATGGACCATGTCTGGGCTGGATAACAATCTGTTTAATTTGCGTAATTGGCTGTGCTGACGGTTGACGTGGCTACCAAACACAACAGTAAAACAAACCTGTCGTCCAGGTGCAAATATATACAACAAATTTTTTTTAATGGAAATTCATAAAAAATATACAAACACACACACAACTCCACACCACACTTACACACACACACACACACAACAAAAAGAAAACATACATGTTTGAATGCAAACAGACATTTCAGTGATTATTATTATACTTTTTTCTTTTTTTTTTTTGTGTGGTTTTTTTTTGTTGATTCGTCCGATTTTGAGTAGCAGCTGCAGACAGAAATCTATCTATAGATGGGTGGATAACACAGATTATATGTCTGTGGGGGGAAGGGGACTGGGGGCGATACATTTATGTTTCCTCGTTTTTTTTTTTTTTTTTTTATTAATAAATTTTTCTCTGATGTTGAAATAAATATTTGATATATTGCATGATGTATTCTATGGCTGTTTGCTACATTTTTCATAGCATACTTTTTGGGTTCGAGCATTTTTTAGTTCATTAAAAAAGCATTTGATGCAAGAGCAGCAGCAAAAAGCAGATATGATTATATAACATATAAATTGATATATATGTATGTGAGTATGTATGTGTCTACATATATACATATATCTGTCTGACGGTGTAATACTAATCGTTTAAGTAGCTAGGTTTATATAATAAATCAATTATGCATTTGCTATTTGTAATTGTATTTGTATTTGTAATTGTTTATACCTACTTTTTTTTGTGTAATAAAAGAAATGAAATATTTAACAAACAAAAAAAAAAAGATAATTCAATTATAGAAGTCAAGAATCGAAATTATTAAAAACTTTATTATTTCACCTTTAATTTTGGGATAAATGGAAAAATATAAATAATTTTTCTTATAAACCATATTAATTTTCCATAAGATTCTTGTTCTTTTCATATCATAGAGTTATGATATGGTAATGTAGTAGAAGCTCTTAAGAAAGGAGATTAAAGGAGAGAAATTTCAAAAATAGAACAAAATACATAGAAATATTTAGTAGAAATTCGAAAAAAGAACAAAATACATAGAAAAATTTAGTAGAAATTAAAAAAACAAGTAGAAAATATTGTAACAGGGTTGAGAAAGAGAATTGTCTGATCATCTGATTCAAATCTAACAGACATTACCCAACACTGAACGAGCCTAAGAGAGCACTGTTAAATAAAGCTTCATTTTAAAGTTTGGCGCTTAATTTCAAAACAGGTTTCACCTCATTCGAAGACAAATTAAAGATCTTTGGAAAACAAATTTTTCTCTAAACAATTAGTATGGACTTCATCTCTCTCTCTCTCTCTCTTCTTGTTGGTTTTTGGCCAACAATATGTTAGCTTTGTTTGATTCTGCTTTAAGCCATTAAACATTGCAGACGTTTGTTCGACAGCTTGTAACGCGAGTTTGTTGTTTATTTTGTGTGTGTGAGTGTGTGTGTGCTTCTTTTTTTCTCTCTATGCCCGTGCGTGTGTGTAACGGAAATTCAAAATTTTCAGCCCATTCAAAGACAAAACGAAATCAATTTGAGGTAAGAACAACTGAACAACAATTTAAGTATAATTATATGTAGTTTTTAATTTTCCTTGGTATTTATGACAAGAGAGAAACAGTCCATGCTCGAGTGCAGTTCGACGGCATTTTGGTGCCTTTTGCTGTCTTGTGTAATTATAATCAACTGTTGGCGAAATAAACAAAAAGCAAAATCAACAACGAAATAAAGAGAGACCTAAGTAAGTAGGTACTAGTTGGTCGGATTTCATTGAGTTTTTTTTTTTTTTTTTTTGCGTATTGGGTAAATATTTACTAGTTGTAGTTTTTGTATTCCAAAATTTTTTTTTTTTATTGTTTGTTATTGACGCCCACCACCACAACGGAGATGACCTTATATGGTTGAAAGGTATTGCCCAATGATAAATTATATTCTATATATTCGTATCTGTGTGGATTCCCCCAAAATGATATGCAAAAATCAAAGTGTTTCTTGTCCACAGGGTTTGGCCATTTTTGGGTTTTGGGCTGATGGATAGAGAGGGCGGAGGGGGAACATCTTGTGTGCGTGTGCGGCTCTTGCTTTAGGGCTTAAAAAAAGAAGCAGATGATTCCAATTTGTTGCTTTGGCCATTTTCGTAATGATAATTAAGCTACCATAAGCTGTATTTCTATATGTCGTTAATTATGGCTTAAAAACGAAACCCGAAAAAAGAAGAAAATTACCACTATAGGAACTGGGGAGCATGATTAATTGTCCAGGCCGATGTTCCTATACCCTTATTTGTATGTAGCTACATATGACATAATCTTTGCCCTTAAATTGCTAATTGTCATCTCAAGCTGAGGCAAGGAACTAAAAAACAACCAATTATTATCGTTCTACTACAATTTTTCCAAATGGTTTTAATGTAGTTAATTGTTTTAGTACTAAGGAAGTCCATTAAATCACACAAAACAATAATCATCAACTTCTTGCGATTTTTTGTCCAACTAAATCAACTTTAAAGCCTTTTTTCAGTTATTTGATGTGAATAGCCTAAAATTCGATATTCCAAAAGCAATTGCCTTTCCTTTTAGCTACAGTAGAGAACATTTCATCCATAAAACTGAACTATGTTGAGGTTTGAATGCCCTTGCAAATTATATTGGCCCCCCCATGGCGTATACGTAACAATTTTTCATGTATTTTCTTAGTCGATACGCTAAATATTTTCATGCTTTAACATGGCAATTTTTTTTGGCAATTTCGAAATATTGTAACTTTATTTTTAACTTCAACTTGATATGCTTAAATGCCTTGAAAGACTTGGGAAAAAAATTTCATTGTATTTTGTTGGCATTCTTGGATTATTTACGCATTCACATGAACATTTTTTTTCAAAAATTAGACAATAAATTAAGAAGAAAATTAAGACTTTGTAGAGCACAAAGGGATATCTATTGTAAAAATAGTTTAATAGATAATTGACTATTAGCTTGGCAAAGTTGAGGTAATTGTCACTACAATTTTAAAGATTTTTCACATTAACTTCGCCAATTTCAAGAGGCTTATCTTCACCCAATGCCAACTAAAAACAGCTGCAGTTCCCTGGAGGCCCAAAAAACTATGGGAACTCAATAAGAGGCACCCATTTTGATTGTTTCATATAGAAGGCTACTGAAATATGTCCTTGCTGATTAAATACAAACAATTCAGTGTTGGACAGTGTATTCATCAAAACTAACAAAAGTAATCTAGTGTGTCGAAGCGCGAAAACATGTAATGGAATTTCGAAAAAAAACAAAAAAATAAAAGGTTTTCCCCTCTCCAACTCCCATTCCAACACCAACTTAAGTGGCAACTGCATTCCCAGCTTCGTCAGCGCCTTCTCCGCCACCTTCACCACCTCCACCACCATCACCTCCACTCTCCAACTGCTAACTGAAACTTGTTGCCAATTGTTTTGTCTGCCGCAAAAAAAAAAAAAAAAAAAAAAAAAACCCAGCCAAGCTCTGTGTAATGTGTTTATTAAAAATTATTATTGTTCGCATTGTGTGGAGCGGCATCTCTCTTTTTATGACGACTTACCATCATCAGCTGATGTGGAGCAATTGGACAACGTCGACCACGACGACTGCCATGACTGCCTCCACCAAAAGTTGTAAACTCGTTATACCCCAGTGAAAAAAGCAAAAACCAAAAACAAGAAACAAAAAACTGTGTAAAAATATTTAAAGAAAACGTGCCAACAATGAGTGAGCATTATTACACATACTCAACGAAACGGCGAGCACATGGTAATATAATAATAATAATAATAAAACATAACAAAAACCAGCAAGAAAAAGTTTTTAAATGAAATGTTGAAAATAATAAATGTGGATCTTGGTCTTGGTCTGAGTAGGTCAGTCAGACAGTTAGCCAGTTTTACTGGTCAGGGACTCTAATAAAATGAAGGTTGTGCCAAACTGGAGTCATTATGTAAAAAGGGATATCAATTTGAGTTAAGATCTTCTTTTTTTTTTTTAAATAGTTGCAAACTGTTTCAAAGCCACACTGAAACCTAATTTAGAAGGTAGTACGAAAAGTTATTCGTTGTTGTTTTTTAGAAAAGCTCATCCCAATTTCAACAGGGGTATGCACAAAAAGTGGACTCTGATCTTGAATTGCTTTGCCTATCTTTTTTTCGCTTAATTTAGTTGCAATTCCCAACTAGTTTTAACGTTGAATATATGGTATGGCGATTGCAAAGTCTAATGGGGATAGATCTTGGTGGTTCTTGAAAAAGGTTTATAGAGAACCTGCTCACCATAACCTTTGCAAAGATTGACCTCGAGTCGGCAAAAACTTCGTTTGATAGCGAGAATAATTGAGTTGAATTATAGTTGACTGACTAAAGATCTCCAAAGACTTTGTTGAAATTTCTGAACATTTTCAGCTTGTCCAGTGTTGAAAAATGGACTTTCAATCAAAATAAATCTCATTTTAAATGTTAGAAATACATTGTAGACTAAAATATTGATTGAAATTGGTTCGAAAACTAATCTTTGTCTCAAATTTGCTTTTCTACTTTGTGGACTGAGAATCTCTTCCTTAGCTCTTAGCAAATTGAATATTATTTTGAAAGAACTTAGAAATTATATTGGCTTTACTAACAGAATATTTCAAGCTTCAACATTTAACTGTAAGATATTTTTATTTCCACTTTTGAGTATTGGAATTTGATCTTTCTCTTGCCCAACTTGAGCATCTTATTTTTGCCTTCTATTAGCCTAATTTTTTGTTAGCTCAATTAACATTTCGGCCTAATCAGCAATTGACATTGAAAACTCTCACATTTTAATGATCAGCCCACATAATTATTACAAACACACACACACACACCCAAGACAATCAATTTCTCACACTCCTCTGCAATCTGAAATGACTTTTTGGACTAATCAAAATTTTAACACATCCGTTCCCCTATACGATGCATTTGCGCCCACTGATCGATTCAATGGAAATTGGATCCAATGATCATTGAATTAAATGCAAGAAAAATGCATACCTACGCCCTGTTTTTTGTGTTATGACGATTGCCCAATCGCTTATCGAACGTCCCTGAAAAGAGATAAACAATGGAAACCAACGCTTTTTTTTTCTTTTCCCCGCCTTCCTCTCACTCCGCATGATGACCTCAGAGGGTTTCCACAATTGTTTAAACATCCCAAAGAAATTCACAAATCGAAATTCAATTTCAAATTCATAGTTTCAACGATGACGTTTGTTTAAAAAGTTTTCGAGCTCGTGCATCAAAAAAAAAACAAAAAAAAAAAAACAAGATCATTAGACATTGGCATCATCATCATTGGCATCATGGGTATTGCATTTTCAAGGTTGTTTCAGGTGTATATCTCAATCTCTCGGAATGCCTGTGCCATGAAAATGCAAATTTCATCTCCCTGTAGCATTGGTAGTATTCGCCATAAGCAATGTTTTCAATGAGCCTAATCATTAATGTTCAAAAGTGAAATAGGCATGAAAAGGCAAAAGGCAATACGCAAACTTACAAAGACAATAGTTAAACAGAATGAGGCAGAGAGAGAGAGAGAGAGAAGGAGAAAGATGAAGAAAACCAAAAACAAAAACTAAAAAAAAAGCAATGTATGGGGGGGAAACAACAAAAACAACAAAAAAAAAAAAGTTAAAAGTTGAAAATGAGTAAAAATAAAAACCGCTAGCGAACCTGATTTACCGACGCCACTGGCCAACTGACTGAATTTTTAGGAATTGCCTAACCAACCAACAACCAGCAGCCAAGCAACAGCAGCAGCAGTAGCAGCAGCAGCAACAGCAGCAACAGCCGCTGTAATACGACTACAGTGATCACTCGACAAAAATGGAATCAATTAAATATAAAGCCCACTTTATATATGTAACAATTTCTTACGATTTCTGAGATATATTAAACTTTTTGACCTAAAAAATCAAGATTTATTTAGAAAAACTTTGAAATATGTAGAAAACTTTGCTCTTATTAAGACTTGTGAAACTAAAATGCTTCTTAGTAGAAACCTTTGAGTTTGTTGGGTTTTTTTAAATATTCTAAACTGAGCTTGATTGACATTAGAAATTTCAATATGAACAATAAAAACCAAAATGTTCACAATTTGAGTTAAAAAAAAAAAAAAAAACATCTAAAAAACTTCAAAAATTGCCTTTTGTTTAAGACTGTTTTGAAATATTTTGCATTTTTGCATAATTTGAATATGGCAAACATTTGACAAGTTGTTGGAATCTCTGAGGCAATTGCTGTTGCTCCATTATATCGACTGCCCACTGTTTCCTGCGGTCTCTGAGGCTACCTTTGATAGCGTTTTTGTAGGCAGTCTGAAGCTGCCAAAGGTTTGTGTACTATTTGCGACGCGCGTCGCACTTTCGGTTTTTGAGTTTTCGAAAATGAAAAAGAAAAAAAAAATAATAATAAAACTTGTTCACTCCATGCAGCAGCAGCAGCAAAAAAAAATTTACCAACCGATCAGATTGCATTCGTCTCTGAGTCTACTATATTGAGTGTGTGTGAGCGTGTGAGTGTGTGTGTGTGTGTGTGTGTGTGTGGGCATTATATAATCCAGTTAATTTCTTTTAACATTTTGTTGTTGTTGTTGTTTCTGTTGTTAACTTATGTTTTTTTTTTTGGTTGTTTTGGGTTGTTCGAAGCCTCCACACAGCGTCATTCGTTGTTCGGACCTCGCGTCAGTTGGACGTACACGTCGATACGAAAGATTGTCTGACATCCAAACTTAAAGCAAAGATATAGCTATAGATATATAAAAACACACACACATATATATAACTCTATATATATATATATATATATGAATAAGGATCAAATGCAAATTAAAACTTTATAAAGTGAGTGTAAATCAATTGAAGTGAAGTGTGGTTTTATTTCATTTTTGGGATAATGCAATGAAAAACCGCAAATGTAATCGGAAAACAAAAAAAAATTCAACTCACTGCAAGACAAGTTGGGAAATCTCCTCTAGGAGAGAGAGAGAGAGAGAGAAAGAGAGAGAGAGCGAAACAAGTTACTCAATTTGACATTTTGAAATCGCATTTCCAGTTGATGGAAAATCGAAAATGAACAAAATGCAAATCTCTGGGCAAAAAAAAAAAAATATAAATCAATTAAATGACACCAGACATATGTACATATAAGCCGCCCGATATTTGCATACGCTGAAAACTGTCCCACAAAAGAGTAGAGAAAGATACAAATTGCAAATATAATACAATATCTTTGTTGTTGTTGTTGTTGCTTTTTTTTAAATTTTTTTGTTGTTTTCTTGAGGTTGTCCATGGATTATGCAAACGCCAAGAAGAAGTCAACGAAACAAATGAACTCTTTCTTCCGATTCATCAGCCACATCGATCTGAGGAGATCGAGATTATGTATGGATTGTATCTATATCTTTTGACCCGCTTTGGCTATCTTTCGTTGGTGTGAACTTGAACTAATTTGCCAAGTTGGTTACCCCCGCGTCTCCCTCTCTCTCTCTCTCTCTCTCTGTCTATTGTTGTGTGGTTTCATAGGCGAGAAAATAATTTATACATCTTTTCATTGTTTGATATACACTTTTTTTTTTTTAGTTTTGCTTTTGTTGATTCCATTTACATTTTGTGTGTGTGATTTTTGTTTTTTTTTTTTTTTTTTTTGTGTGTGATTGGTGCTTTTTGTCGCTTTGGTTGGATTTATATTTTTTTTTTTAGTTTGTGCGTTTTTAATTAGCAAATATTTGCAAATTACAAAGAAGCTGTTGATGATAATGATGATGATGATGATGATGGTGTTCATTGGAGTTTACCTTGCTTGGACCTTGAACTAATTTGGTTTACTTTGTCTGTGTCTCTCTTAGTGTATGTGTGTGTGTGTGTGTGTGACAAAAGGTTTCTTTATATAAAATTAAAGATTCGCAGAAGAATCCGGCAAATGTTTTAACATGAGTTGGCATTTAGTTTAATGGATTTCCCCTTAACAAAGACAACATTGCAATTTATTGTTACAACTTTCAATTAACTTGGCTCTTTTGGCTAGCCAATTCGATTTCAGATCTCTATAAGTCAGTTCAGTCTTATTCTCAGCATGTAATCTCTCGAAAATGTTAGAACAAATGAAAAATTTGTAAAAAATGTCTTCTCTCAAAGCAGTTTTATAGCTTTTGTTTGATTAATTATGACAAAGCTGAAGATGCTAAAGCTAGACTAAAAAATCTCCAAGGATTCTATTTGTTTTTCAAAATTTGTTTCTAACTCTTTGGAAAATGGATTTCAAATATGAAAAGGAGAACTATCATCCGAGCTATCATGATGAGTTCTTTCTTCTGAGACTACTTCATTGTAGCCTTAAAGGTCAAGAAGAACTTGGCATTGATTCAGGCAGATTGACATAGCTACATAAAGGATATCATCTCTTGTTGCTAATGAAAATTAAATATAGTTTTAAACACTTATTTGAATTATTATATTATTAAAATTAAATTATGTTTCTAATTTAAAACTAATTACCCGTCTAACCACAAACATTCTTGGCTCTTCCTTTTGCAGATTAACCACAAATTAAAAAAACTGAAAAAGTCCGCAGACGACGAGTCGATCACGAACACGAACACGATGAAGGAAACCAAAGTAGTTGACGAAGAAGGAGGAGCCAATCCGCTATCCGAGTCTCTGTTGAAGATTGCCAAACGGGAACTACGCGAGGATCGTTGCACCAGAGATCAAAGCTTGGAGCAATTACGAAATTGGGTGATCAAGAACGAGGATCTACAAAATGTGCGCTGTGATGATACGTTTCTGCTGCGCTTCCTGCGGGCCAAGAAATTCAGTGTACCGATGGCTGAGCAGACGCTACTCAAGTATTTAAACATACGTCGAACCTTTCCACACATGAGCACCAAATTGGACTATCTCGAGCCCCGTTTGGCCGATGTCATTGAGCAGGGATATATATTTGCTGCTCCTCAGAGAGATCGGCATGGTCGTCGTGTGGTCATAATCAATGCCAAAGGATTGAATCCAAAGCTGCATACTAGTTGCGATCAGGCCAAAGCTCACTTCTTGACCTACGAATGCCTGATGGAGGATCAGGAAACGCAAATCACAGGCCTGACACATGTCGGTGACTTCTCGGGTGTATCCACCGCTCATGTGACCAATTGGAATCCCACAGAATTTGCCCGTATCTTCAAATGGGGCGAACAGAGTTTGCCGCTACGTCACAAAGAGATCCATTTGATAAATGTCCCCTCGACATTGAAGTGGTTAATCGATTTTGTGAAAAATCGTGTCAGCTCGAAAATGAAAAATCGCCTCATTATCTATGCCACGGAGAAGGAGCTGATGAAGAGTGTCGATGCCAAATGTTTGCCTCTGGAAATGGGCGGCACAATGCCCATGCGCGAGATGATCGAACTGTGGAAACAGGAACTGGCCTCCAAACGGGATTTGGTCTTGGGTCTTGATCAAAGTCAATTGCTATCCGATCGTGGCATCCAGCGGCGCAGCAGTTTCAATTCGGAGAAATCAAGTTCAGGACCAAATTTCGTATCACATATTGAGTCCATTGAGGGCAGCTTTAGGAAACTGGAATTTGACTAGCACCCCAAGCAAAGGACAGCTGGATCGATCTTCATTCATCTTATCTATTTACACAAATTTTTGTAGTCCGCTTTGCTTTTTCCGCTTGTCAATTTTTTGTTTTCTACGGTGGGCATCCTGATTGGATATAATTGTGTTTTTTTTTTTTGCTTTCAAATAATCCTGCGCTTCATTTTTGTACGTAAAAACAAATAAACGAGAGGAATAACTTTTGCAATTGCCTGTGTGTGGTCATTCATTTGATTATCCATTCCCCTCTATAATTGGACCAGAGCTCCATTTGCTCCTTCATTATAGCCGCATCGTGGGCATGTCTCGTGGTGTTCCTCAGGGCAAACAGTTTGTAATCCATTTGCAGGCGATGACGTTTAATGGATTCCCTTATCAAAGCCTCCGCAGTCTGCAATTGACGATTGGCCGAATTTGATGTAAAATTTCCCACCAAGGCTATCACCAGAGATAGGGCCTCTGGTATTTCTTCGCCGAAATTGCTCTCATAATGCCAACCTCGCGCCTCGAAGACCTGACACTCGCTTGTAATTAGAAAATTGTACGGCAACTCATCCAAACAAAGGTTCTGTAAGAAAATTAGTGAAAATTATCAATACCGATAAAACTTTATCTACATATATTTAAATCCCAATACAAATTAGCTTAGATAAGTTTGATTCTCCCTCGTCGAGAGGGAACGTTTCGAAAAGGTCTCTAACAGAAGATCTACATCATTCTATAAACTCTAGTAGTACATATTTCACTCACTTGAAGCCGATGAAGTAGTTCCACACATTTCTCGTAGCACTCATCGCTGGCTGTGTGGGTTATAAAGACATTTCTCACATTCTGAGCAGACAAGAAGGGTCTTCTTAATACCATATTACTCCAAAGATCATGCTCTATGATTTCAAAGGAATAACCCAAGTCCGAAAAGTGTGCTGCAAATGAAAAAACAAAAACGAAACATGTAATTCTCTATATTAATTTAAAAAAGTTGTCATTATCAGTTAAAACCCTTCTAAGTTTGTTTCCATTCCATTCCATTCCAAAAAAGAACAGTAAAATAAGTGACAGAACTTTTAAATAATATTAAATAGTTTTGGGGAAAATGCCTCGAGAGTAAAAAAATAAACTATTTGTATAAGGTGCTTGGTTTTCGAATACGATATGCAAGTTAAGGTTATTGTTTTTCTAAATAGAGCTAATACTTTCAATGTTATTTGCGATCCGATTTCTAAAAATAGCTCAACCAACTTTTCCGTATTCAAACGATACTCTCCCACTCCAAAGCCAAAGCCAAATCCGAAATCAAAAGTCTTACAAAAACATACAAAAAGTCACGTTCTATGTGCAAACAGAGGAAATCTTTTGCTCTCTTTGTTTAGTTTTATTACAAATTAAATGAAAGACTTCCGTATAGTAGAGTAGTAGAGACATTTCAGATTTCAGTCCACTCACTTTGTCTCCAAAGTAAATATGTGGCCAATCCCAGACTAGTTATGATCATGCTTAAGAATAAGAGAATGCGCCAATTTAAGCAATCTTTTGTATAGATGGCGGACGATGCCGACGAACGTAATGACGGTGTTGTGGATGATGAGCTCTGAAGTGTGGGTCGTTGTGCTCCCCTTTGTTTACTCAATAGGGGTGTCGATTCATTAGCTTCACTGGCCAAACCGATTTCAATATGCAATTCTCCCTTTTGCACTTGCGCCTCCTCCTCCATTGGCCGTTCCTCGTTTCCATCTATCCGAATATGAAGAAAACAAAAAAAAAAAAGAAATGTGGAGCAAATGTGTCACATGTTAGACAAGACTTTTGATAAAAAACCATAAACAAATGTTATGGACGATAAGCCAGCATTAGCCCGCTTTAGCTGAAAGTCTGTCTGGTCAAAGTTTGAATCGGTTATATCTACATCTTATCGGTATCAGTCGGAGGCTTACTCTCCGTTTCCATGTGAATTCTTGAACCTCGTCCTAGTTCTTCAGCATCAGCACTCAACTGGTTAACGCTAGTTCATTTTCATTCGTATATAATCCAATCGATTTCAGTTCAATTTCATATACATATGTTTGTAGCTTACACTTGCAGCTCTTACTTTTTCCCGCAAAATCTATTAAACGACTGAATTCTGAGTTTCACGAGAGAGTGCGTTGAGCACTTCCCGCATATACATATTGCATTATTCAGATCAACTCGGATAGTGAGTGGAAGAGAGTGTGGCCAGAGAGCGAGAGCAACTAATTGGGGGAAGTGCTGTGAGTAACTGCGTCACTGCGTCACTTCACAGTCAAGTCAAGGCGGCATCTGCTTTCATCATAGGCGAGCTTATCGAATTCAAAGCGAATGCATAGAAAAACAAAGCAAAAAAACAGAGTTTTAAATAGTATAAAACCTTCCTGACATAATCTATACGCTAAATCGGAAGTGAATTCCAGAATCTTTCTTGTTTAGATTATATTTCTACAATAACAAAAAAAATGTTCAACTAATAAATGAAATCTTTGAATTTGATACGGGAACTTTTCTTTTAAATGTCAAAAAAGTGAATACGAAATGTCTTAGAAGGGGCTTTTGTACTTGGTTTTAACCCAATTTTTAGAATTAACGAAACTGTTTTAATAACCACTTGTACATATGTTTTTTAGTCTTTTATAGTCTCAAACACATTTTCTCGTAAAATACTTAAGAAATTTGCTGATAAAAAAAAAATCTGCAGTAAAAGTATAAGGAAACCAAAAAAGTTTACAACTTTGACATCAAATTTTGTTACAAATACAAAAAAAGCATTTAAAAATGAAAATACTCACAATTTATGCATTTTTGTGTTTTTTTTTTAATTCAAAGTTGAAGTTGCATTGAAAATTGATTGCAATTTTCTTTCTGTATTCCTGTCTAATGGTAAGATGAGTTTAAATATTTATTATTTAAAATATCTTCTCAGATTGTTCAACTTTGAGCTGACCTAACAAAAATAATTAATAAAAGTGTAGAAAATATTTAACACTTACTTACCTGTGGGTATAAAAGTTAGTTGGGATCCTAATTCCAGAAGATCGATTGCAGTGATATCTAACCTCAAAATAGCTCCATATAGATCGTTTTATTTGCGATTTTTTGAGAATCGCAGAGGAGAGCACTTCCGTTAATTTTGAATTTCCCTTAGAGGCGAAGTCCAGTAGATTGATCGAGCTGCTTATATGTACACTGCTTGCTTACATTTTTGAGAAACGCGGAGGAGAGCACTTCCGTTTAATTTGAATTTCCGTTAGAGCCGAATTTGCAGGAAATCGATATGATCCTGTGGCTCCATTTGGCTCCTCATTTTGAGAATTGAAGCAATTTCAAAACCAAAATTTTAAATATCAATAATACTTTTTAAAAATACCAAAAAAATACTTAAAAATACCAAAAATACTCAAATATACCAAAATACTACAAATACCAAAATACTATAAAAGTACTGAAAATACTTAAAATACCAAAAATACTATAAAATACTGAAAATACTCAAGTATTCCAAAAATTCTAAAAATACCAAATCTACTAAATAATATATATTGATCTTCTAGAAGTCGGATTTTGAATTTAACGGCATTGCTCTCCTCTGCGATCCTCAAAAATTCAAGTACGAAATGCATATATAACGACCTTCATAAAACTTGAATAGATTGCATCCCTGGTTTGGATTAGCGAAGCATAGTACCATGGACTCGCCGTAGAAATTTTAGACCTCAGATAGTTCGTTTTTTCTTTGTATATATATTCACATCTCTTTTATTTCGCTTCGCTAATCTCTAAATAACAATCATAATTTAAATGTTTTAGTTGTTTGCTTTTTTTAAGTGTTTTTTACCTTGTATTTATACACAGAATATTTAAGTTTTTTGTTTGCTTAATTATTTTTTACAGTGAATTTTCTGATCACATGGCTAAATTTTGTTTAGTTTTCTTTGCTCCTTTTCTAAACGTAATATATAAAGACAAGTTAAAAAATAAAAGACAGAAACAGTGTTCAATAGACGCAAAACGGGAGTAGGATGGGGGGAAGGGGTAGGGACATTCTTGGATTTGGGAAATCACTTGAACAGTTACAAGAAACAAGAAAGCAAATGCAATGGGCTGTGGATCTATTCTCTATTACCTATCTCCGACCAGCAGCGCTCCCTTTATCTCTACTTGTAGGAGCGCCAAATTTGCCAGGCACAAAGTGCAGCCGATAGAAAGGTGAAACCACGATGTAAGTATTTGGTTTTTGTATTTGGGTTATAGCCCAGAATCACAGGCGATGAAACATCCGTTAGGGGTAATTTCTCCAAGACGCTATCATTGTTTTCCACCTGATATTGACAGCAGGGATCATAGTTCCATGAGACGGTATACAGGCCGGTGCAGAAGAGCGATAGGGCACACACTGGAGCCGCAATCACTGGACGATCATGCCACAGCAAACTGGCCACCAAAGAGACAGCTCCTGATGCCACAGCAGTTTTGTGTAGGCAATTGCCAACCCAAATCCAACGACCTGCAAAAGGAAAGAAAAATAAACTATATGAATGGAAATTGGACAACAAGGAGTTTTGCCAGTCTCCTTCTCTCTCTCTTTCTGTCTCTCTTCCGCTCTCTCTTTCTGATTAAATCTCTGCCTCTTACCTGTTTCATCCCCCAGACGAGGAGGCTCTATGATTATAAAATCTACCTTTGCCTCCAATGCCTTATCCAGCTCAGCCTCA
This sequence comes from Drosophila nebulosa, assembly GCA_024703675.1. Lineage (NCBI taxonomy): Eukaryota > Metazoa > Arthropoda > Insecta > Diptera > Drosophilidae > Drosophila > Drosophila nebulosa. The sequence goes on from JANFPS010000005.1 coordinate 2,170,561, forward strand.
AATCTTTCATGGGCATTGGAACTGTCGTAGACCTCACGAATGACATGAAAAGTGGGCACTTTGCTGGTGCTGAAAGAGATGTGAAAAAGAGAGAGAGAGAGAGACAAAGATAGGGGAAGAGAGAAGGAGAGAGTGAGCAATCAATCACAGTTATCTTTATGACAAGTTCAAGTTTAAGGTCAGCCCTTGGCACAATCTCTGGCCTCGATATGGGCCTCAATATATTCTTGGCAGTATGACGAATGCATTTGTCAACAACAACAATTGCTGCAAAGTGTCAGCAGAGAGCTCGCTTAAATGCAATTTAAACAAAAGCCGCAGCAGCCGCCGACACTTTTCTCAGATTGCATAACAAAATCATTTTACATTTTGTTTGCCGCCAAATGCAATATGCACATATTTGTCAGCAACTTGCGGGGGTCGGAAATCCGTTTGAAATTTATATTCACCTGTCTATGCTTCTGGTTACCATTTTGGATGCATTTGTTTAATAAAAAATATAAGTAAGTTAAGAAGTTTGTTGATATGCCATATACGCCCCTATTAATTTCCCACCCCCTATTTCAAGCACTACTATCGATAAGCCGATAACACTTCTTGAGCAAAAATAATTAATCGATATGCGTGAAATGTAAAGCAGAATGCAACATATCGTTTCAGTCTGGCAACGCTCTGGAAACCCGCAAAAAAAATTAAATTAGTTAGAATAAAGAAAGAAGAACTCTACTAATATAATGGATATGCACAGTCTACCCGTGCCAGACTTAAGAGATGATAAAAAGCATCGACAGAAACAGGTAGGTGTGGCCGCAAAAAGAGCAAAAAGCCGGAGTTGAAGCCGCTGTTTACACGCACGCACACAGACATACGCGCACACCAACACACCCACACAGAGATAGTTATCCTTTGTTTTCTTTCAGTTTCATGGCCATGAGAATAGCAACCGATTTCGTCCGCCCAAGTACAAGGCACGTGGCAGCTATGTAATGGGCGAAAATAATAATTTGAATCGCAGCTCATCGCTGGGCTTGGGTTTACCTACTGGCCAATTGGCAGGAGGAGGTGGGGGAAGCGGTACCGGAGGCGTAGGCGTAGCAGGCGGTGGCTCCCCATATAATTTCAACAATTCATCCCACCTAGCCCATGCGATATCGTTTCGGGAGAACAACTCCAGCCTGTCACACTCTCTGCCTCTACTATCGCCGAATAATAATCGAGATGCCGATGTCAATTCATCATCATCCTTTGGCAATAGCAGCCACTTCGAGATATGTTTTGAGCGCCTGGCCAAGCTGGGCGAAGGCTCATTTGGTGAAGTCTTTCAGGTAAGAGATCGTTCCGATGGCCAAATGTATGCTGTGAAAATTTCCAAGCAATTGTTCCGTGGCGAACAATATCGTTCGGAACGTTTGGAGGAAGTGCGTCGATATGAGGAATTCTCAGGGCATGAAAATTGTATACGATTCATACGAGCCTGGGAGCAATATGATCGTCTATTCATGCAAATGGAACTATGCCGCGAAAGCTTGGAGCAGTATTTATGTCGGTGTCAGCATCAAATACCCGAGGAGCGCATCTGGCATATTCTATTGGACTTGTTGCGTGGCCTGAAGTCACTACATGATCGCAATCTCATACATTTGGACATTAAGCTGGACAATGTTTTAATTGGCGAGGATGAGGAGACATGTAAGTTGGCCGATTTCGGTTTGGTCATCGATGTGGATAAGGCAAATAGTCATCATGCCACCGAAGGTGATTCACGTTACATGGCCCCCGAAATACTGCAAGGACAATTCTCTAAGGCAGCCGATATATTTAGTTTAGGCATAGCCATGCTGGAATTGGCTTGTTACATGGACTTGCCATCAAATGGCCCCCTTTGGCATGAGCTGCGTCAAGGCATTTGGCCCGAGGAGTTTATAGACAGTAAGTATACAAGACAAAAAATGTTCGAAAGAACCAACTGACTACTCTTGTGTTTTGCAGAAATCTCCGTGGAACTCCAGCAAGTTATTAAAAGCATGATGACACCTGATCCCCAGCAAAGGCCGACAGTGGAGGAGCTATTAAATCATCCCAGGCTGCAGCAGATGCAACAGAAAGAGAAATCCCTATTGACATTTAATTATTTGGTAAGCTGCTAAAGATTTGTCTCTGGCCAATTTGATTTCACCTTTAATATCATCTTTTTCTGTTCACAGTCAAAAAGCTTTCGTCGTTCTAGTCGTTATTTCTGGATGAAAATGTGCAATTGGAAAATTTGGGCATATCGTTATATATTCTATTTTTTGGAAATTCTACATATTCATAGGCCCCTGAAGCCGACGGCCTCAAAACAGACTGACAGCTCTAGTTTAAGACCTGCCCCCCCATCATCGCCCAGCTGCCCCACTGGCAACAGCCACAATCATGATGTATCAACCACACCCATGATGCCTGTGCCAGGAATTGAATTGCAATTGGTTGGCTCAACGCCCATAGCAAATCGAGATTATTATACATCAGATTTTCTAACGAAAGAGGATTCGTTCGATATATCACCGCATAGCTCACCGGGCATGGCCATCAATTCAACACCTTTAAATCACAAGCAGCGCGACAAAAGGTAAAAATTAATCCCTTTGTTAACTCATCCCATAATATACTTATTAATCTTTATTGCCCTTTTGCTATTATCAGTTCCAATTCATCGCGAAATTTACGATCTTGGAGTTTTAATCATATACTCAATGTCGATCAAAATAATTTAACATCATCCAAATCGTTAAATAATTCATCGTTTCTTCGGAAGAAACTCTTTGTCATGGACAGCGATGAGGAGGAGTAGCAGCAGGAGCAGCAGCAGCAGCAGCAACAGTAAACTTAATGAATTTAACAATATATATATATATTATATATATATATTTATCAGCTCAATACATATGGCAAGCGAATATATACTAGATATACAATACTTATATATATATATATACGTATCTCGCATAAGTTAAAATTTCTAAAACAAATTATTTTCTAATGTTAAATGCTTCTTTAGAAGAACTTGTTGTCATTTTACTCTCTATATATAGTATATAGTAATGAAAAAATCCGAATTGTAAAAGATAATACATATAATAAGCATGTGATATGAAGGCAAAAGGAAAAAACGAAAAACAAAAAGAAACTGATGGAAATGCGTATGCAGAATTGCAAACAAGCGATAGCAAAGAAATGAAAGAAAAAAAAAAACAAAAGAAAACATTTAAAGTTATATATTAAACGTTTTGGTTAATTTTTTTTATTTTGATTTTGAAAACTATTAAAAATTAAACAAAAACAAATGAAAACAAAAAGGGTTCCTATATATTTTTATTAACGCGAAGTTTCCAAGGACAAATTGGTAAAAAAATTATGCATATTGTTAATTTTTCAAAAATGAAACATCAATGGACAAACTATGCTTTCGAGTCTGCTGTCGAAATTGTCAATTAACCAGTGTAAAAACTAAAAATTGAAGTTTATTTCCCACATACTATTTTATTTTAAACTTTATTGTATAATTTTTCATGAAAAATTAGCGACCTAAAGGCGCAAAAAGAAGTGACTCCAGTATCGCCACGATTCCAAATTAGGCCAAATATGTGGATGAGAGCAAACAACAAAAATATGTAACTTAACTTTTTCTATGCAATGGAAACTATTAACATTTAACGAAATGACTCACTTTTAAAAAAAAAAGAAATTATGATTTTTTTTATGTTAAATCTGAAATTTAAGTTTGGTAACAAGTTCTTCTGATTTTTACATTGTACAAAGACGTAAGGAAAAAACTATTGCCTGTAATTAGTTTGCATTTATTTAGAACTTTATTTGGATGTATTTCAGACAAAATTATACCACACACTGGTTCCCTAAAGAGCATCTTTAAGGAGCTCTCACGTTTACCTACACGAGCCGATTTAGCAATGGGTTCAAGTAGAGCAGATGGATAGATAATTACCTAATGTGATCCTGTGTTTGCCTGTGTGTTGATCCTTTGCAGCGTACATGATGATTCACGTTCAAAAGGCAGGTAGAAAGGAACCAATTTTCGGGTCATGTCATAATTACATTTTTTCTTTTTGGTTTTCGTTTCCCTTTTTGCAGATTACTTGCTAAGTGCCATTACATGATATCAATCAGTTGCTAAGTGAACATCCCGGCGAATGGACGATCCTTGGAAGATGTTCCTCGTCGCGTTACTCATCGGTCTGTTAGTCATACCAGTTCTCATCTCTTATATATCCATACTATATAAGGCCAGGAGAAAAGTTTTGGTTACCATACGTCAAATCAATCGTCACTATAAACAGGCCCCGGGACCAAAACCGTGGCCCATAATTGGTAATCTGGATGTGTTGTCCAAGTATCAACACAATCCCTTCGAAGGCTTCACTAGCCTAACTCGGGAATATGGCGACATTTACTCCCTGACATTGGGTCACACGCGTTGTCTGGTGGTCAATAATTTGGAGTTGATACGAGAGGTTCTCAATCAGAATGGCAAATTCGTTAGCGGACGTCCGGACTTTTTGCGTTATCACAAGCTTTTCGGTGGAGATCGAGCCAACTCCTTGGCTCTGTGCGATTGGTCCCAACTCCAGCAGAAGCGCCGCAATTTGGCTCGACGTTACTGTTCGCCGCGGGAATCCTCATCGTATTTCAATCAAATGTCCCATATCGGTTGCCAGGAAATAGGCGAACTTATGCAAGAGTTGGATCAAAGACTGGATCAACCGATTGACCTGAAATCCTTCATATTGAAAGCCTGTGCCAATATGTTTTCCATTTACATGTGCTCGCAGCGTTTCGATTACAATGACCAGGAATTCCAATTGATGGTCAGATATTTCGATGAAATCTTTTGGGAGATCAACCAAGGACATCCATTGGATTTCCTACCCTGGCTACAGCCATTCTATCAGGGTCACCTGAAGAAAATTGTCAACTGGTCGACGACAATAAGGCAAATCATTCTGGAACGCATAATCATAGAACGAGAGATGAATCTCGTTTCCGATGATGTGCTCATCAATGGAGATGGCGATGGAGACTTTACAGATGCCCTGCTCCGAAGTCTGCGCGAAAATAGCGATGTTGTCTCCAGGAACACCATAATCTTCATGCTGGAAGATTTCTTAGGCGGTCATTCGGCAGTGGGTAACTTGGTTATGCTAACTCTCGGCTATATAGCCAAAAATCCAACTATAGCCAGGAATATACAAGATGAAGTCGATGCCATATCATCGAATGGTGAACGAAAAATCCAATTAACGGATATGTCACAAATGCCCTACATCATGGCCACCATTTTCGAGGTGTTGCGCTACTCATCCTCACCCATTGTGCCGCATGTGGCCACCGAGAATACCCTGATTGCCGGCTTTGGCGTTCCCCAAGGATCCATAGTCTTTGTCAATAACTACAAACTGAATACAAGTTCAGAAAACTGGTCCAAGCCCGAGGAATTTGAGCCCAAAAGGTTTCTGGAGCAACAAGATGCCAAGCAGCGTCGTTCATTTAGCTCCGATTCGGGTATAGATGACACCACAAATATGCGGGAAATCAATTAAAAAAGAATATTCCACATTTCTTGCCCTTTAGCATTGGCAAACGCACTTGCATTGGTCAGAATTTGGTGAGAGGATTTGCCTTTCTATTGTTAACCCATATTATGGGACATTATGATGTTGTTAGTGAAAATCTAATGGATATTCAAATGAATCCAGCCAGCTTGGCTCTGCCGGCCAAATGTTTTCCCTTGATATTGAGGCGAAGAAGCAAATTAGGTTAAATATTTTTACATCGGTTGGAACACAAATCATTTTTCTTACTTTATTTGCTTCAATACAAAAAATATAAGAAATATAACAAAAAAAAAATATATATATATATATATTAAATAATACTATTCAAAAAAAGCAGTGGACCCCCCCCAACCTCCCCACACACACACACACACACACACACACACAGAGCGAGAGAGAGGGGGGAGAGAAGGAAACAATAGGAAATTGAAACTACTTGGCCAAATTTTTGCAAGGATTCGGCTGAACAGAAACGGAAAGAAGAAGTCTTCCGGACTTGACCTTAGACTAAGCGGAAATTGTGTGTGTAAATCCACATTTAATAATATATATATATATCTATATAAATTGGAAACCTTTTTTATTTTTTATATCATAATTTAATTAGTTAAGGTTTTTTTTTTTTTTTGTTTTGCTTATTCGTTTGTGGGTGTGTCAATTCAACTTACATAATTATTTATTTAATTCTAGGCCTTTTTCGTGTTATATATATATAGAGCAGGTTTTTTTTTTCCACTTAAACGAATTACTTTCTATATACATTTTTATTTTCTTGTAGAAATCAATGGGTCTAAAAAAAAAAAAAAACAAAGTAATAGAGAGAGAGAGAAAAAAATCAAAAACAAGAAATCAATGCATCATCATTATATATAATCATTATATACGAATATTTAAAGCCTAGTCAGAATCTAAGTAGAAAAAAAAACACATTATTCTTCTCCTTTTTTTTAATATAATAACAATAAATGCATTTTGTTCATTGAATGGTAAATGTGACGAGAAGGGGTAGAGGGGGCAGGGGGAGTTGATTAAGATTAATTCGGAGTCCTTGTGGTTAAAACTAAAAAAAAAGGAAAACCAAAAAAAAATATAAAGAAAGGCTACTACTTAAAACTAAAAGTGATCAGCGGGTGACAGGGGGGCGGGGAGGATGATACATGGACGTGGGCCATCTATTGGGTCTCCACGAGCATGGGCTGTGGCGTCTGCTCCACCACTGGCGTCGGCTGCAACTGCTGCTGCTGCTGTGGCTCTTGCTCTGAAGGATCAGCAACTGGCGCTTCCAGCTGCTTCTCCTTGCTGAGATCTGTGTTTAATGACGATGATGATGATGATATTAATAGTGTATCATCCGCCGCATTGCTTGCTATGGGAGTTGGTTGCTCCTCCAAATCGAGAGTCTTGGGCAATGGACCTAGCTTCTGCAATATGTCCACTGGCATAATCTCCCTTATGGATGGCACCGATTGCACTGTAAATTGCGGCAGCGGCGGCGGTGTAAAGAACGGTAAAGCCATTACGGATGACGGCGGCGGCGTTTCCACAGCAATTGGTGGCACAGGCAATGGAGCGGGCACCGGTCCAACTGCCATGGGTAATATAAAATTACTATGACCACCGCCTAGAACTGGTATGGGTTGCGCTGGGGCACCAACTGCAGGAGCAACAGAAGCAGAAGCAGTATCCACTGTCTCTATGGGTCGTGCTGGTGGTAAGCGTAGCGGACCATAGTGGGGCAATGGAGGCGGCGGATGTTTGCTAAAGAACTCCTTAAAAATGGAGGCCTTGGTCATGGCATCGGCATGGGGTGTGGCAGCAGCCAGGGCGGACGTTGCCTGAGGAAATGCGGGGGCAATGGGGGCAGACAACCCGATTTCATGAGCATGCTAAAGCGCTTGGCATCGAAGCGGGGCATCAGAGGATGACCTGGTCCTGGTGGTGGTCGCACGAGCCGCGTATGTCCTTTGATTATGGCCCCCTTGTGGGGATCGAAATGAAAGTAAAGGAATTTCGGTTTCTTTTGCACCACCACTGGCTTCTCTAGATTCGGTGGCTTGGGCGTTAGTGGGGGAGGTGGCGGTGGTAGAGCCATTAGCTCATCCTTTGTGCGCTGCAATTTGGCAGCCAATGTTGAACGTTTCTCTCGATATTGATGCAGTGCTCGTTCCACTGCCCTCTCCACAATGGAACGATCTTCGCTTTCGCTCTCATAATTGGGCAAAACATTGTCCACGAAATTGACACGTTTCCGTTTGGGTTTGCTGGAGAGAGAGAGAGAGAGAGAGAGAGAAAAAGAAAGAGAGACAAAGATTAGATTGATTAGATCAGACATTGAAAGTGATTCCTGCTTACCTCTTATCCTCAATGGGCTCTTCTGTATTTGGTTTGGGTGCAATCTCTGACTCAACACTGGGCGCCATTATATCCAAGCCGGCGGCGGGAACAATTTCCAAGACATTACCCTTCTGTACGGCCACCGAGATTGTCGGAGCCTTGGGCAACTCGCGCAAGACACCGGGAGTGGGGGCACTCGCTTCCATTAGACCCATTCCGTAATCATATTGGGCATTGTACTCCGTATATTGGGCATAGGCCTGCTCCATATTGGTGTCCATGTAGGCCGCATAGGCTCCAGCATCCCCATAATTGTCACCCATGGTGCCCATGTTGCCATCTTGATCTTGATGATACATATTATAGTAGTAGCAGGCAGCGGCTGCTTCCAGGCCGGGATTCTCTTCGAAATAATCGGCAAATGATTGTCTTTGCGGTGACATGGGAGTGCGGGAACGAGAACGACTGCGGGAACGTGATCTGGTGGAACGCCTCTTGCTGCCGCCTCCCGGTGGCGAACGGGACCAGCTGCGCCGCATGGGCGGTGATGGTGGCTTAAAGGGCAACGGTGATCGCGATCGGGAATAGGAACGACGACGTGGCTGCGAGGGCGGTGGCGGGGAACGTGGACCCATATTCTTATGCCTCAACGGCGACAAAGGTTTCCTTCGCCTGCCACTTTCATCACTGAGATGTTTGGCCCTCGTCTCGGTCTTCGATGCGGACTTCGACTCCTGGTCCGACTGCGACTCAAGGTGCGACTGCGACTACTGCGCGGCAGAAGGCGGGCTTTGGCATACCGACTACGTGATGATCCCCTCCTATTAATGGGCGATGGTGGTCGCCAGCGTTTGGGACTCGGTGTTTGGCGTCGGCGATTCGAACGTTGGCGGGATATGGAACGGGAGCGGGAATGCGTACGATCGCGCGTTGAATTAAGTCGGCGTGAGGAGGAGGAGGAGCTTTTGGAACCACTTCTAGATCCCGATGCCAATTTGCGAGTCTCTAAAATGGTGGGCTTAACTATAGCTATCTCTTTGGGTGGCCTAGTGGGCGTGGTTGTCTTCTGTTGTTGCTGCTGCTGCTGCTGCTGCTCGGTGTCATCCTTATCAAATATTGCCGACTTCCGTGTGAGTTTCAGGGGCGAAATGGTTAACTTGATGGCCTCACGATTGGCATCAAAAATACTATTAACTGGAGGACTTGGTGGTCGTGGCTCCACAGGTTGCTCATCTGGAGCGCTGGAGGCGGAGGTGGAGCTATTGGTGGAGGACGTTGCCTGCTCATGCTTACGATATTTATCCATAATGGCATTTCGTTGCATTTGAAAGAGGGATTCCATTTTCAAGAGCTCCTCGCATATATCATCTCCGGGATCATAATTCTCACGCATCATTTGTATCCGTCCAAGATTATCTTCGAGATTTTTTAGCTTACGCAAATCCTTGCTAACATTATTCTTCTTTTTGCATATTTGCATGGTTCGTAGATGTTAGCTTATCCGCTTCAATTTCCTGTTTGACTGTCTCAGTTTCTGCATCTGTCTCCATCGCGGCATGCGCAAGTTGCTCCTTCTCATCTTCGCTTTCATCGCTGGAGTCATCGGTTTCTGAGCTGGATGTACTTTCGCTACTGCTATTTGTTGAACTGTTGCTTGTTGAGCTGGATGAGGAGTCGGTTGAAGAGTCTTCCATATTATCCTCCCCTTCCTCATTCTCCTCCTCCTCCTCGACGTCGTCGTCCTCCTGCTCTTCTGTGATCTTGTTACCCTCTTGTATGCAGTTCATGAATCTATCGTAGATATCATTGATATTCATATTATTGGGTGTGGCAGGTTCATCTCCTCCTGCTCCTTGTTTTGCCTTGGGTGGTGGCGTACTCTTGGCATTCCACAAGGTATTCGAATCATCGTCCGCTAGATCACCGTTTAGATAATTAACAGCTGCATTAGTAGCCGGAGGATTAATCTCTGTTTTAGCATTTAAAATTGTGGGCATCATCATAAGGGAATCATCGTTTTCCCAATTGTCAATGTAGTCATCGGTATCGGGACTGGGTTCCTCCACCAGGGCAGCAGTGGCAGGGGCTGCGGCAGTGATAGTGGGTATAGGTACGGGTACGGGTGGAGGCGTCATATTTCTTTCGATTTTAATCTTTATATTATTCGGCATCATGGGCACGGCCAATGCAGTTGGCGTTGGACTGCGATTCTTTTCGATTTTAATGCGTGATCTTGATCGTGATGTGCTTTCCCTGCTATCCCTATCCCTATCCCTCTGTCTATCTCTATCCCATTCGGTTTGGCCATTATTTAATACTACTTCCCTTTTGAAGGGATTCACATGAAATCTGACAGGTGGCTGCTGTCCATCAGTTAGTTTCTTATCCTTATCCTTCTTCATTAATTGCTCCTTGGTGGCGGCTAGCAAGGCTTCTAAATGCAAATCATCATTGTCATTCAAAAGGGCACCGATCCGACTGTGAATCTCACTGGCCCGGAGCAAGGGCGTCGCATAAAGACGGGTCAGAGGCGGTGTGGTGCTCCGTTCTACATTTGGAGGAGGCTTTGGGGGAGGAGTTTCTGCTCGGTTTATGGTGTTGGCAGGAGAGGAGGATGTTGGTAGTGATTCAGCGGTTTTGCTTTCGTTTCCTGTTGCATTCAGTCTTGGTGGGGATTCGGCGAATATGTCAAAAGGTTTGAGCGCCTGCGGCGAGGGTGGCGGCAATTCAGCGGGAGTTGCGATAGGAGGCGGCGGCGGCGTTTGGGCCTTTATCTCGGGCTGATGTCGCGTTTTACTGCGACTCCGGCTACGCCTCTTGGACTTTTCTTTTTTCTCCTCCCTGGATCGCGAACGTTTTTTATGCGTCGTCTCTTGTTCTCGATCCCGATCTCGTTCCCTGTGTCTCGCCTCTTTGGAACGTTCTCTGGCCTTGTCTCTGTGCTCCTCAGTTCTCTCCTTTCTTTCCCTCGAACGCTCTTTGGGTTTTTCTTTGGAGCGTTCTCGAGATTTCGAGCCTTTTTGTGGCTCGGGAGATCGTTCTCGATGCGTTTCCTTTGATTTGTTCTTCGGCAGTTCTCTGGACTCCTTGGAGTGATCTCTGTTTGGCTCTTTTGTATCATTTCTGGATTTATCCTTAGTGTAATGCTTAGATGAGGAATCTTTCGAGATATCTTTGATTTTGTCTTTGACTCTTTCTTTGGACACATTTCTTTGATCCTTTTTCTCCTTTGGGTCATCCCTCAGCTTGTCCTTGGATCGAGCTCTGGATGACTTCTCTTTCGCATCAATTCGAGATTTATCATCTTTGGATTTGTCCTTGGGCTGATGCTGCTCTCGGGACTTGTCTTTGGGCTTTTCAGCTTTTGGCAACTCTTCCTTGGAGGAGGATTCCTTGACCTTCTCCTTGGAGCGTTCTTTTTGCCTTTCCTTTAAGAGATCTCTTTTCCTATCGCTAGACCTGGGACTCCTTCTATCCTTGGATCTCCCTCGTTTCGATTCACGTTTGTGATCCTTCGATTTAGCCGGTTTATGCTCTTTCTCATTCCTTCGTTCGCTCAATGAATCCCTCTGCTTGCAGTCTTTGTGCTGCTTATTGCCACACCCATTGATCAAATTGAAAACATACGAAACAGGCGGCAGGCTTGAAGTCCATCTGCAAATAAAGAAATTAATCTTAAAAATTAATAAATTGATAAAATGTTTTTATTTTCAACCTACACCAACTCCGATTGCGGTTTCTTAGCGATCGACGGTGGCAAAACAGGTCCGTAGACCGGTCCACCGGCAGCTCCAGCGACTCCTGCTCCACCAACGCCCCCACCCGCACCTGGGGTCAAGGCTGGGCTGCCGGGATTTGGCTTCATGGGCGAGACCAGACGTTGTGGGGTCTGTGATCTATTCCCGTTAAAGAACGTGGGCGGCCTTAGGCCACGGATGCCATGCATAACCATTCTGGGCATGAAGCCCATGCGTGGAAAATCAAAGCAAACCGGACGACTGTGAAATCTCATGGGACTGCAGCGTAGAAAGGGGTGGGGTGACGATTGAGGGGGCGCTTGGGCCTGTGCCTGGGCGGCAGCTGCCTCTAGTTGCTTCTCCTTGCGTGCCTTTTGAACATCTTCGACGTTTTGCTGCAACTGCTGCTGCTGCTCATCTCCCGAGGAATCAGTGTCTGAGTACAAACCTTCGTCATCATCCGGAGGGCTGACGCCTTCTTCGGCACCGACTTCATGCTCCTCTTTTATGCCATTTTCCATCGGCACGGACAATTTGTCCTCTTTTCGCCTAATTGGCTCCAGTTCCAGCGTACTTTTGACTTTCTCCTCGTCAGTTGGCGGTACCGTCTCCGCGGTCTCCGTCACCGCCTTCGCCTTGTTTGTCTCGCCGTGCGTCGTCTCTGCATTACCGCCCGCACTCTCACCCTCACCATCACCGTCACCGTCACCATTCTCATGGCCATCGATTTGTGTGATGGCCGCTGTCAGCTTGCGCAATGTTTTGCTCATTAAATCCTTGGCAAGGAGTTTCTTAGCTCCCGCTGCTGCTGCGGCTGCCGCAGCTGGACTACTTGTGTTGCGTGGGGGGGTAACGACTTCGCCCGGTTCCAAACTGCTAGTGTCACCATCTTGTAGCTCCTCAACGGCTACTCCGGCCAGCGTTGACATGGCGTTGTGTGGCCGATTCTCCTCAATCTGTGCTACCAAGTAAAAACTGCTCTACGCCGTTTTTTAACTGTGCTACGCTGTTTTTGGAACTGTGCTACACCGTTTTTTTGCGTGCTATCGAAGCATATCGAAACTGCATATCGATAATACATGTTAATTGCTAGACTCAAATTGTGCGATAACATATCGCTGTTAAATAACAGTGCTCGCACTGTTAACTTAACAGTCTCGAAAAAGAGTAACAGAACTCCCTCCAAAAAAAATAACGGAAAACTAAAAACGTTTCAAACTTCAAATTTGTAATTAACTGAAATGTTTGAACATTAATTAAAAGAAATAAAAACAATAACAAAAGGCTATAAAATGAGGTTTTTAAATCAAAGACCAATGCTTATTTACTTGTTATTTCCGCTTCCTACTGGTGGGGGCACTCAAATGCGAAGTGCAAATAAATGACAAATTACAATTACAAAAAATTACCTCAAGCGCAACGGGCCGCAATGAGGAAAAGCCGTCGCAAAGAGAGATTATGACATAGTCAAGGAGAGATGGTAACAGAGGGAAAAGAAATTTAGGTTTACCCCACCCACCCACTAAATCCAACCGTTTACCTCACCTACTCTTTACCATTCCCAAAGCAAACTTGCTGCAAAAAGCGAAGAGAGCGAACCGAATCTCTTGTTGCCAAGAAATTCGTCTTGGATGCTGTTGCCGCTGCTGCTGCTGCTGTGCTGCACTTTCGTCAGTTAGTCAGTTAGAGCCAACAGTTTTTCTTTCTTTCTTTTTTTAATTTTTGTGTTGTGTTGCCTGTGTTTATTTGCATGCAACTTTCACCTGGTTTGGCTGCCGCTGCTGTTGTTGCTGCTGCTGCTTTCTGCCATCTGCTGAGGCGAAAGGTGCAAATTAATTTGTGGCGCCCCAAAAAATAACCTTCCTCACCATGTCGGCAATGTCTCTCTGTACCTAAAATTTACATCTTCTAAAAATCAACGACAAAATGTGACTTGTTATCTATTTCACATCTCCCTTAACTTCAGTAGTAATCCATTGTCTTGATGTGTCCCCCAGATATATGTACATATAGCGCCTGACTTGTCAGATCTACAAATCTTCAACCTTAACTCATTGTGTGCATATATCTTTTCGGTTGGGGGCTTTGACTTTGGTTTTGTGATTTTACTCTTTTCCCTGTGGCTTCTTTTTTTTTTTGTTTTTCTCTTTTGCCTTTGCTTTGCTTCAGCATTGTAGTTGGGCGTTGCTTTTTCAAAAGTTTTTGGCACCTTGGTGTGAATGTGAATACCTTGGACTTCCTTGAGGCGTATTCGCCGTACAAAGTTCATAACTAAAGTGCAAACACTATGATCTCATATGACATGGTTAAAACCGAACCATTGTCTTGCCTAACTATTTCAAAATATTGGTACAAGAAATACGGAAAATGTGTTAGATTCACAAGGTTTTATATTTTGTCAAATCGAATTTCCCCTTTTTCAAATTTGAAACTTTTCCTTCGAGGAATCTTAATCAAAACTGATAGTTGACTTTAAAAAAATGGAATCCGAAAGATAAAATCTGTAAAACACAATCAATTATTTCTATATATATAACTTTAAATTATGTTCGATTCGACTATTTGAAATAAAGTTATGCTAATGGAAAACCAAAATATAGCAAAATCTCTTAAAAGGACTATATAAAGACCAGACACATTATATATTATATGATGACTTGATCTTAAGCAAATAAATAAAAGTCTTATATGGCTCTTTAAGCAATTATTAATATTTAAAATTAAAGCAATAAGTGTGAACACTTTATATCGAAAAATAGTTAAATAAATAGTTAAAGCAAATTTCTATTCAATTAACTATTTTAAATGCCAGTTTTTAGTTGGAATTTTGTGTGTGTATGTGTGTGTGTGTAGGTTACAAGCAATTAATACGATACAAAGAGAAGCGTTAAAATAACATTCAACGCTCTGTGGGACATTGAGGGCGGCGGGCATCATCGTGGCTAGGTGGGTACATATGTATATATATATACACCTACATACATTCATCTATATATACGGCCGACAAATTGGAACAGCTCCAAAGCGACAAGTCATTGACATTTAGCTTGAACTAGAAAGAAGTAAAACACAAAATAATATTAAGCTCAAATGGTGATAATTGCAATAACAAAATATATCTAATTTGTTCTTCTATAATTTTTGTAACAAAAACAAACAACAACAAAAAAAAAAATGAACACAAATTGTAATAGGATATTTATTTAGATGATTTTCCATGTCAGCTTCATGCTAACTAATATACAGAAAAAATACAACAACAAAAAAATACAGAAGCATTTGCTAATTGCCGGATCTGTGTTCACAGAAAAAAGCTTCTTTTGTTCATCTCGAAATTGGCTTAATTTATTTGCCCATGCTTTCATCACATGCTCAATGGAGCACAATGGTCACAGAGAGGGGGGAAAGGTTAGAGGGGTACACACAGGTAAAGGCGTTTGGTTGGAGGATTCTATCGTTGAGGTGTTAATTATTAGTCGCACGTTCAGTTCACATCTATCCCCAAAAAAGGGGGACAGACACCAATACCATACCCCTTATCCCCTCTCTCCACCTCTCTCTCTCTATCCTATCTCTCTCTCATTCTCATTTGGTCTTTCTCTGTTTACCTTTTTCTCTCTTTTCGCTGGGGACATGCATCTTGGCAATACACGAAAACTTGATTTGTTTTTTTTTTTCAGCCACAATTTCTAAGAACGCAAAAAAAAAAATGAAATCTGAAGGCAGAAGATGGCAAGACGAAAGAGTTATTTAAGGGTGTGGGGGGTCATCTTAAATGTAAATCCCCATTAAAATCACAAACTGACACAACTTGAAATTATATTAACAAATTTGTTTTGCTTCAAGCTAATTGTTTTAGAGTTAAAAATAAAATAATCTATTGAAACAATATTCCAAAAAACCTTACTTAAAGAGACCTACGAAAAACTGAATCAATTCTAAAAATTCAGTTCGAACATTTGTTCAGTACAAATCGATTAAGACTTAAAACCTCCTCAACTTATTGTTCACAATAAAAATTTATAATTATTATTAATAAATCTCAAAAAATATAGCCATTGTCCCCCATTGTCAAATTCATGGCGAAATTTAAACAATTTTTAAAATAGTTACTTAGTGCATATGGAAAGTTCTTCGTATGGAATATGAGGATACTTTTAAAGAGATTTCGTTGCTATTACGCTAACAATAAATTGTAGGATGTAAGTTTATAAATTGTTAAATAGTTTTTAATCAGAATGAGGCCTTTTGCATCTATTATGAAAATTATTATTCAAATATTGATGACGTTTTTTAATGACTTGACCCTTCCTTAAAATCCTTATTTCAAATAACTTTCAAGGGATATGAAAAGAAGATGTCCTTTTTGCTTAATTTTCCAATCATATTAAAAGAAATTTTACTTGTTTTACTTAAACTTCTTCTTCGTAAATCAATGACAAACCAAATTACCAATGAAAGCAAACTTTAAAGAACTTTTAAATGCGAAATTTCCCTTGTTTTTAGACATTCAAAATCGTTCTTAATTCAACGACTAACCATATACCATATGCTATATATATGTATATATAATTTAATATCATTTCTGTTCTTTGATTCCCGAACCGAATTCCTTAATTTCTGATCCCCTACTAATTTCTATGTGTGTTGGCTTTCGTTTGTTAATTTGTTATTTTTTTTGTTTTTGTTTTTTGTCTTGCTTCAAGTTGTTTACCTTTTTTTATAGGTTTTTGCTTATTTTTTTTTTTTTGTTAATTTTTATTATTATTAGCTAATTTTAGCCAAGTTGAGAGAGCAACAACAAAAAAACCCAAACCCAAAAAAATATGGCGACGACTTTAACGTTGAGCCGAGCTAACGACTCTAAGTTTTTTTCTTCATCTTCTTCTTCTCGTAGTTGTTGGCTATTATTTATGAGCTTTTTTTTTTGCTGCTGCTGTTGTTGTTGTTGTTTTACACACATCAACATTTTACGAGTATCTCATAGATACCTAAATGTATGTGTGTGTGTGTGTGTGTGTGTGCGTTGTCTATCTCTATGAATCTTTCACTCGATGTCTGATAGTTGCATTGAATTCGCTTTTGTTTTACAATTCCCAAGCCTCCAAAGATGTGTGGTTGATGTGGTGCTTGTATGGTGGTTCAGTGGTTGGCGGTGCCAAGCCGCTCCAGTCGCCAATTTGCGCGAATCTGCAACAATCGTAAAATTATAAAAATGAAACAAAAACCAAAAAAAAAAAAACACAACACACAACTAGCTATATATAGAGACAGAGGGAGAGAGAGAGAGAGAGAGAGAGAGAGAGAGAGAGAGAGGGAGAGGTATAGGGAGAGGAAAATCTATAAACTATCGAAATTTGATGGAAAATTACTATATTAAACTACTGGTTTTTCGATCGTTTTTTCAAACTTGTCAAACCACATTTTGGTAAGGGTTATAAGCCAATTTAGAACTTCTATGCACTGCTTCGACTGACCGACCAAAACCAGTCAATGGTGTCAGTTTGCCTCAGTTAAGCTATCTGACAAGATCGCTAACCATGCAATTACAATTGTTAATACTGCTGAAATCATTATGAATCAGATCAACCGACGTCAATGAGAATTTAAGTGGCGAAAAGTAACGAAAAGTATCTGAAAGAATGCGTTTTAGCAGTTTGATTATCGAACTAGCTAATCGTATGCCAAAGTACAATAGTATAAGATAGACAAAGGTGGGTTAAGGTGACAAAGAATGTCTAAGCACAATGACTAACAACGAAAATTTGTCTCAAGAGATTTAAATAAAACACTTTTAAAGGGAAAATGTTTACCTATCGTAGCTATTTCATCTACTTTAGATACTTTTTAGTATTATCCAAATTACTAGAAATATTAATTTCCATAAGAAATAGCTAGAAGATACTTTTTCCTGTATATATATGGCTTTTGGGATTCTTATTTAAATTGCCGAACCAAATTGTTTACCTCATTGGGTAAAACAGTTAAAACATTCAAAGGGAAGTGGTAACTCTAGAAACTTTTAATATCGAGACGATGACAGCTCTCCGATCTATATCATGAACAAACGTGTCTCACATGAATCAAGAATATGTATCTAAATCAGTGAAGTAAAGAAAATGTACCCCCTTAAGTATGCAATAGAATGGCTTAAAAATTGTTTGATTGCCAACAAATAGTTCATGCTAAAATTAATTTAAAAATAGTAACAAAATGTATAGCCTAAAATTGTAGACTTACTTTTTTGACAGCGAATTGCATACCTAAAGGGGTGAATTTCTATGCAGGAATGGCTCAAGTCTCTATTCCTTCCTGGAAAACATTAGCACCGTAGTTTTGAAATTCTGGAAGAACATAAATCAAGGAAACGCGAGCCTCTGCCTGCTAATTTTTCTCTCCTAATCGCCTTTTCATTCCTTAACTTTTCTCACTTCTAGAAAATAACAAATAAATACAAGTGAATACTTTGTTTAGCAGCATAAGAACTATTGGCTAATCATTTGAAACATTGTAAATAAACAACCTTTTTTTGTGTTGACGCTCAATGCCGGAAGCGTGGCCCATAAAATGTGCCCCACACGACAGTTCTAAGGCGGGGCAATGCATAACTGGAGGCGGACCGATCTTTTACTGACCAGTGGCGGATGTACAGGGGGATTGAATTAGCGAAAGTTACCCTCTTCTCTCTTCATAAGAGTTTTGCCCTTTTAAAATTAGCGACTTTAGCTCCAAAAATTAACTTCTAGAGCTGCCCCTGGCCCCAACTGAAGGGCAGTTCTAAACTAAAATAAGGGCCAAAGCAAAACCTTGGGAATGAAATGGTTTATAACGTTTAAAGGAATTTTCAAGTTCTTTAATTATCTTTCCTATAGAGTCCAAATGGAACCTAAGCATCCTGAATAAGGACTTTCATAGCTTTTGTATTGAATGAAATCGAAAACGCTTTCATTTTCTATGCTTTACATAAATCTTATCAATTTTATTCTATCCTTTGCAAAATATGATATAAACCAGGTAACATTTTAAAAAAATTTATAACAATTTCAGTTGTTGGCAAAAATAAAAAACAAGTAAATACTTTTTTGAAAATAAGAATAAATGAAAGTTGCTAAACAAATTTTTACGTGAAATTTAATTCTTGAAGATATTTCTCCTGTCCTGAACAAAAGGTTTTTAAAATAGAATCTCTAATTGAGGATGGCTTTAATTAGATGTGTAAATATGTGCGATTGTTGTTGTTGTTTTTCTTATGGCTGGCTGATTTGTTTGTTATTTTTTTTTGTTTTGATTTGAGTTTCTTGGCGTCGGTGATTGGCGATGCCATCGCCAAAATCAAGTTTCTTCTTCGGTCTCTTTCTCTCTCGATTATTTAATAAGTTTCTGTGTGTGTTTGTTTTTTTTTTTCTTTTTATTTTTAAATTTTGTTTTTCTTTTTTTTTTTTTTTTTGTGTATTGTGCGGTTGCTGCATTCGCTTGGCTAATGCTTTATATCATGCTAGATGCTCGTTTATTAAACATTTTCGTTTTTTGTTGTTGCTGTTGCTGTTGCTGTTGACCCAACGAAGAGAGATAGACTAAGCAATGCTTTTGACCAGCAACCAAAAAGCCAAACTCCCTTTTAAGCCATTATGCAATCTTGCTGGCAATCTGACAAACTGTATGCAGCCTCCGCCTTTTGATTTGTCTTTTATGTTCATGTCTATCTTTTTCACTCTTTCCTTCTTTCTTTAATTACATAATTTCAGAGTTGGATGTTTTGTTTTATTGTTTTTCTTCATTTTATGTTTATGATTAAAATGTCACAAGCCAACGAACGGAGACAAATGAAAATGAATGAAAAAAAAAACACATATATATATACTCTTGGTCAAAAAAAAAGGCCATAGAGATTGAGTTATTAGTTATTAAATTTCTTTTTTTTTTATGTTTTGGTTTTATGCAACTAAAATGAAACAAAAAAGGGCGACCCCCCCTGAGAGATAAGAGACTAATTGCTGAGAGCTAAACTCGAGTTCAAATGGAAATACATTCAATTCAAATACAGTTATTAACCATTTTTCTTTAATTAATTTTTTCGCTCACAATTGCATCAGAGTTTTTCTTTTAGACGAAAAGTGTTTCAGCAATGGAAATCGCACCAAAAATGAATTTCCCAATCTCATCTCATTGTGATGGCATTGGAAGGATATTAACTCAGAGGCTAACTTACAAGATGTCATAATTAATTATTCAATTCGATTAGACAACGTATTTAAAATCAAAGGAAGCTACTGCTAACATTGGGATCACATGGCGTATGCGCAACGACTCTTCACCAGCATCAGAAGGACCATCTTTTCCTAGCTTCAATCATTCATCCATTGCTTGTCTATGTAATAAAAAAAAGAAACCTAATTTTCTTGTTTAATTAACTACTTTAAAATCAAAAACTTAAAAACAAAATTTGTTTTTCAGTTTGATGTTTGAAATTTTTTACATTAAATAGTGACACGATTTTTGAAAATCTTGTAAAACTTGACTAAGCTAAAGCTTGGCAGTTAAGTTACCAATATTTTATCAAAGACATAAATAGATATACATATCTATAAGGATTTTGATTAAGTATAAAAGTTTTATTATTGTTATTGACTTAAAACTTAATCCTTAATTGATTGTTTCTAAAAGAAACGATGAAAACCATAGAAATTTAAGTCTATTTTTGAGTACTAGATTTTAATTAAATTATTTTATTACTTCTTTTTGCAGCAGATTTAAGAAATCCCCAACAATTTTAATAGTTGAAGTTCAAAAATGTTGTTTAGTGTGAAGGAATTTTTGTTAAATTTTACAATTTTTTAATTACATTTACAGGTGGATCTGGGCGCCATAATTTCAAAAAGACATACTTAAAAATGATTATTATTAAACTTAAAAATACATAAAATTGGAAAGTAAGTTTGGAGAGATGGAACTTGTTATGTGCTCTTGCTTTCGTTTGCCTCGTCTCCAAAACAAATTTGAAAACGATTCAGAAACGCGAAAGCAAGAATAATTATTTAAACAACTAAAAAGTAATTGATATGAAAAGTTGTTCTTGATAACATGATATGGTTTTTCTGAACTATTCGATGTCTGTGATTTCTAGCGAAGTGTCTAGAAGTCTGGCGCAGCATTCCAACAGATCTTTTGCCGGCCATAAAACGTCAAATTAATTGGAAATCTGTTTTCTTGTTTTCTATATAAGCACTTAGATGAATGCTCAATTAAGAATCATTTCTTCTATGTATATAGCGATAAGACATATTTGAATTGTTTTTGTCGAAACTTTGGGATTTCCACATTAGATTGTTAAGAATTTTTGTTTGGGGAGAAAAACCCAAAATCTCTTTTTCAAATTTATCGTCAAGAGAAGTAGACTAAAAAGCTTTTCCAAAGGGCCTTCAATTAAGCCAACAATATTTAGCGTGATAACAAATAGCAATTCTGATGACCTTATATATACATATGTATGTGTATAGCTTATGGATTAGGCTAATCCAGCTTTAAAGATCTTTGCTTCCATTTGAGGGTTTTAGTTCAAATGTTTTGAGAAGACAATAAGCAAACAGCAGCCGGCCAGCTGCTGTTAAATTAATCAAGATTTAGCTGTATACATATTTGATATATATATATATATATATATATAAACATATATATATATATGTATATATATATGTGTGTGTGTGCATAAAGTATAAGCAAATATCTGGCCTATGCAAGTGCAACACGGCACACAAAAGTGGAAAAATACTAAGGCGAAAAGCGTACAAAACAACAACAACAACAAAAAATGTTAGTTTGTTTTGTTTTTTTGTTTTTGTTTTTTGTTTTTTTCGTAAGCGGCAACAAGTTTTGAGTGGTGCAACAACAAAAACAAAAAAAGCACTAGAGCAACGTCAGCAGCGACGTTGACGTTGACGTCGCTGTCGCAGAGCCACTGGCCCAACAAGATACTCTCATACAAACACAGATACAAATACTTGGAGCAAGTTATACGAGATCTGCGCTTTAATTTCATCCATGTATTGGTTAAAAGCCCAAGCTCTTTTGTATGTGTACCCTACACTTTGTTACTGGAAAGAGCCGGGTCTATAGCTAAGGCATGTGGGCTTACATTGGCGATTTGACAATCTGCTAAGAGAATTTTAATGATAATTTAAAGAAAAAACTCCGGAAACTTCAATATCTACAACTACGAATTTAAAGCTCTTAAGAATCGTTGTGAATTAATTGATACTATGAAACGAAAATGAGAACGTTAACGAAAAATTACACTAAGTGTGACTTAAGTTTAATGTGTGTCTTACGGAGGAATAAGGAAATACTAAGAATCTTAAATGGCTACCTTAATGTATCAAATCAAAGCAAAATAAAAGAGTTACGACTGATTTTAAAGGTGTTTCTCTTCCATTTTTAGTTGACAAAATGTTGAGAACAGTTTAGGCACCCCCAAAAATAGGCAATAGATCTAACAAATAATATTCTAAGTGCTTTATTCCTCAAAATTTTAATACACAATAAGCTTAGGTTCTGAATAAGTCTTCAATTACTATTGCTCGTTAGTTATGTGGAAACTAAAATTTGATTCATATTACGAAGCTCTACTATGGATCGAATGGAAATTCTTAAGTTTTAGTTATGGTTATGCTTAAATACGATTTGTGTGACTGTGAATAAATCTGAAAATGCAGCTCTAAGCAATTTTAAACGAGTTCAAATTAAATTCCAATCCAGGCTTCAAGTAGCTGCTTAGCTAAGTTCATACAAACCGAAAGCTAAAAAACCGCAGCAAAGCTTCAAGCTCGAAATACTTACCAATACAGATACAGAAAGCTGCAATTGTATTTTACTTTTAATTTTCATACACCGATCGTCAGACTGTGTGTGTGTGTGTATGAGTGTGTGTCTGTGTGTGCCGCTTTGTGAATGTTTTTTAAATCTGGTAGAAACGAAACGCGTTTGTGGCCTCAGACGGCGAGTGGCAGTCGTAGCAGCTAGACGTCAATTTTTTTGCAACTCAAAATATCCAAATCCTCAAAAAAAAAAAAAATACCGAAAAAAGTTTGGACCCAGAAAAGAAATATAAAAAAAAAAATAAAAACCGAAATTCCTTTAACCAATTTTTTTTGCCAAACAAAAAAGAAGAAAACATAAAAAACAGAAAATAACAGTTTAAAATGTAAGTGAAAGATGACCAAAAAATAAAAAAAAAAAACTAAAAACCAACAACAACAACAAGTGCAATATCTCAAAAGTGATGATTTTTTTTTCGTTTTTCGTTTTGGTGGTAATTTTATAGATTTTTAGATGACCGAAAAGGATAACGTCTCAATGGCTACAGTACAAATGAAGCCCGATTATGCAGCCAGCGAGGTTTATAGCACGGCCAGCGAGCCGCCACCGGTAAGTATCTGGAAACTATCTCCAGCTAAAGATAGAGATCAGTTAGTTAGTTCAAGATGGGATGGGAGAGATCTTTGGCGGATTTGGTCATTGGCCAAGTGGGTTAGCGCAAATGCCAGGGTCAGTTTATGTGTATACAAGTTGGGCACATCCGCTTTTGTCATGCAGCTGCAAACGTGAATGGAAAAAAAGAGATATATACATATGTACCTATATGTATATATATATATTTATATATATATACTTGTCTGATTTTTTGAGCCTCTCGCTCTCGCTATCTCTCTCTTTCTCTCACTTGCCTCGTCTGCCTGCATGCATAAGCAATTTACGAATATATTGCAATTTTTTTCAATTATTTTTATGGCCTGCAACGTGATCAGCTTTGACAATTGCCTCTGACATTTTCACAAAAAAAAAAAAAAAAACCAAAACCCCCAACTGAAATATGAAATCTCATTTCAACTCGTCTCTCAAAAGGTGTGAAAACCAGCCCCCCCAGTCCACCACCACCACCACCAGCCCCCAAGCAGCTTTAAGCCATCTCAGTGAGACCCATTTTTGTCAAATATCTAATGCAAAAGTCACGACTTCATAATAGAAAATGTAAACTTGTTTCCTTCTTATTGCCATTTTGCCCTACTAGTACAAGTATACATATATATATATATATCTGGTAATTTCCAAGTGGGCTTACCTACCTCTCTGTATAACAACGAACGTACAAAAAAAAATTTACATAAATTGCATCGCATTTGACATTCACTGGCATTCAGCATCCGCTTCAACTCAGTGCAATGAAGAGCATTTGAGTCTCTGTCTCTGCCTCTGTCGCTGTCTCTGTCTCTGTCTCTGTCTCTACCTCTGCTCGCATTGCAGTACAGTGAAAGCCAACAAGTCCAACTTTGGCCTCACTGTATAGTTGTAGTTATCTAACCCCCGCATTGAATTGAATTGAAGTGCCTTCTCATTATCCACCTTCATGCACCTTTTTTCTCCTCCCTCCTCCTCCTCCTTCTCCCATCTTCAGACAAAACA
Source organism: Drosophila nebulosa (assembly GCA_024703675.1). NCBI lineage: Eukaryota > Metazoa > Arthropoda > Insecta > Diptera > Drosophilidae > Drosophila > Drosophila nebulosa. Next base: position 2,194,697 of record JANFPS010000005.1, read on the forward strand.
ATTTTTAACTTTTCGATGAAAGGCAACCATTTGTTAAGATCTCTTCAATGACTTGCAAATTGTCTTAGGTCATCATTATATTATAGATTTTAATTATCTATCTAATACTCGAACGAATTGAAAACCGGAAAATCAAATTATCTTAGGACTGCATTAACAAAAACTGATTTCATTTACAAAAAGTCAAAAGTCCCTCAAACTGGGAATTTCTATAAAGACTTTAGCCCTCTCATCATCAGTTTGTTTAAAATATTTTAACCTAATGAAGTGAATTCTTTATAGAAAAGTTTAATTATTGAAATTTACAATTTTATCTTAGATATTTACCTTTTATGTGAGATTTTCATAACTTTTTAGTTAATGCCGGTTGGCATTTAGTTTTAAAGACCGTTTAGACTCTTTAAAAGGTATTAAACATTTTAAATTTTAGTTAGTAAAACATTTTGCTTGATTTCAGCAATTTTTTCTATAGCTTTCTAATAAAGCTAAAAATATAAAAAATTTATCAACTTATTGATTGGAAAATGACTTCAATTAGATATATACATAGATACTTCAGTTGGTCTGGCCTATGTTTTGAGTTGATCTTTGTCATTATGAGGCAAATGAGACAAAAAAAAAAAAACAAACTCCCCCACGGAAGTGTTTCTCGCTCGTTATAGTTAACAATCAAAGTTGTTCAATAAATATCCATTTAGAAGGTGTAAGAAACCAGTTTTTCAATTTACTTGTTGTTGTCGTTACTGTTGTCATTTCTTGTTAGGCAACCCCAAACCCCTTACGGGCCATTTACACCCACAAAACCAATCCGACCCTTGAGCCCCTTGTCCCATTTTTTTTTTTTATTTATTTTTTCCTCATTAACCATATATACATACATACGAAAATATATATCTACATTTGTTTTTTTTTTCTCTCTCTTTTCTGTTTTTTTTATTTTCTCTCGTTTTTGAATGTGTGTGTGTGTGTATGTGTGTGTGTGTCAAAAACGAACAACGAACAATCAAACCATAAAAATTGTGTATGTGCCTCCTACCTACCTCCTGTACTCTCTCGCACCAACCAACCACAAAAAAAAAACCAAAAAAAATCACCTCAAACCAAAAACCAAATCAAAAAAACAAAAAAAAAAAACAAAACCACAGCTGGGATTTTTTAACTTTAATCATCAGGTTTGTCGCTCAAGTCTTTTGTCTGCACAAAACAACAAAAACTCATTAAGAGCCAACAACATTCACTTCCACTTCACTTAACTTTCGCAATTGCATGTAAAGGTGTAAAAATGAAGAAAAAAAAACGAAAAACGAAAAAAAAAACTATATTGCACATTTCGCTGCACATACGCTCGATCTGTATATATACATATATGTACATATATATAGTAGATTGACTGCACCCTTGGCCATATATGTATGTACATATGTATTAAATAGTTAAAACTTTAAGGTTTGGTTAACCATTTCCTCTGTTATGCAAGGCAAACGAGAAGGAAAGAAATTGCTGAACAAAAACAAATTTATCTATTTAGCAAGTACCTGGCGATTTTTGCACCTTACAATATGTAGTTACGGTTAGTTACCTATGTTTGTATGTAGTATGTATCTACTCTCTATGCCATTAGTCATATGGTCAACAGGCCTTGACCAAACATATGCTTAAACAGCTGTTTTTATTTTTGCCCAACCCCCCTCCACCCTTCACGTTACTTTCTCTCTCGCTCTCTCATATTTCATAGTAATTTCATATCTCATATCTGATTCAGCACAATATTTCCACTTACTTTCCATTGAAACGTGATCCAACAAATAAAGTCACAAAGGTCACATAGAACTTTTGACTCTTTCATTTTTTGTTCAATTAGTTTTTAGTTATTGCAACCTTTAGCTTAAGAAAAAAAAACACACACACACACACACGAGAAAAAACTCGAATTCCATTTAATAATATATTTTCTTTTCTCTCTCTTTCTCTCTCCTCCTCTCGCTCTAATAGGCCTACAAGCGTCAAGCGAATTCGGTGAAAATTGCCAAGATAACCGCCTTTACCATTATAGTATCCTCATTTATATTGGGTGCCTTTATTTTGGCCTCATCGTATCTGCAGGCCAAGGCCTCATGTGATCAGGTTCAGGCCTTGGATTCGGTGCTCGAGAAGGAGCTAATGCTGGAGACTCTGCAGCAGGTGAACAAGGTAAGTCCAAAGTTTCAATCGATAGGCCTCAATGATCAGACAACGCCCATTAGAGCTTTAGTGTATCATTCGGTGCCCGGTGCCAGGTGCCCGGTGCCTGAAACCATATTTATATTTTTTTTTATTTCTATTAGGTAATTACCTTTGCGTTTCGTTCGTTGCACACGCCAACAGCATTGTGAGATTAGTTTAGCCCTGTTCCAGCCCCCCTCACCCTTCGAAAAAAAACAAAATCCCAAAAAAACGCAAAAAATAAACATTCGAATATTAAGCCAAATTAAAGATAATTACCGGAAAATGTAAAATCACTAACAACTAGGAGAAAATGCAAGTACAACAAAACTATGCGAGAGTTTCCACGCAAGTTTCTGCAAGGGTTTCCTTGTGATATTAGCAAAACTTTCAAAACAACTCTCGTACTTAGTATATATACCAAATTTAGCTGCGTGTTTTCTGTTTTTATTTGTGTCGGCGATTCCAATCCATCACACACACACACACGCACATCATGTGAAATATTGTTATTTTTTTATTTTGCCAAATTGTTGTTAACTGCACGCGCTATTAGTTAGCTTCCCAGCTCTATCTATATTGCTATAGTAAATATGGCGAAACACCCATCAAATCATAATGATAAGAAAAACTGAAAGTAGGAAACAATCTGACGAAAATCCAACTTACAAAAAAAAAATACTTTTAATAAATTGTTTTGCAATATTATTTATAGTAAGACAAACCTAGGGGAAAGCCCTATTGGCAAATAAAAAATAAATAATTTAAGTGCTAAAACAAAAAACACTTAAAACCCATTCACCCCAAAAGCAATGAATGGCAAATTGTTTTGTATTTAATGGTAAATTTAACAACCTTTTTTTGTTTTTGTTCAGTTAATTAGACAAAGTGTAAAAAATCTATGCAAATTTGTATTTATATAATAAATTGTTGGAGAATTGCTTAAGTTTGGACTAGTCCAAGAAAATTTCAAATAGATTGTTTCTGATTTTGAGTAATTTGAGCTTAAAATGAAGCTTTAAATTCCATCTATGAGAAAGTTTCTATACTCTTGCCAGTAATGTATACAAATAAATGACTCTTAAAAAATTAGACTACTTTGCTTCTTAGTTTTTTTTACCCTCACTTTCTTTTCGATCAATTTGGTCAGTTGAAGAACTTAACCTAGAAAAGGGAAATTTCCTACAACTTAGAGCGATTAGAAGGACAAACATTTAACCAATTTGTTTATACCCTCTGCAAGGGTATGAAAACAAAAATTTAAGTCGGAATTTCTATTGTTGGAAAACAAATTAGGTAAAAGCCTTAAATAATTATAATTTGAAACAGTTGAAACATTAATTAAGACTATGAAAAACTGATTCGTTAGACAGAAAAGCTTAGATTTACATAAAAACAAATACTTACTATATACATATTGACTATATAACTTTTTTTTCTACTATGTAAGTAATATTAACTTTCCCGCCATTGTTTGAGGGGAAACAAAAAGCAAAAATTGTATAAGTAGCCATGCAACTCATTTCCAATTTAAGTCTCTATTTCAATTTGAAGTGAAGTTGACTTGAGTTGGGTTGAGTTGGGTTGAGTTTGCTTTTTGGTTTTGGATTCGGTTTTGGTTTAGGTTTGCTTTGCTGCTTCCTTGTGAAAAGTTTTCACTTGCGATGTAATCGCATTTGGTTTGACTTGATGGATTTTAATGACTCGGCACATTCAATGGCTGATAATTCAAATTAAATGGCTTTAACAATAATAATGATAATGATGATAAAAACAAATACAAAATAACCATTTGCATTTGCATTTGGCTAAATTATGCCGCATCATCAATATTCAATTAGCGTCGACGAATGGGAAAGCTTAAAACTAATTAGATGCAGATTGTTATTACTTTACGATTCCAAGCAACTATCTACATCAATATCTTAGAGTATATATATATATATATAGGGGCAATTAGTCATTTCGTATCAGCCAGTCCAACTCGCCAGGAGAGAAGATGATATGCCAAAATGGGTAATATCAGTTTATTCAACTCGAGCTTATGTAAAAAAACAACAACAAAAAATCACAAAAATAAACGACTTTGGACTGCAAAAGAAATATTCAATCAAGCGAAATTCCCATAATTTGACGCTTAAGTGGACACCAAAATGATGGAGCTTGCGACATAATCATTAAAGAGGAGGAGAGCAACGGCAGCAGCAGCAGCCGCAGTAGCAAACAATTGCGAATCAAATGCCAGACCAGACAAAACAGACAGACAAACAGACAGACAGACAGTCAGACAAACTGGCAGACAGACAAAGTGAAAGCAGCAAATGAAACAAAAGCTTCATCAACTACAACAACTACAAAAAAAAAATAATACATGTTGCAAGAGCAACCCGCCACAGCCACAGCCACAGCCAGAGCCACCGCCAGAGCCACATAGTAATCTACTCAACCGAAGATTTTTCGAGGTGGTGCTTTGCTGTTGAAGTTGGAGGCGGTTGTGGGCGCGGCATTCCCAAAATGCCAAAGATCATTAGATGTTTTGGCTTAGAGATGGGTGAAAAGAGTTTCAAATGAAATTTTCAAAACTCCAATCCAAAACATGGAGCATCTTCTTAAGGTAGATTCTTCGAGTTTATAACAAATTTTTACTAGGATAGCCTTGGCAAATATCAAGGGACACTCTTCGAGAGACTCGAGCATCTTCTTTGCAAAGTGCCAGCGTTGGCAGCAGCTTAAAAAAGATTCTAGGCTATGACTAACCTAACCTAAACTTAAACTCTTCTTAACCTATAGATCACATTCATATAGAGGAACATCTATTTTTCGAGAAGTTCACAGGCACAACTGCTTGAAAGATCTTTGAACATCTGTTTGAACTTTCTATTAAATATTTTTTCAATAGAAAACTTATAAAATTACCAATATCCTATGGCAATGTTTGAAAATCCTTTAAATATTTCTCAATGAAAAAGTAAGCAATTTTTACTATATTTCTTTTAACAGGTCATTGATGAAAGAGCATTCCTCTTGAATAGGTTTCCAAATGTTTTTAGCTTACAAAAGATAACTATTTCAGAATATTTCATTTGGTAAACCCATTTTTTAACGATCTGAGCTGACATGAAATAAACATTTCCCAGCAGCCCAAGTCATTGGTTTTTGTAATGTTTTTTGTTTTTCAATTGTTTTTTCTTCGTAAATCATTTTTTCTGTGCCTCATCTCTAACAAATAACTAACTTCAACTATTAAAATGCATTTTTTATTGTTGTTGTACGTTTGGCTTTTGGTTGGTTGTCGGTTAAGCATTTTTGTCTGTAGTTTTTTTTTTTTTTTTTGGGTTTTTTTGTTTGTGGTTTTTGCCGGCCTGGCAGTGCTTGGCACCAACATCGTCATAATCATCATCATCATCATCATCATCTTCTTCATCATCATAGTCATCAAGCAGTAACCATCATCTTGGTATGGCAAAAAAAAAAGCCAGTCACAAAGAGACTTAACCCGCTGCTGCTGCTGCTGACTGTTTGCCATTTAAAGGCAAGTTGCGCGCTTAAGTCTTTCGTTTTTGGGGACACCAACCAACCAACAACTGACTGACTGATTATGTAATTGTGAATACACACACACACACATACACACACACAACGTAAAAAGAGAGACATACATACATATAAGTAAATATAATTTATTTGCACTGTCGGTTGTGCAAATTTGTTTGAACCGCGATGCCTTATGAATACACAAAGACTTGGCTGGGCTGAAAGGGTAGAAGGAGGGTAGGCGAGTAGGAGGGTAGGTGGGCTTACTTATTATGCTATCTATGCAAATTGATTTTCCTTTAAAGAAATTTTTTGTTCGTCTACTCTTCTTCAGTCTGTTATTGCGTCTCTAGAATTTCAATTGACGTCAAGCGGCTAAAAATATCACTACAATTCAGACGATTATTATCTTATAATGCCTACCATTTGTAAGTGTCTCTGTCTCCCTCTCTTCTCTCTCTCTCTCTCTGTCTTTTAGACTGTCTTTCTGTCTCTTTAATTGCATTAAAACATTCAATTTGTAATCATTTAATTGTCATCTGTTAATTCACTTCAAGCCATCATCTACGTGTAGAGCGATCGAAACAAATGTTCTCATTGTTCCTACATACACATATATATATATATATACATATATATGTACCTATGGTATATGTATATCGTAATTGATGTTATCTACTCTCTGAAGCTTTTTGGCCTTGAAAATTCCTACAATTAAAATTGACTGAGTCTCAGTTGAGTTGGTTCGCTTCGGTTCGCTTGAGTTGTCAAACTGGTTGGTTTAGTTTTTAGTTAGTTGCAGTATTTTATTTTATTTGAAGTGAAATTTTTTGTTGTTTTTCTTTTTCGTTTTTTATATGTGTATGTGTCACATGTTGTCAGACAGATGAATCATTTTAAAATATTCATATGCATATGTATAACATTTGCATATTTATCTTTTCGGGGAAGCTGTGAAGATTTCGCAGAAATACGTTGCCAGTCAATTCTTAGTCAGAAAAGAAGTCCTAAACTGGGCTAAGTGAAATGCTTTCAACTCCTTTATAACCACTTAACAGTTACCAGGGGGGAATGGTAGGGGAATGGACGAAATTTTGCACTTAAACACAGGTTAACTTAAAATTTGCTCATATAATGCAGCAAAAAAAAAGGCATTCTAAATTAACTAAAAATTTGCTTCTGATGATTTTGACTAAAGTTTTCATATGATTGACTTTGAGTAAAAAATATTGGTCCAACAACCTCTGATTTTCTGCACTTCCTGCAACAGATATTGCCCCCTCTTAAATAAGAAGTTAAACTTGTTTGTCTAATCTTGATAGTCAGAGTTTAAAAGGGGCCTAGAACGAAGCTAATATTAGGATTTATGTAGATTGGCCTTACTTAGACCTAGAATCAACAAGAGCTACTACTTTAGCAATGACAATTTGTTGTGTTTAGTTTATTTTAATAACACTTTATTCAATTATTTCTTCAATGTCAAGCATTAGACAAACATTTAACTTAAATTAGCGTCTTCAGTTGAACAATTTGTCAACCTTCTGTGAAGATTTCTAGACATTTGTTGCTCTGTTCAATGTCAAACTTTGACTACATACATACATATATAATGAGCCAGAATTCCGTTTGCGAACTACCGGATATGCTATATTTTACCATTATCTAAATCACCCGATGATAACTACTACCCATTCGATCCCCTTCGCCCGCCACCATCATCTGCAGCCTCATTAATGATCACCCACACACAAATTATTTAAATTTTTGTTTTTGTTGGGCCATTGTTTCTGGGGCGTGAAGTAGGCTTAGAGGTATGTATGTAGACCCATAGACCTAGCAGCCAGCAGCTGGCTATGTGAATGATTATGTAATTTTGTCCAACAAACGACAACAACAAGTTTATTTTGCTGCCAATTTTTTACTTTTAGTTTCAATCGCAGTCGCAGTCGTCTCTCTCTCTCTCTCTATCTGTCTCTCTGACGTCGGTATGGGAATATGTAGGTTGGGGTCACACATCTCAGAGCTTGAGCTAGAGCCACGTCTCACTCATTGTTTTATGTATTATAGACACACAAAGCACACAAAAACCAGCAAAAAAAAAAACAAAAAAAAACAAACCAAAACAAAAAAAGACATTAAAAAAGCCATAAAAGTTTAGATTTTTAATAGAAAGGGGCCGGCGGGAAGAAGAGGGCGGGTTCCAAAGGTACGAAAGCTAATAGACGTTCATGTTATATTAGAGAGGAAATAAGCAAAAAGATCACTTTTAGCAAACTTTAATCACCTGTTTTTTGAAACCCAAACTATGTAGTCGGGAATTATAAGCAAAATTTATGGACATTTTTCATATTATGATCATCGACACTTAACAACTTGCAAAAAGTATTAAAATTCTGTCAGAACATTAAAAAAAAAGCATTAAAATTCTCAAAGCACCACATTTAAACGTTTTTCTAGATATTTTAACCAGATACACGGGATTTCTAAAGTATAACGAAAACTAAACGGTTTTGTTTTGTCCCTTATTTGATTACAGGAAATACCACGCGCTGAACCCCTGTTGGGATCTGCCGGCACTGGTGATGATTCCGATTTGCAGAATCTCGATCAAGATGGCAAGAAAACCGATAGCAATACAGATGCTTCAGACCATCACGACAAGGATAATTCCTATTCGGATAGCGATGAGACTGAGGAAATGCAAAAGTATCCCGGAAAAATGCCGCTTGAGCTGGACTTGAGCGATTTGGCAGCGGCTATTTTGCGTAATAACAAGAAGTGAGTTCAAATTTCTTGATTTGATAATCTTGCAGAGGAGTTTTTTTTTATGGGAATCCCTCTTCTTTTTATTTTGTAGATCCCGCATGAACTGTGTTGTTGAGCGCAAACATGCCGAGGAGATTGTTGATTCACCCTCGAAAACTGTGGCTTTGCCCTTCGGTGTTAACCTGACAACCGATCCCAAGAAGGCACGCATCACCGGCGAGCGTATTTCCATTTTCTGTGACGGCGGCGACGACAGCAAGGAGGACCAAGAAAAGCAGGAGAAGCGTATGCGTGAGGAGGAGGAGGATTCCGATGAAGACGCCGAACCATTGCGCCCATGTTCATTCCATTCCAGCGTGTGCCCATCCCATTTGGACGTATTCCCGAACAGATGCCCTTGACCCATATGCCCCAGCGTATGATGCCGCCAGCCATGCAAATGCATCAATTGCAACAGCAACAGCTGCCCCAGCAGGGACCAATTATCATCCGTCAGCTGCCACCTCCATTCCAGCACTTGCCCATGCGCCCACCAATGCCACCACCACAACAAGTGATGCAGGCACCACGCATGGAATCGTCTGAGGAGCAGCAACAGCCAAAGATCCAAACCGTACGCATCCACATGCAGCAATTGCCCTTCCGCGAAATCCACATGGCCAACGATGAGCCAATCCAAAGAGCTCCAGAACCTCAGCAACAGCAACAGCAGCAGCCCCAGATTCAAATCCAGCATATGCCCTTGGGCATGGCTCTGCAACGTGTGGGCATTACCGCCGATGATCTGCGTAACATTCAGCGTATTGCCGAGGATCGCATTACCGATGAACTGCGTCGCTTTGCCGCCGAAGAGGCAGCCGATTCCGCCGAGGGTGGCAGCTCCAGCTCCAGCGAAGAGGATGATCAGCCTCAGCAGGCCAATTCCTCAGCCGCATCATCATCTGCCGAGCAGATAAGCACCACTCCCGCCCAACCCGAGCAGGAGTCGCAGCACGAATCCAATGAGCAACAGCCACAGCAACCGTCGGAGCACCAACAGCCACCACAATTGCACATCCAACGCCTGATCCTGCAGCCTCTGCCCGAACAGCCACGTGAAACCATGACTCCACCCATGCCCGAACAGCCACCACAACAGTTGCAATTCGGTCGCATGGTCTATGGACGTAGTCTGGCTCAACCTGTGCGCATTCCCGTGCCCATGATGCAGCAGATTGCAGAGGGTGGCCCAGTTGCATCTAATGAAGAGTCGCAGCGACCACACTGTAAGTACATAGATTGAGAGTTCTGATCTAGAAACCATGGAAAATGTACTTCTCTTTTAGATTTTTAAGTAGGAATATCAAAGCAGCTAACTTTAGCTATGCCGAAGTATATTTACCATAGCAGTTAGTATTTCAACATTCAATCAGAAACCATGTTAAGCATAGCGGTTCTCCCACAATCAATCAATCTTCGGGGTTGCCAGGTTAATTGTAATGCCTTTAAATGTGCTGAATTTGAAATTGTAACGGAATAGTAAAGGGAGTCAGAAATTCGAACTATGGGGCTGCCAGACTACATTTTTACTAACGGAATAATTGTTGAGTTTGTTTTGGTATACATAAATAAATTAATCTAGACTTCTTTCGATCTTTCTCCACAGTCGTCCAGCCTCGTTCCGTTTAAGTAACAACAACACCAAGCCTGTGATTGCTGCTCTGCGAATCGAATCGAATCTCGACGAGGATGTCCGATGTCTCACTCGCCTCTAATCTCTCTCATCTTTGTCTTGTCTCTATCTTTGTGTCTCTGTATCTCAATATTTTTTTAAAACCTAAATCAAAAAACAAGAAAATTTAAAAATGAAAAAAAAAATGAATTAATATTGTAACTATATGTCGTCTTCCGTGTCTCGATTTGCATTTTGTTTTTAGTAGCAGCCTCCTTCTTTCCCACTTTCCCCCTTCTCCTAAGACCACCACCACCATCATCAACCAATCAATACGCCAAAAGTGAAATGAGAAATAATCTATAACAAGAAATTTATATATTTTGGCCTAACTATTTGGAACAATGTATCTCTCCCTCACATATATATATATATATATCTATATATCTATCTATCTATCTATTCTTTATATGTATTTGTATATTTGTATAACATTCCAACAACAAACAAACAAAAAAAAAAAGAAAACAACGTATTCCAACTTAAGCAAAAATTGAATTGAAAAATTTGTTTCGATTTGTCTCAACAGTTTCAAAATAAATCCAATTAACAATTTTTTGTACATAAACTTCATTATTTTGTATGTCGTTCTTTTTTTTTTGTAAAGTCGTTTTTTTTTTAATTGTGGAAATTTACCTTTGTGTGTAGATGTTTTAGAAAATTAAGTATGAAAAACTGAAAAACGTGAAAAATTAAAATCCTAAAGACAAGAAATAAAAATTGTACATTTTTTATTAAAAAATATATGTATACTATATATATATATGTATAATCACATATATACACTTTTGAAAGCCAATAAAAATTTGTGGATAATTGGAAATCAAGAAAAAAAATTGCTAACCTTTCAGAATTCCTGGTAAATTGTCTTTCTCTTTTGGATTTATAAAACTAAAAATCAATTAACTGCACAATCTGTCATATAGTGAACCGATTCAACAGGTACCAACATTATCTCAGATTGAACACTTCTAAAATCTGGATTGTAATTTCAAACGTTATTGATGGACCTAAGCTTACGCAACATTTATTAAGAAAAACAATTTTAATAACTTTAGCATCAATGAGTTTTTATTTAATTTGATTTTGTTTTTTGTTTTTTTTTTTTTTTGGAAATTGATTTTTATTTTTCGTTCTTTTTTTATGATTTTGTTTTAAGCTTTGATTTTTCGGTTCTTTCGATTTTTACATATAGAGAAACAAAAAAAAAATGAACAATACAATATTTAATTTAATCGTATATATGTACATATATATCGATCAATTAGATTTAGATGTATGCTATATACACTTGGTTTTTGCTTAGGCCTTAAATGAACAGGAAGGTGTGGGGCGGGGAAGGTGGGATAGGGTGATGATGTTGGAGGAGGGGACAACAACCAATTTTATTTAGTTTATTTTTTTTAATTTGTCACTTTTCGTTTCCTCGCGTTGAATTAGTTTAGTTTTTCTTTCGTTATTAATTAGAATAAAATTAATTATGACTAAATGTTGGTAAGTTGCATTGATGGTGGCTAAAGGGCTGAATAATACAGACACACACACACAGACACTCACATAAGCACGCACATTTCCTTTCATTTCTACTTACATTTGCACTAAAATTCAAAGACTTAAAATGAAACGGTGTTTAGGGTTAATGTTGCCTAAAAATAATAAGACTAAAGAGGAAATCAAAATCGAAATTTATATATTATAAGGGTGACACACTCATTCACATATAGTGGAAGAAGGACCAATTCCTTCTTCTGCTGTTGCTTCTGATCATCCTGCTCAGAGTCCTTTTCGTCGGGGTTAATGTTTCACTCACGTTTATCACTGAATATTACATTTTTTTCTTTACTTTTATAATTTTGTTTTCTTTTTTTTTTTTGTTTTTTCGTTGACTATTTATGTATTTTGTAAGCTATAGATTATTTCTATAGATGTGTATATATATATAGACTTTTTTGTTTCTGTGGGGGGGGGGGGGGGTCTTTTTAACCATTTTCACACTGATGCCCCTCACAGTTGCCCCAAAGATGCAATTGCCTACGCCGCTGTAACAGATGAGAGACACAGCCGTTAGGAATACCAAACTGCAAATGGTGCACGGCTTTCGCTCCAGGAAAAAGCCGACTAAATATAAAACAATAAACATAACATGAGTCTCCATTAGAGCTGGATTTGTTGGCTTTGGTATAAGGAGCACAGGTAACAGGCATTGCAGGCAATACATTTTGTTGTAGTTGTTGTTTTTTTGTTGTTGTTGGTGTTATTGTTGCTGCTGCTGCTGCCGTTGCCGCTAATGACGTGTCCAGTTTGACTGAAAGTATAATATGTGAAAATGGGTATTAAAGCGATTTATTTGGTGGGTCTTTTAATTTGTTCTATAATTACTTAAAATTGTTGTCCTGGGCATAAACAAGGACAGACACACACATGGGCAGAGACAGACAATGGGAATGAGAGAGAAGGCGAGAGAGAAAGGGCGAACGCGCGCGCGAGAGGGAGATAGGGAGAGTAATAGTTGGCCAGTTGTTTTGTTGCTGTTGGACGTCCTGACTTACCTTTTGGGGCCCACCTGCTGCCTTCTTGCCCCCCGCTCCACAGCTTGAGCGCGTGTTGCGTTTTTCCTTTTTGCTAAATTATTTATTTTGTTTTGTTGTCGTCTTTTGTGCGTGTGCGTTCTGTTTTTTTTAATATTTTTATTTATCACATATTTTTAGTGTGGCCGTATCTCGAACATTTTACCATTAACATAACTCACAAATGAGACTGTTAACTAACAGTGCGCCAAACTTAAAAAACTTGAACTAAATTTGTGCGGAAGACTTATTTATTATTAAAATGATATGCTCTACACATAATAGTTTGTCTTATGGCAACTGAAAAATTATACTATCTCCTTCTCTGCTGCTGCTGCTACATCTGGTTGTCCACTTTTTATACATTCCAATAAAGCGTATTTTCATACAAATGTGGAGCCGTTGCATAGGGCAGCAACAGAGTCCATCCAATAAATCCAACTATATACAATACAATGGCAATAATACGCCGCCACAGGTCTTGTTGCCATAGATCCTGCAGATCAGGCAAACCCATATGATTACAAAAAGCATGAACCAAAAATGGAGCAACCAAATGGCCAGTTCGTGCAAACAAGAAGGCCGAATAGAATCCAAACAATGTGGTATAAGTGAATTGAAATAAACCAATCAGCAGGGCAGTGCTCAGCTCCACGCCCAGACTCAAGCGTTCCGCTATATGATGCAAATGAGCCACACCAAAGAACAAAGGCGTTATAAAAACCGCAACCACGGGCGAAAAACTTTGCAATATTAAGGGCATCATGCAGGCACGAAAGACAAATTCTTCACTCAATGGAGCCATGACCAGATTTCTTAGCCAAATAATGCTATTAAATGAACCGCGCCAGTAATCCAAGTCTAAAGAAAAGGGTGAAAATTAAATCTAAATGTAGGATAATGGCCAAGTTTAAAATGTTACCAAGATAAGAACGCATTGATTCATTCTGAATATTAACAAATATGGGACCAAGAAAGAGTAGGGCTGTGAGAACATATGGTATCACAATAGCCTGCCACAATCCCGGCCAACGCAGGCCCAACAAAACGAAAAAATTCTCACGTTCGAGCAGCTCTTTGGACGAAAAGAAGTATACAAAAAGTGAGGCCAAACCCATCACGACGGAAACACTAGCGAAACGTCTTTTATGGTCGATGGATGATCTCTATCTCGATTGTGTTTGGCTGGAATAGATGCATAAATGCGGTTTATATGAATTACGGATTTACCGGTTTGCATTACTCACTTCCCCAAACATACAGTGATCCCACGTAGAGAACGGCCATGGCAAAGCAGCAGCTGACGGACGTCAAAACGGGGATCTGTGGCAGTGGTTCCAATTCAGTCAATATTGGGTCCTCCATTTCGTTTGAATTATTATACATTTAAAAACTAATTTCGCATGATATATCTTTCTTGTTTTGAGAAAACAGCTGTTTGTTAACAGCGTTTTAACATTGCCTAGTTACTCTCCATACATGGTCACACTAAACAATTTTAACAGCCTGATAATAATAACAGCGGCTGCATTTGAACCAAACCCGAAACGTTTTTATTTTAAGTTGTTTCTTTAAAAATTTTAAATCAATTGAATTTATATACAACATAATCAAGAAAATCTTCAGAAAAATAAAATGTCGCTGCTATTAAAGGCCTCGTCTCTATCTCGCCAAATCATTCATAAGGTTTCACATCATTGTTAACAGAATCGACCTTTAACTCCAACAATTTATATCGTCTCCTTTGTGTGTTCTCTCTTTTTCTGCTTGTGTGTATTTGGGTCTTACTTTGGTGCAGTCAACTCACTTGCAGCAGGTGCGCCATCTCAATCTTCTGGAATTCCAAAGCAAGGATCTATTGCAAAAATATGGCGTGGCCATTCAACAATTTAAGGTCTTGGATAACTCCAAGGCAGATGCTGAATTGGTCAAGAAATTTGGTAATTGTCTACACTAAAGGTTTCTTATATTGTCATATTTAGTCAACTTTATGTAATCGTTGTGTTAAATTAATTAATTAATGTTAATTTCTATTGCTTGCAGATTGCCCCGAATATGTGGTAAAGGCGCAGATATTGGCCGGTGGCAGGGGAAAGGGTACATTTGATAATGGTTTCAAAGGCGGCGTACACATAACCTCAAAGTAAGTGCCACTACCGGGGGGCAGGTATCAACAGTGGGACAGTTTAGAAACGACATGAACCTTTTTGCCCCGAAAATGCACGTACTAAAAACCATCGTTAGACTATGTGACATGTATACGAAGACTGATTTTTATTATCACTGTCTTAAAGGTACACACATATCCATATGTGGTGCGGAACTTATTTTAACCTATACATATGTATACATACATATATGTAGATGCATTTTTCGGTATTATTTTTCAAGTGAAAGGCGTCCCACTGTGCTTGTGATAGAGCCGCCTTTGTGTCTTGATAACAACAATAGCAATAATAATATATGTATTAAATGCCTTGTTTATATATGTATACTGTTACGTCTCTTTTGCAGCAAGAGCGAAGTACTTTCCCTCAGTCAACAGATGATAGGGAATCGACTGATAACGAAGCAGACACCAAAATCGGGTATACTGGTCAACAAGGTGATGGTGGCGCGTAGCGTTAATATAACTCGTGAAACTTATCTCTGTATACTGCTGGATCGTGAGCATAATGGACCCGTGCTAATTGCCTCACCAGCTGGTGGCATGGACATTGAGGCAGTGGCCCAAGAGACCCCCGAAAAGATCATAACCATTCCGTTGGATATAGACAAACCCATATCAGAGAGCACTCTCGAGAAAGTGGCCAAATTCCTGGAATTCAAAGGCGATTCCATTAAACGTTGCGCCGATGAGATACAGAAGCTATATACACTTTTCAAATCGGTCGATGCTGTCCAGATTGAAATCAATCCGCTGGCAGAGACAGACAAGGGAGAGGTAATCTCTGTGGATGCCAAACTCAATTTCGATGATAATGCGCAATTCAGGCAAAAGGATATCTTCGCTCTGGATATTACTGAAGAGGAATCCGATCCCAGGGAAGTTGAGGCATCCAAATATAATCTCAATTATGTGGCCATGGATGGTAATATTGGTTGCTTGGTCAACGGTGCCGGATTGGCCATGGCCACAATGGATATCATTAAGTTAAATGGCGGTGAACCGGCAAATTTCCTTGATGTCGGCGGCGGTGTCAAAGAGGACCAAGTGGCCAAAGCATTTGAAATTTTAACTGCCGATCCCAAGGTGAAGGGCATTTTAGTGAATGTTTTCGGTGGCATTGTCAATTGTGCAACTATAGCCAATGGCATTGTGGCTGCCTCCAAAAAATTAAAATTAAATGTACCTTTGGTCGTGCGACTGGAAGGAACCAATGTCACCAAAGCACGAGAGATTTTGAAGAATTCCGGTCTACCCATACAGACAGCCAATGATTTGGATGATGCTGCCCACAAGGCAGTAGCTGCCCTTAACTAAGAGCGATCTAAAGATTTACGCACTAAAGATTGTTAAAAGTCTTCCCCAGTCATGGACGCACAGTGTTAAGCATTTATGTATCAGAAGACAAACGATAGTGTGTCGGACTTTTCCTTAAAATTAAGTTTTATTTTTTCTGAATGAATTGTAAATGTTATATACATATGTACATACATACATAAATATAATTACATAAAACCAACGAAAATCGTAGGCGAAATGTAGACTGTTCGTTTATTTTTGTACTCTGTACTTTACGGTATGACCTTTGATACAAAAAACAATCATAGTAAAGTTTCTGAATGAATTATAAATGTTTTTTTGCGTAGCTAATTTCATATGCCGTTACACACATTCGCCATGCATACATACATACATACATACATACATACATACATACATACATACATACAATTGCAAACACATGCACACTTGCATAATTTCCAGTGGAAAGATGCAGTTACAGCAATAACTGTTGTTGAAGATCACGGACAAAAACATAGGCGTAGCAAAAGGAGAAAACGTCTAACCCCTCTAAGCTTTCAAACTAAACACACATAGGGTAACAATAGTTTTTAATAATTTTATCATTTACCTAAGTCCTGCCTTTCCCTCTTGCCCTAGATAATTTCTAGACTACGACCATGTACAAGAACAAGTTTAGTGCTAGAAATAACGGCAAATATTTATGGATCAATTGTTATCTGCCTTTTTTGCATGCATAAATACATATGTACATATGTATGGATGTACATATATTTGAGAGCACCCCCTCATCTATTCACCCACTCTTAACTGTTGTTTTTTAACGCCACTTCGAAATTTCTTGTTCATTAAAATTCATATACATACATATGTACATATTTGTACATACATACATATGTAAATAAATGAATGGAAAGAATTTAAGAGTGCTGTAAGAGGCGAGGACGCAACCTGTATAATGTTTATGAACATACATATGTACATACATTGTATGTACAAACATACATAAATATGTGACTCCTAGTGTCCAAACGAAGAATGAAAACGTCTGACTTTCATAGAGATAGAAGGGAATCAAAGCTCCATGTTATGTGATATAAGTACATAGTATGTACATACAATAACAATAGTTTTTAATAATTTTATCATTTATGTACATAAGTCCTGCCTTTTCTTCTTGCCCTAGATAATTTCTCGAACAACGACCATGTACAAGAACGAGTTTTAGTGCTAGAAATAACGGCAAATATTTATGGACCAATTGTTTTCTGCCTTTTTTGCATGAATATATATGTATGTACATACATATGTTACATACATGTATATACATATGTACATATATTTGCGAGCACCCCCTCATCTATTCTCCCACTCTTAACTGTTGTTTCTTAACGCCATTTCAAAATTTCTTGTTCATTAAAATTAATTTAAATGAATGAATAGAAAGAATTTAAATGTGCTGTAAGAGGTGAGGACGCAACCTGTGTAATGTACATACATATATGAACATACATACATATGTGACTCCTAGTGTCCAAACAAAGAATGTAAAAGTCTGATTTTCTTACATACATACATACATATGTACATTTGTATGTACATATTTCTACGATAAAATTTCAGAGAGATAGAAAGGAATCAAAGCTCCATGTTATGTATGTAGGTATGTACATACCTACAATTACAATAGTTTTTAATAGTTTTATAATTTATGTAAGTCCTGCCTTTTCCTCTTGCCCTAGATAATTTCTCGACTACGACCATGTATAAGAACGAGTTTTAGTACTAGTAATAACGGCAAATATTTATGGACCAATTGTTATCTGCCTTTTTTGCATGCACATGCATACATATGTATATGTATGAATGTATGTACATATATTTGCGAGCACCCCCTCATCTATTCTCCCACTCTTAACTGTTGTTTCCTAACACCATTTCGAAATTGTGTCCAAACGAAGAATGTAAGTCTGATTTACATACATACAAATGTATATATATCTACGATAAAATTTCAGAGATAGAAAGGAATGAAAGCTCTATGTTATGTGAAATAAGTACCATACATATGTATATATGTGTTATGTAATTTAAGGCCCAAGAATTATCCCAACATCATCTTTTACTTCTACGCAATATTTGCACAGAGATAAAAAGAGTTAAAAAGGAATTAAAGCTTCACGTTATGAGATATATGTACATATGTAGGTACATCTGTATGCATTAGGTAATATGAGGCCCAAGAATTATCACAACATTATTTAGGGAAAAAACGACTTTAATATTAATTGTAAAATATCGAATTCTTTATTTTCATTTTTGTATACATATGTAATCAATTTCTTACTAACAATTTAACGCAAGGCAATGTATGGCCCAAGAATTATTCCAACATGATTTGGGGAATTTTAATTGTAAAATATCAAATTCTTTATTTTTTATATACATATGTAGTCATTTTCTTACTAACAATTTAACGAAAGAAAAAAAAGAAAAGAAAAGGCAAATGCAATATACAAGTTGGAAAAAACTATAAAATTTACCCGTCACCAGGGTTCTTTGGGCAATAATCGAAAGGATACGGAGCGACGATTGACGTCTTGTTTAACAATTTATGGAATGCAATCATAAGCTACTCGTTCTCTGTCGTTTCTCTAATTCCCGGGTAAGAATTAGCCATGCCCTATCCGCTTGCTTTTGTGTGAAATCGTAGTCCCATTGGGAACTGAAGATAACATGGGATTTGGCAACAATTTCAGCATTTGGCACCTGACTAGCCAGACGCTTACGGGCTTCCTCTTCGCTGAAGCCATTACGTTCGATTATTCTGCGTACAGCTTCCTCGGGTGGCACAATCATGGACCAAACTTCATGGCAGTTCGATTCCCAGCCAGCGCGCAGGAGTACAGCAGCCTCAAGGACCACAACTCGAGGCACTTGTCCAGATGAACGTAGATCACTTAATCGCCTATTGACTTCGACCATTAGTTCCGGCCAAACAATTCCATTAAGGACTTGCAGCTCATCAGGATTGGCAAAGACCAGGGGACCCAATTTGGAGCGATCAATACGCTTAGAACCATCGCTTGCAAGAATTTGCTCACCAAAATGCTTGACAATCTTTCCATGGCACACCTGACCTGGCTCATAGACATCATGCGCCACCTTATCGCAATCGATGACATGGGCACCAAATTCGCCCAATCTCTGGGCCATTTTACTTTTGCCCGAGGCAATGCCACCTGTTAGACCTATTATATAGGGTTGATCGGGCAATTGGGGCTTCGGCTCTGGCTTACGCCATCGTGTACCTAATAAATCTATTCTAGTATTGCTAGAGCTAACTTTCGTCTCATGGATGCCATCGTGATTGTTGCTTTCCACAATATCAATGACAAAAATATCCAATTCGTTGAGTTGTTTGCTTCTGCGTATCTCATTGACCTTTTGGCCACCTCTCAGAGTTTCCGCACTGACCACAATCATATCCAAATCGGGATCATATTGAGTGGGCCCGAATGGATCATCAATGGGTACTATATCATATTGCAGTGTGTCATCAATGTCCAGCAGGAAGTCCCTCAGTTGTTCAATGCGTTCCTCAACGGGTAGGATCAAATCAGGTAAAATTTTGGCTGGAAATATATGCAATAGTAGAATGTAAATCTTAAACATGGTGATTGTAACTTCTTACACTTGGTCATCGCCGCTGTGGTCACGCCAACAACTAGGCGTTTGTGGGAGCGTAGAACAGCCTGAGTAAGAAATATCTTATGACCCAAATGAATGCGATCAAAGGTTCCCCCCAAGACCACTGAAGGGTAGGACTTCTCCTCCTTTTGCTGTTGGTCCCCGGTAGCTATTGCTTGTGGGCTTACGCCCTTGGATACCTCGTCATTCAGGAATATTGTGGGTTGGCTTATGTTCAGCACACTGCGCAATCTCTCACATAATTCTGGCTGATGGGCATCCGAGAATATCATGTCCACATTCTTGCGTAATCGCAGGCCGTTCACATCTCGATGCCTTAAAGGTGATATCAGCACTCGCAGGTCAATCTTGGTGCCCACATAACTGCTACTATCCGCATAGAGCTGTGAGATTAGACGTCCCCAGGCTGGTGGTGGTGTTACAGGCGCCGACGGGGATTCCTGATTCACATTCAGATGGATATACAGAGAGTTCACATATTTCTCAATGCTGCGTAAGGATTTGCTCAACTGCTTTATATTGGACACCACGAGAAGACCTGTGGATGACATGGCCGGAATAGAAATTGGACTCTGAGATTGGCCTGCGCTGGTTCATAAGTGAGCAAAACGACAAGAACTGGTTCCCAACGCCAAGTGAACTAGTTCACCCACTAGGGCTTACTTTATAAATGATTCCATACCTCTTTTTTATACCATTATTGTAAATCAAACTATTTAAAAAATATATATATGTATGTATGTATAAAATGTTAAGCCGTTGACAACACAAACTTCTACAACTCGCGAAAAATATACTAGTTTAAAGCGATGTTCACAAGTACATATTACAACAAGCACATACAATTGCACTAGGTGAGATATATGTGCATATATACATATATTCCTGCTTAGGACTATAGCCGATTTATTGCTTGATAAACCATTAATTAAATAAATTAATTTGTAGGTGGGTGCTCTCCTCTGCGATTCTCAAAATTTGGGATACGTAAGAAACTTGAGTGAACTACTTTTCTTCTCTTATGACATACCTGAAAAAAAAGGTAGTGCTCTCCTCTGTGATTCTCAAAAATTAAATAAGTAAGAAACTTCAGTGACTTATACTTTTGAGAATCACTTCATCATAGTTAATGCTCTCCTCTGCGATTCTCAAAAATTGAAGCATACGCACATATATCTTCGTTTCTTACTTTTTATACCAGTTTTTAAATAAAATAGTTTAACTTTGGATAATCGGTTGCTATCAATAGTCATATATTTTTCGTAGAAGTTATTAACTTTGGATTAAAAATTGAAATCGACAGATGGAATGCATATTTCAGTAAAGAACTAAAATTATCCAACATTACTCGTGATCGAAACGTTGTGAACAACATGGCATCACTGTTGTGAGAGATGAGCATGAACTAGTTTTTGCATCGGAACCGATAAATCTATCGACTCCCCACTAACGAATGAATGTCAAAAGGGAATCCGCCGCAGTCGGAAAAAACACGAGGGAAGGAATTGAATCGAAAATTAGAGTTTTTTTTGTCGCAACTTACCTATAAAAAAAGAAGCAAAAATACGCTGTTCCCAACCAATTGTTAATTGAAAGCTAAAGTAAATCAGCGTGATGAGTAAATTGCATATAAAACGGCGGCCAAGTTCCACAATTTGCAGAGACTGACGGAAGAGAAAAGAAAAAAAAGCGTGTGCCTGTGTGTTAGTGGGTGTGAGTGCGAAACGAAACGCAAAGAAGAGAGTGCCAGTGCGAGTGCGAGTAAGAAAGGGAGCAAGAGAGAAAGAGCAAAAGTGGTAGCGCGGGCAACGAACGACGTGTTGACGTTGAAGGACGTCGCCACCGCTGTCGCGCCGCTAAACCAAGGCGCAAAAAGGAGCAGGATCTCTGTGCCCCCAAACACACACACACACTTCCCCCCTATCCCATCCTCTCTCTCTTTCTCTCTCTCTCTACCCAAGGCGATAACGGAATACCCACAAGGCGGATGCCGCTCACTAAACAACAACAACACCAACACCTAAAACAACAATATCCACCCAATACCCCGCCCTTCATCTAACATCATCATCATAAACAAATCCCCTTTTTGCCAAAATTCCACCACAACAACAACTCACAGGAGCCGCTGGTGTCGTCGACGTCGCTGCTGCCGCCGCCGCCATGCCCGTTTCGTTGGCTGTCTGTGAAACGACAACAACAACCACAGCAAATGTCGTAAATGCTGCACTACGTGAATCGTTGCTTGGCGGTCCCCGATCTGCTGCTGCTGCTGGCTCTGGCTCTGCCTCATCGTTGAGTGGAGCTGTTGGAGCGGCGGGTTCTGCTGCTGCCAACGACGATGACTCCGCCGCCGCCAACTCCAATTTGCAAAATCAAATTGTAGCCAGTGCGAAACGCGTTTTGTTGGCCAAAATTGAATATGAAGAAGTTGAAAATTATAATGATTCCGTTTTGGACAATTTAAAAACCAAATATGTTGTCATCAAGTCGCCGACACCAGCGGCCGCAGCAGCAACAAATAACAGCAACAGCGTCGGCAGCAAAATTTTGGGCGCAAATGGTCACGGTAAGTTGAAAAAAGAGACGCAGTATGCAAGTAAAAAAAAAGAAGAAAAAAATGCCTTATCGACGATGTTTTTATTATTATTGTGTTGTAATTTTTTTTTTAGAAAAAAAAAAAAAAATCACGTGTGTTTAAACAAAACACATTTGATAGTTTTTTTCGTTCGTTTTTGCTCTTTATTTTATTATTTGCCTGTCTAAACGGCAGCGCAGTCGGCGCCGGCATTTAGACCTGTACTTTTTTCTTAGTATTTGTGTGTCCATGCGTGTATGTGTGTGTGTGCGAGAGAATGCAAAAGCAAAACACTAAATATAAAAAAAAAACAGATCGCAAGAAGAAAAACCACTAGAAAAAAGGAGAGAAAAAACACTTTACTACTTCCAAAAGAAAGAACAAAATAAAAAAGAGGGAAAAAAGAAGAAAGAAAACGTGCTGCTACAAAACACGCGGCAGCAGCGCTTGGCGGTCTCCCCCATATAGCTATCTTTCTTGCTCTCTCTCGCTGTCACTTTGTCAACCGCGATGTGTACTATTGGTTATTAATTTTTTAATACTATGTTAAAATTTATTTAGAATAAAGAAAATCGTCGCATGATTCATTTTCTTTCATATCTTTCTCTCCCCTACACACACAACATGTTAACTGAGCACACACACACAACAAAGCCTTGCATACACACACACACAGAAAAAGCAGGAAGTTTCTGAAAACAAAGCGATCTGTGGTCAATGGTTTTTCCTCTTCTACCTTTTCTTCGTCTATCTCGTCTTTCTACTTCTTACTACTACTACTCAGACGCCTTGTTGTCAATGCTGGGCGGCAATTTCGAAATGTTACAACAACCACTGTTAAGTCGCGCAAAAAGACCAAAAAAAAACTCTGAAATTCAGTTGGCAACACTTATACACATACACGCACACTGTGTCGACCCGGCCATTCTTTCGCCTATGTATTGGCACTGGCCAAAGCGAGATGGCTGTATCCCCAAACTAAGACGAGACGAAACTGCTAGAGATGCGCAAAAAATATTTTTCAAAAGTCACGGGGATAGCGAGTAAAAACCATTTAGCATTTGGAGAGCTTACTTTAAGTTTTATTCAACAAACATTATCTGTCGTGCACAGAAGTCAATATGAGGACATTAAAAATTTCGATACAATTAAGATTTCGGTATCAGCACATGTCTGACCGCACAATACGGTGGCTTTCATTTTCGCTCATCTCTAATATATCTATCTTCGCTTTCACATGCTGTTGTCTTTGTCTTTACTGGGACGAGTAGCTCGCTGCTGTCATTAACAGCCAACAACAATGAGCACACACAGGTGACCATGTGTGTGTGTGTGTGTGTGCGTGTTGGAGTGTGTCAGCAGTTTCTTCTTCCCCTCAACCGAACGACGACGGTCGAGCATGTTCTTGTTATTATTGTGCCAGTGCTTAGACTTGGACTATGTTTTTTTTTCATTTCTTTTTGGTTTTAGTTTAATTTTAGTATCAAGTAGCATTTAGTCAACATGCTGAGCAGAAAAGCAGCATTCAAATTTTGAACACATCAAATATCTCAATATACAAGCACACTCACACACACACAGAACAATAATAATAATAGTACTATATATTTTTTTTTTTTTTTTTTATTACCGTATTCAATGCTTATATATATGCATTATGAGTGTGATAACAGTGGATGGAATGACTATTTGGTTCATATATAAAATTTTGATAGTACCCTTATATTTGGTATTGAAACATTTGCTGATTTTCGCTAATAAAACTCGTCGTTCCATAGACAATCGACAAAAGCAAAACGCCATCGGCTCCACATCAACGCCGCCGGCAACTACAGCATCAGCATCCTCCTCCGCATCATCATCTTCCAGCAGCATAGAGCATAACAATCCCAATGAATTGCCCAAGCCGAAACGTGTCCTTTATCAGCGTGAGAATATTCGTATTGGATGGAAGCAATCGGAACGCAAATGGCAAGTGGGTGCCGGCATGATCAATGTGGGCAACACCTGCTACCTCAATTCGACGCTTCAGGCTCTATTCCATATACCCGCTCTGGCAAATTGGCTTAACTCGGAGCAGGCACATCTGGAGAATTGTAATATTGGCGGTGAATCAGGCGGTGGGGTCGGTGGAGGAGGCGGAGGTGGTAATAATGGTAGTTTTTGCATCATTTGCGCCATGGCCAAGACCCTACAATCGACCCAATCGAATACATCGGCCATACGTCCATATCACAT
This sequence comes from Drosophila nebulosa, assembly GCA_024703675.1. Lineage (NCBI taxonomy): Eukaryota > Metazoa > Arthropoda > Insecta > Diptera > Drosophilidae > Drosophila > Drosophila nebulosa. The sequence goes on from JANFPS010000005.1 coordinate 2,219,473, forward strand.
CTACTCGAAACTTAAGCAAATTTGCAAGCATATGGTAATTGGGCGGCAAGAGGATGCCCATGAGTTTCTACGTTTCCTTGTCGAGGCCATGGAAAAGGCATATCTGATGCGTTATCGCAATTTTAAGGAATTGGATCAATTGGTTAAAGAGACGACGCCGCTAAATCAAATATTTGGTGGCTATCTGAGAAGTGAAGTTCGTTGCTTGAGTTGCAATCATGTGTCAATAACGTTTCAACATTTCCAAGATTTATTGCTCGATATAAGGAAATCGGATACGCTGGAGGAGGCATTCGATGGTTATTTCTCGAGAGAGAGATTGGAAGATATGGGCTATAAGTGTGAGGGATGCAAAAAGAAGGTGAGTAGTTTGCCCTTTCCTCCTTCTTCTTGTAAATAAAATGCAAACAAATTTAATAATGATTTTTTTTTCTTGTAATTTTTGCAGGTTTCGGCCACAAAACAATTCAGTTTGCAACGTGCTCCCATCACATTATGCATCCAGTTGAAACGCTTCTCGATGATTGGCAACAAATTAACCAAACAGATCAGTTTTAAGCCCCGCATAGATTTAAGTCGTTTTGCTGCTCGTTCACCAACAGCCCAAGGACAACTGCCTCTGACCTATCGTTTGGTTAGTTTGGTAACTCATTTGGGTCTATCCCAGCATTGTGGTCATTATACGGCCATTGGTTTAACCGAATCCGGTAGCTATTACAATTTCGATGATAGCTGTGTACGTCCGATTGCTATGCAAAGTGTTTGCAGTACGAATTCGTATATTATGTTTTATGAATTGGATCTAAATCAGCCATTGGCAACGCCAGCGAATAAATTGAATGGCCTAAGGCAATTATCAAATGGTCATCATCAGCCTACTGTGGGCCCAACACTAGCATCCTCGCCAATTGCCACAAATCGATTTATAGGACCACAATTGCCGCCAGGTGGCCTAAATGGTTATGCGACAACCGCAAATGGTCATTCTCAGAAGACGGCGATACAATTTAAGCCACAACAGCAACAACAACAACAACAACAGAATGGTATTTTAACAGTGGGGAGTGGGAAATTTCAAGAGTCTGGGCAACAGAAGTCTCCATTGGTTGGCTCAAATCATAAAAACGAAGCTCCAGCAGTTGCACCAAATTCAAATGCAAATGCAAATGGTAAAAGTTCCTCCAATCTCCCCAATACCAACACCAACAACAACAACACCAACACCAACACCGCCACAACATCAATCAACTCCAACAACAAAGTAAACCAGCAACAACAACAATATCTGCCAATGTCATCCTCGGATGAGGATAGTGATGAAGAGAAAATAAAGATAAAGAAGACGACGACACCACAGCTGCCCAGTATGCCTAAAATGGATGGAGGAGGAGATGAGAAGCCAAAGACATTGACACCACCAACAACAACACCAACAGTTTCCAATCCTCTCAAGAGATTAGTACCCTATGAGTCTGCCTCTGAAGAGGAGGAATCGTCTTCTGGAACGGCGTCATCATCAATGACGACGACGACGACGACGACAACGACAGCAGCTGCGACGACTGCAGCAGCAACTGCGACGGCTACATTGCCACCACCACCAACGCCTACAAATGCACGCAAACGCAGTCTACCAGATCATCATCATCATCATCATCCATTGGTCAATGGTCATGGCAAGTCACCAAAACCAGCCTCCATGCCTCCCGCAACTAACTTTAACTCGTCCTCGAGCAAACAAAAGACTGATGCCATAGACGAGATCTTTAAAAGCCTCAACAATTTTAATAAGAAACGTTTAAATAACAAAAATCAAAACACAAACAACAAACACAGTGAAGATGATGAAGGTGAGCAAATTGGGGAGAAGGAAACCAACAATTCATCTCGCCTCATCAGCACCACCACCACAACCACCACCACCACCAATGGCTGGAAACAGTCACAAATTATCAGCAGTAGCAGCAGCAGCAGTAACGGCAACAACGTCTCAGCGTCTGCATCAGCATCAGCATCATCATCCGCATCAACATCAGCCTCAACTTCTGCCCCGCCTTCACCAAAAACTCCACCATCACCAGCGGTCATAAAATCGAAAACTGGCGTATGGAAAGTAACCCGCAATCTTGATGACGATGACGATGAGGAGGAGGATGACGAGGAGGATAAAGAGGAAGTCACTTCTACACCTAAGCCAGTCGTCGTCAAAACCCACAAAAATCCATTCTCTTCACAGCAGAAGCCAACACCTTCACCTTCCATGGAGGCAGCGGCCAAGCGACAAAAGCTATTAAACGGCTCATCCACACCACATGTGGGCAATGGCTATCAAAGTGAACCAAGCACTCCAAATGGCGGCAGCAATGGCTCCCTAAATGAACTCCTTAAGCAATCCCATCGTGGCTATGGCTCCTCTTCAGTGCTCAGCTGGAATGGCAAGCAAACGGAATTGGATAAGGAGGTAAGTTCTCTTTAATCCGTCTCTTCTTCTTCATCAATTTCTCACAGAAATTCATTACAAAAAAAAAAAAAAAGAAACATTTTGGTTATTGCTTTTTGGGTTTTTGCTCTATTTCTCCTCTCTCCACATTACTTAGAACCTTTATGCTCTAATCCTTATATAATTATCATTATTAAAGGTGCGTTTACACTGGTTCAATAGTTTGCAGAGAGATTGATGGAGAGCAGCAGTTGTGTAGAGTTTGGAGATTTGTGAAAAAAGATTTAAAAACTATGTTTTATAATTAACAAAATCCATTCAAGAAGCTTTGTAGAGTTTGGAGACTATTAAAAAAAGGGTTTAAAAACTTTGCTTAATAATTCAGAAACCCATTTAAGGACCCTAGTAAATCAAAACTGCATTTCGAAATTTGAGTAGAGTTTGGAGACTTGCAAATAAACTTATAATTTGGCTGCGAGGAGAGTTTTATATAAGATTATTTGCAATACGAATGTGAAAACCTTAAAAAAAGAGTTGTAAACTATTTTAAAAAGTCTCCAGTCACTATGTGTATGAGTATAGCAGAAGAAGTTTTCAAGTCCGGTGTAAGCGCATCTTGCTATGCGTTTTCTAAATTTTTACATCACTCTCTACTAACTTCTGAATTCGTCTTCTTTCCATTACTATTGTACTTTCTTTTGGCCCAACTTTCTTCTTAAATTCTTTTGTTTTTGTTTTGTTTTGTTTTGAATCTTCTTGACTAATTTTAATTCAAACTTTCAAAATATGTTTTTTAAATGTTTTTTTTTTTTTGTTTGTGTTTGCATTACCAACAAATTCCCAAAAAAAAAAAAAAAAACATTTTTCTCGCATTTAGCCTTTTGAGTTGGTTTGTGCGAAACGGATAGCTGTTGATCGTGGCATTATGGTGGATGATGATGATGATGATAGTGGTCATGATGATGATGCTGATGATGATGGCGGCGGCGACGGACTTAGCGTTGCCACCACCAACACCACCACCACCAGCAGCAGCACCACCACTACTACTAAAACAGCGGCGGCAGCAGTCAACAGCAGCCAGCAGCAACAGTCCTCCTCCTTCTTGTTTGTTGCACCCCAACCGGAACGTCGTCCCCATAATATTGTTCATGATGACGATGATGATGATGATGACGACCGGTAGGTGCGGTGCGGGTGAGAGGCATCTAAAGAGGTTCCCCTCCCAAAGAAATATACAAAACAAAGCCAAAACTTTTCATATCGAACAATATGCATAAATATATACGTATTAGACTGTGATTTGCCATTGAAGTCTCGAAGACTTCAGTGCAGACTTCTCCTCTCTGCGTCCTGCAATTATCTATACAAATATAGATAGAGAGATTATAGGTAATCCTCCCACCCCAAAAAAAAAAAAAAAAAAAAAAAAAAAACCAACCAACCAAATACAAAAATTCTCCACCTCGTCCGTCCTCCTCTCCTCCATCACCACCACCTACCTACCTCTCTTCCACCTCACTCAAGTGCAATGAAGCTTATGATTTGACTGCTGGTTTGCCACAAAACTAAAATAGAAAGTTAAGACAGAAAGAAGTTCGCCACAAAACTAAAATAGAAAGTTAAGACAGAAAGGATTTCCGTGTCCCGGTTATGCCGTTTTGCTAAATGAAACTCATTCAACATATTATATATATATATATATCTCATATATTCTCATGAAAGGTCTGTTGATAATGTTACAATAAAAGATCATCAAACATATTCTTTAAGTTCAATCATCAACTTATTTAAAATCTAATTAAAAAATTGAATTTATTAAAATGATCAAATTTAAACTTTTCAAAAGAAACTTATATCTTTAATAATTCAAGAGAATACATTATAATTATTATTGAAAACTGTCCAAAAAAAAGATTTTCATATATTATTTATAACGAAATTTTAAGAAAATAATAAGGTAACAAACATTCTAATGTAACGTTCTACAATTGCGTATAAAACAAATAAATCAAAGGGCAATTGAAAGTTTCAAAACTTTTTCAGATTATAGTCAAAAAATTTAAATTGAAAAGATTAGTAGATTAAAAATTTGATAAAGTGGCATAGTGTAACTTTATCGATCGATCTCTACATATCAACAAACTTTCATTCAAAAATATATTTACACACATATACATATATATATATTTATATATATATATCTGCATTGCATTAACTATTGAATTTTAGTATCTTGTTTGCAATTCGATCATTTTTGTGCTCGTTTTTTGTCCCAATGTTGTTTATATACTACTACCCCTTCATCTGCATAAGCTTCATTACGAACTTTACATAAACTAGATATATATATACATATGAAAGAATGCAAGATATATAAATAATGTATCTAAATTTTTGTCTCTCTCTTTCTCTAGTTGGCGGCAGAGGCCCAGGAGCAGCGTCAACGGGACCAAGACGACGATGAGGAGAACGAAATGGACCGTGGACGTCAAAGGAAGGTGAAAACGGCTGCTAATGGAAAATCATCAAGCGGTAACAATACGACGCCCGGTTATAATCCGTTCCAGGAGTATGAGTTCCAAAAACGTTGGCACAACAACAAATCCTCATCGAATGGTAGCAGCTATACACCGAATGGACGCTGCTTCTATCCGCAAAATGTGTCATCGTATCGATCGAACTTCCATCAGCGCAACAAATTCAAATGCAATCGCTATGGAGCCGGCGGCGGTGGAGGCAGCGGCGGTGTTGCCAAATTCGATCATCGTCATGGACTGCAGAGGCATTTAGCAGCTGGCGGTGGGTTTCCAAGGAGGCCAAATGCCAATCAACAGCAGCAGCAGCAGCAATCCTAACTGAAGGATAATCGTAAAGCATTTCTTGTCAAAAACATAATGATATAATGATCACAATCGATGACGATAACGATGAAGATGGAGAATTGGAAAGCAAGGGATACAATTTCGCTTAAATTTTTATACACACAATTACACACACAAACACACACGCTGTGCTGATGATTAGAAGAAAGAAAAAGTTCGGCGAGCAAGAAGAAAGAAAGTGAGAAAGAGAAGAGTTACAAGAAGAGTAGAACAGGAATTATATGAACATATTAGAAATTAGGACTACTTTGTAATAAGCTATAAGCTAGATCATTACTACACCTTTACCCTCCCCCTTCCCCTCCCCTCTTATACACACCCCACTGTTATCAACCGCGACCCCAATCATTTTTTAGTGACCTTAAGTTTTTTTTTTGTGAAGCAGCAATAAGAGGGGGACAGAAAACACAAGGAAAAAAGAAACAAGCAGCAAATCGTAAAACATATTTTTCCATATATATATTTTTTTTTTAATGCTAATGATAATTATTATTATGATTATTATTTTTTTAATTGTGTTTTTACCCAAAAAAAAAACGAAAGAAAAAGAAACAAAATTATATAAAAAAATTTCTAAAAAAAAAAAAACATTTTTAAAAAATGATACACAAATACGCTATATATAGATATATATATATATACATAACTATAATGAGAATAAAAATACACAAATCACCTCACCCCAGGTCCCCTGTTCCCACTCCCAACCCTCTCTGCTCTTGTCCCCTTTAATTTTAAAGAGAACCAATAACAATTCTGTACATACATATAAAGAAAACGTTAACAAAGGAAGAAAAAAATTAACGATATATAAAATAGATCTAAAGATTAATCGGATGAGGATGAATGAATGAATTCTCCAATCGTTGGTGTCATTTTTAAATGAAGCGCCAATTTTTTTTTTTTTATATATAATTCCGATTAATGAAGATTATAATGATGATTTCACTTAACTGCGGAAGCCCAAGATTAAACACAGAAGCAAAAGAAAAATCCTGTCGGATATATGTATATCTATAGATATATGTAAAAACAAATACAATTATATATAAAAAGAGAAACAACAAAAACATAAAACAAAACAATGGCCGACGAATTAGCAAAATTATTATTGTACAAGAAAGTGGAAAATAATAAAATAATATATATATATATATATACACATATACATATATGTATATATTACATTTACAGTTTATTTGAACCAATAAACAACAAACAACCAAGTTAGTGTAATAGTAAATAAATCGTAACAAACAAGAAGATTATATATATATATACATATAGATACACCCATGTAGAATATATTGGGGAAAAGGATCTTTCAGTTATTTACCGATCGAGGACAGTGGCAACAACGTAATGACAAATGAACTAAATGGCAACGCCACCATAGCCTATCCGTGTGGCAACGCCATGATTAAAAAAGGACAAACGAAAATAGTTTTGACTCGGTTAATTGAGACTTTTCAAGACACTTAAGATCAGTGATTGTGGGAACTGTCTGGCTACTACTCAGCTGTGGAACCAACGCGCAGAGGATGAAATGCATGGCATAGATGCCAGCAAAGTGAGTACATATAACCCCAAACTTAAAAGGAAACCCATTGATTTCATTTTATTTGAATGAGAAACAGTTTTAACCTTTTGGAAAAATACATTTATTATACATATTGAATTACCCCCCTAATCACCACCAGAACGTTTGCGTCTTAGCTCTTTTTTGTTGACCATGCGACCCTTGCGATATTTGGTCTGCTGTTGACCATGCCCAAATTTAAGCTTCTTTCGTTGATGTTTGGGAACACTTTTAATGGTATTGTTACGATCACGTTTGGCCTTTTTCAGATTGGCTCTCTTATCGATTTGCTCCTTCATTTTGAATAGTTTACTTTTCTTGATTTTCTTCAACGTTTTCGTTTTCATCAGCTTATCCAAATCCTTTTTGCTCTTGAATTCGGTAGCATCTGTGGTTTTGGCCTTGTCGGTGGTTGGAGTTGTTTTGGATTTTGTGGGTTTGTGATCAAAATCCATGCCGGGAATGCGATTGGTTTCGTCTTGTTCCTCGGCGTCGTTGTTGGACTCCTCCTGATCATCTTCATCACTCTCCTCCGCTTGATTGGCACCCAGCATATTTCTTTGGGCTGTCAAATCATTTGTGGTCAGCTCGACAATTTTCACCTGGACCTCCTCATCTTCGTAGGCCTCGGCCACATTAGCCTCCGCCTTCTCCTCCTCGGTGAGTTCTTTGAGTGGTTCATAGGATTTCTTAAGATGCTTGAAGCCATCTTTAACCTCCTGCCTGATACGTATGCGCTCTTCCTTTAGATTGCGCTCCAATTCTACCTTGGCACGGGTTCGACGCTCATTCTTACGCTTGCGGAATCCAGTCAAAAATTCTCTGCAAAGGATTGGGAGATGAACTTGTTAGTTGTGGAATACAGAGGGGGTTTTATTATTTCTTACTTGCGTTTAAGTGGATCAAACACGATTTCCACTTTCTTTTTGACTTGCTTTTTCCTGGTCATTTTTTTATTGTTTGTCTACTATTTTATTTGTGTGAAACGGTGGCAATGGAACGAGCACATGTTGGTGTCATGCCCCGATGGCACTATGTGAAATTATGCCGATCTCACACTAACATAATAGTGTTTTAATTGTGAATAATATATACAGGTCAGAAAATGTTTATTTTAAATCCCTTCTTTATTTTTATTCCAAAAACTACTTAAACAATTTTCCAAAATATTCCCAAGAGTATATAGCGCCTTAAAAAATAAGGGGCAGCAGGGCCTAAAAATCTACGTGTAAAAATTTGGTTTTCAAATTTAAATCCAGCTCAGCGTTTTATAATGCATTTTTTTCCTAGTTTTTAGGCTAAATGCTTAAAATTAGCTTTTTGTCGGAATTGGCTTATAAAAATCTTCCAAAAAAGTAAATAAACTATTATTGTGAAAGTGATAGTAATATAATACAAAAAAGATGGCAAGGACAGGAAGAGAATTGTTTATTAAATTTTAACGGTCAAACGAAAACAAACTGCTTTACCGCTTTTTCGACTTCTAATACTTTTTAGAACTCTCCCCATAACTTCTCAACGAAAAAATAAGACAAACTTGTATTTAGTTTTTATACTTATCTATTAATTTTAAATTCTATTGATTCTTATTTATTAAATTTTGACTATTTATGGTTTTTTGGGGATTATAATCTCTCAGGTCAGCCTTTTGATTTTCGATTTTATTTATTCATGAAGTTTATCTTGAGCAAATGGTCCAATATTGGCGGCATGGGCCATCAAGGCTGGAATTGTGGTCTGCTCATAGTTGCCCGAAAAGAGATGCTCCTGTGGACCCGATGCAAAGACGGCCACATCTTCGCCACCATGCGTCTCACTGCTCAATGGAACAGTGGCTTGGAATTCGAAATCCACATTTTCCGTCTGCACATGGGAGAGATCCAGTCGTCCAACTTCCTCATTATAGGTTTGCCTAAAGCCAGGGCCATTGGCATAGGACAAGATGGTGAAGGGAAGCTCATCATCAGCTAGATTGGGAGCTGTTTCATAGATATTTTGACGGCGATACTAAAAGTAGGCAAATTTAGAGGAGACGGAGAGAGAGAGAGAGAGTTTTCCCTTTGAACTTACCGGATAACCATTTATGGTCATGGTATGCGAATGATCCGAGGTCACTACTATGAGGGTATCATCCTCATTGGTTAAGCTGCGAGCCAATTCAACGGCCTTGGCAAACTCTTGGGTATCCTCGAGAGCCTTGTGGGCCAATGTTTCATGATGGGCCATGTCGATGCGGCCACTTTCCACAAACAAGAAATAGCCCTCCTCATGGCGACTCAATACCTTCAGAGCGGCTTCGGTCATATCGGAGAGCGAGGGTTCGGCATATTCCAAGTGTGAACGCTGACGATCTCCATGATAGGGACAATGTGAGGCATCAAAGAGACCCAGAAGGTAATCGGTTTTACTCAAATCCAATTGATTGAGCCCCTTCAACGACCACACATACTCGCCCTGGTAGCCGCGCTCTGTCTTATCCTTTTGCCAATCTTCAATCAAATCTCTGCCATCCGTACGCTCACCCAGAATGCCCTCCTCATCGTGTTTGGTTTGATCACGGAATTTTGCTCGACCCCCACCTAAGATCACACGCAAATCCTTACCCACAGGGCCCTCAACCAATTGACGGGCAATATCCAAATTCAAGTCGGAGCTGCAGCCATTATCCTTAACAGTCTGATCGTCCTCCCAATTTCTTTCAGCCGTGTGGGCGTACACACCAGCCGGCGAGGCATGCGTCACTCTGGCCGTGGTCACCAAACCCGCCCACTTGCCCGCCTCCTGTGCCCATTGGGCTATGGACTGAGTGTGAGTACTCGCATTGGTTGCCGCCAGGCAATCACTACGCGGCACTTCAGCATTCACACCAATCGTCCCGTAGTTGCCTTTGACGCCACTCAAATAGGCTGTGGCCGTAGCTGCCGAGTCCGGAGTGCGCTCATCCACCGCATAGGTTTTCGATAGGCCTACATAGGGAAATTTCTCAAAATAGACCTGCTTGTTGCTATCGCCCAGATGAGCACGTGTCGCTGCTATTGTATGCACGGACATCCCGTCGCCCAGAAATAATATTATATTTTTCGCACGATTCTCGTTGAGTGCTTTATGATGGCCGAGCTTATCGGCCAGAATCGACTGGGCCTTATCGTGCCAGAAACGTGTCTCCAGCTCCTCGTCCAGTGCCACAAAGTCGCGTGAGCCAACCAGCCGGGGATGTTGGTCTGTTTAACGAAAACAAATTCAATTTCAAAATTATACAAAATCATCGTGATAACAGATATATGAACTTTAGTTAATGGGTTATACCGAACTGATAATTGTGAAATTTAACTGCAAACTGATGTATTTATAGAAATTGATTCCCTATCGCACAAAGACCAACCAAGCATTCTTTGGTCTTGACTATCCTATGTCAAACACTAATGGAATTTGAAGTTTTTAAACTAGTTTTCGTTTTAAGTAATATATAAATTAGGTGTGGGAAGGTTGACCTTGAAATAGAGCAATATTAGTTTGAAATCATTTTAAAAACTACCTTAAATAATGTACTTAAAATGGGTATCATTTCTTTGGTTTGGCAGTGATCTTAGTTTTGAGGCAAATCTATTACAATCTCAAGTAACTTAGATTTGAATTAAATCATACCGAACAGCGGCACTTCAAATCGTATAAAGCACGGAATTAGTTCTTATCTAAACTAACCCAAAGGAACTTACATAAAAGAATCGCAGCAGACGGCACTCAGCTAAAAGGCTAAATAAGGTGAGCCCTCTCCTCTGCGATTCTCAAAATTTCAAGTAACTTTAAGCTCAAGCGAATTTTTTTTTTAAATTAAGCAAACTAAAGCTAATTTCTTCAATTAATATTCTTTTTTCACGTTTTAAACCAAATTAAAATTTAAATGATAAATGTTTTTGAAACTAGAATTAAAAAATCTTCTTTGTTTGGAAAAAAATATTGGACAAAAAGTTTAAAAGCCAAGCAAAGTTTATATTTCAGAAACAAATTAAATAATATGACCTGTTTTTTAATAATTTTTTTTTATAATTATTATCAATGAATTTGAATTTTGAGTTGCAAATATTTTCGAAATGTATAAAAACAAATCAGAGTTCTCTTTTTAAATATGAACATTTTTAAAGAAATTTTAATCATGAAAGCAATTTAAATAAAAATTCGTTTTAATTATCGTTGATTGGCTTAGATGGTTCGATGGGAAAAAGTTAACTTCTAATTGGTTAGAGATTAGTTACTCACTTAGCTCTAGCTGCTCCTCCGTCAGCAGCTTCTTGTCAAGAGCCAGAGAGTTGTGGCAAGTGCCACAGATGAGTAGGAGACTCAAGCAATGGAAGGTCTTCATAGTGAGACTGCCCAATGACGACTAGTTGAATAATATGAGAATGACTTGGTTATATAGCCTAGCCAGCGATCAATCGATCGATCGATCGATCGATCGCCTAGGTTGTTTTTTTCGTGATTTCTGAAATCTAAAGAACGACCGACAATCTCAAGTGGTTCGATATTGTGGGGACCCGGGACCCTGTGAGAAACGTGAGTATCATAAATAACAAAAATAAACGCACCCGACTTGCTCGTGATGTCTCCGGAATGGGTTATATAGTGGCTCATGTGTCAGCATATGAAGTACAGTGTCCGTTTGGCTGGCAAAGTGAAAGCACACAACTCGAGAAAATGGCTAACAAGTTGGTCATAGTGTTGGGTCTATGCCTGGTGTTGTCAAATCTGGTCAATTTGGCCAATCTGGCCGCCGTGCCCAAGCGCGTGGCGAAGGTCCATGAGGAGGAGAAGATGCATCCACTTTTGTCGCAGCAGCAGGCAACGCGTTCCGCATTGCGCCTGAATCCGGATGAAGCTAAACAGGACTATTGGCTGGAGGCCAGTAAGAAGCATATCCTGGAGAAGCTCTCCCATGTGAGGAACACAAATAGGGCCAAGAATATTATACTCTTCCTTGGCGACGGCATGGGTCTGGCCACTTTGGCTGCTGCCCGCAATTTACTTGGCGGTGAGGAGATGAAACTCTCATTCGAGGAGTTCCCCTACACGGGACTTTCGAAGACCTATTCGGTGGATAAAATTGTACCCGACAGTGCCTGCACTTCCACCTCGTACTTGTGCGGCGTCAAGGCCAACTACGGCACAATTGGCGTGAATGCCCATGTGAAACGTGGCGATTGCCTGGCCATGGCCAATGAAACGAATCATGTCTTCTCGCTGGGCAAATGGGCCATGGACAAGGGTAAGGCAGCCGGTTTGGTGACCACAACCCGTGTGACCCACGCCTCCCCATCGGGTGTATATGCCCACACAGCGGATCGTGAATGGGAGAACAATGCTGTCCTCGAGGAGGCATGTCCCGGCGAATGGGTGAGAATCTCATGACATTGCCGTTCAGCTCATCCACGGCGAAGTGGGCAGCAAACTGAAGGTTATGCTCGGCGGTGGCAAGCGTAGCTTTTATGCTCCCGAATTCTACGAGAAAGGCAGACGCACTGATGGCCGCAACTTGGTGGAGGAATTCGAAGCCCTGGCCGAGGATAATGTCTTTGTGAAAACGCAAAAGAAACTCCTTAAGGTAAATGCCACCGAAACGGGTCGACTTCTGGGTCTATTCAGCAAGAGTCACATGCACTATCATCTGGAACAATTGGCCGATGCGGACAACAATGAACCGACTCTGGAGGAGATGACCCAGAAGGCTATTGAGGTTCTGCAAACGGAAGAGCAGGGCTACTTCCTCTTTGTCGAGGGAGGTAAAATCGATATAAGTCATCATGACACCATGGCACGCATAGCTCTCGATGAAACCGTGGAGCTCTCGAAGGCTGTTAAGCTGGCTCGCGCCATGACCAGTGAGGAGGACACCCTGATTGTGGTCACCTCGGATCATTCGCATACGTTCAGCTTGTCCGGTTATCAGCCGCGTCACAGTGATATCTTTGGTGAGGCTGAGACCCGGGGCGCCGATGGCCAACCCTATTTGGCTCTCAGCTACGCCAATGGCCTCAGCTTTGACCAGTACTACGACACCGAGGGACATAAGCGTTTACGATCCCTTGGCTCAGCGTTCGAATGAGTTCGATCAGTTGTTCCCTGCCATGGCGCCTTTGCTATCCGAGACGCATGGAGGAGAGGATGTTGGCGTCTTTGCCTCTGGTCCCTGGGCTCATCTCTTTACGGGTGTCTACGAACAGAATACCATACCCCATATGATGGCCTATGCTGCTTGTGTGGGAGACGGGCAGACAGCTTGTGATTGATTGATTGATTGATTGATCAACTGACAGCTGCAAGGAGGAGTTAATTAAAAGCGCAAATTCTGAATTTCTGACGTATACTTTATCTATTAAATGGAATACTCAAGCAAGATTATCCGTCGAGGGGCCCCACCATTATCTATTGCATATAGTACATATATATATATATATATATATATATTGTGTATATTTCATATTCTCTATCCCTCATATTAAGTACCTACTTGGGCAGTACACCTGCCATTGATCCATTCATGATAATAGATTAGAATTGTAGTACCTGCATATATATTATATGTAGTCTTAAGACCAAATGAATAAAATATACTTAGTTCTTAAATCAAAAAGATCATAGATCAAGTTCAAGTTTTTTACTCATTACTTTTTTTTGCCGAACTTTGTCTTGCTTTAACTGAAAAAAAAAAAAACAAGAATTCTTACTCAACAGTTTTTAGGAACCTTAAGATTTGATAACAATTTTTGGCAAGCACAAGTACTACTTGATCAGCACTTAATGGTCTAATAGCCGCTTTTGATCTAAGTGATATAGAACTTTATGGATTATATGCCAGAAATTTCTATTCGTTTAACAGTCTTGATTGAGTTTCTTTCTTTCCGCTTCATTTACTTGCGATTCTCAATTGGTTTAAGCAAAGTCTGCCCTTATGGAATTAACCAGCTCACCTTTTATGTACTGTGAGATTGATTGATTGAAGTAAGATAGAAACAGGCAGAAGACAGCTTTTCCGACCCTATAAGGGATGAACACTTAAATCTTAGGGACTATAAGAGCTAGACTAGAGCTAGAGCTAACATTATAAAGAGATATTTAAACATCTTGAAGATAACTCTAATAGTTCCTATTAGCATCTGTTGTCCTTTCTGACTGTTGCTGAAATTCCTAAAAAAAAGGCGGAGTTGGCCGCTGGAGCGCTAGAAGTAAGGAAGATAGCCTGAAAAGTATTTGATATAATAATTTAAAAGTTAAATACTTTTTAGAGATTCATAAATCTCTTCTAGAAAGTTGCTTAGAAAAGACATAGAAAATAATTGATTGAAAGATGCTTTTAGTAATGATTGAAGTTTAAAAAATTTAGAACTAATATTTCGAAAACAAATAAAAGTCCTTTAGAAGTGCCTCTCATGTCTCCTTCTCCCCCTGCGCCTGAAGTCGGTGAAGCTCATAAGTGTCGTATTAGGGGAAAGTCCTTCACAAGTGCCGCTTGACTGCGCATGTTGAAGAAGCCGACGTTGGAATTCTTGTGTCTTAACGTAAATCTTCAGATGATACCTGAAACTTGAACCCAAAGCAGACTCTCTTCACATAGTTTAACACGATTACGTTGGCCCACTTAAGACAATGATAACAATGCAATTTGTGGGTACATTTGAAATGTTTTATTGATTAGTTTCAATAAAACGGAAATGTTGTATGAGATAGTGGAAAAATAGTTGACCACTCGAGAAACTCTTGTTAGAAATTATCAGTACTTGTTTTTATTTAAATATCTATTATCTAATAATTGCGAATAGAAAGGAGGAGGAAGGGACGTTTCCCCACAAGGTTGCCGCTTAGAGAATAACCGCGTAGCGACCTCCGCCGACGCCGCCGCCACCGCTCCGTGGTTGTATGAGTGAGGCATATTTCTCTTTCAACTCGACAAGAGCCCGCTGAAAGTTCTCCATGGTGCTCTCCAATTGTGTGGGATTCGATGGCTGGGCTTGGAGGGCAGAAGTATAGGCTGCGGCGGCTGGTCGTTCGCCCAAGAGGAAAATGCGTCGCCAATCGTGAACGGCATCATTGAAGCTACTGCCGCCGCGTAGAAAGTCCTTTTTATCGAAATTATTTGCCGCAAAGAGAGCTTCATCGAGTCCCTCGGGTGGTAGAGTGGTCTGTGGGGCATTCGATTCCGGCGGTGTGGCCAATGTGGGTGCAGCGGGAACAGGGACAGCAGCTGCTGTTGCGGCTACCGCCGCTGCTGTTGCGGCTACCGCCGCTGCTGCTGGTGGCGTGATACTGGGCAATGAGGCTGCGGTCGGCAGTGTGGGCAACTCTTGGAATGTGTTCGCCGGCACAGGCACCGGCAAATCGAGCAGCTCCTTTGGCACATCCTTGGGCGATTCAATCTGCAGCACCTGACCATCTGGCGTGATGCGGAACAGCTGAGTGCGTCCATTGAGGCTTGCCCCAGAGGGCAGTACAATAATATTGCCAATTGCGGTCGAAATGCCGCTAGCCGAATCCACGGGAGTCGAGACCATGGCTGAATGGGTGCTCCACCGAAAAAGGGGCCTGGCCGTGGACCCAACCCGGTGCGAAATGGCGCCGCTGGGCAGGGAAAACAATATCCTGGTGGACCTGGTGGTCCTGGCATGCCTCTGGGTCCGGGTATAATTTGTACATTCTGATTGAATGGCGATGTGGGCGGATAGCCCCAGTGTCCGGGAAAAGCTGGCGGTCCTGGCGGTCCTGGCGGACCGGGCGGACCTTGAGGACCAGGTGGTCCCTCCGGACCAGGATCACAATTGCATTTCACCAACGAGGCCAATGTCGTTGTTGGCCAACATGAAGAAAGTCCTAAAATTCCAGCGGAATTTCTATCATATAATAATCCATTTCAATTCGGCTAAATTCTGGCAAAGACTTACCCAAAAGGACTAAAAGATATCCAATCATGATGCGCCCTGGACTTGTGTACACTCTCTACAGATATGAAAAGAAAACTGACTTGATCTAGAATCATAGCTGAGGTTTTATATCCAAATGAAAACCTACACTGAACTGAAAACGTAACGAGTTTTTCCCCATTCAAAATGCAAAAGAGATTCTTGATTTTATTTTAGATTTTCTCGAGTCCATATGGAGGAGAGAAAAAGGTCTATCTAAATGATATTCGAATCCAGTTGAAATTGGTTTAAGTTTTTAAAATGAAATGCATATAAAATGAGGCAAAAGCAATAACTGTTCTTAGCATGTTTACTCCCTCCCCCCCCCCCCCCCATAACTTCCCTCATCATCATGGGATGCTTGACATTTATTGGAATTTACATTCGGAAAACATCATCGAGAGGCGAGCCCACTGAAGAAAGGGTGTGGGTTAGAGAAGTCTTCGCATCAAATGTCAATCAACTCGTAAAATTGTATCTAAAAATTCCCCAAAAGAGGCAACAACAACAACAAATTTATGAACAACCCACATGATGCCCTCAAAATATTGTTGGATTTTTATGAATTACTATAAACCAAGAATCTCAAACACTTTCACAATAACCTAACACGATGAAATGAAAGAAGGTTCTAAGGGAAAGTCTCCCTCTCTCTCTCTCCTTTCTCTCTCTCTCTCTCTATCATTTTCCCCCCTGCTTAAGCGCCGTTATTGTGGAGGTTCTTATTGATCTTTCATTAGCATAAATTACGAAATAGATTTCTGATTCAGTTCCAGTTACATTTTCATCGCAACCCAAAAAAAAAAAAAGAGACGACACATCTGTGTCATTAGCTAAAGGCACACCACAACAACCTGATCATCATCATCATCATTATCATCATCATCATCATTTTCATTATCATCATCCGTATTGAAGAAGGTAAAAGTGAATTCTTAGCATTTATGGTTATGGTATATCTACCCACACACACACACGCAGAGAGAGAGAGAAAGAGAGAGAGAAATACTGCTCCATCGCTTTTCCATCTCATATTTTTGGCGTCATGGAATTTTTCCCAAGACACTTCATATTCACGTTTTGATAATTGACCGGCCACCCATAAAACAAAAACATCGAGTGTGTTTTCTTTTCTTATACCAGTTCACTGCACAATATTATAAAAAATGAACTTCATCGATAAGTCAAGAGTTTCGACACAATCTTCAATTAGATGGAAGGTCCCATAAAATACCACAAAAAAGTTTGCCAAAAAAAAAAAAACGGCGCAACAATGATTCAATTTCATTTCGAGGGTCAATCATATCACCAAAAACCACAATATAAAAATAAAGAACACAAAAAACATCCAAAAAACTGATCAGATGAAGTTGGCAACAGGGCCACTTGATCATTATTGGAATCGCTTGAGATAAGACCAAACCCCAGAGGGCCGGACTCTCAGATCGGCTCTAATATAGTTGCGTATACCCTGCAAGTCAATATTTTTCTTCTCTATTTATTTTTGGCAGTTACTTAAAATCTATGAAAATTAAGTATTTCAAGAAAGTATTTTCCATTTAAAATGCAAAACAAAAAACTGGATACGTTTTCTAAAAAGTTACAAATTTAAAATATTATTATTTGAAGGGAAAACTAAAATATTGTTTTCATTTATATTGCTTCTTTCGAAAAAAATATGACATTTTTGATTATATAATAATATAACTGGATGTTTCATTGAAGTAATTTGAAAGTAGAAATTGTTTTAAATTAGGGAAAAGCGGGGGGGCGACCACACAAACAGCTAACAAACTTAATTCAGATAATTTCATTAAAGATTTCGTTTCAACTTTTAGAACAACAAACACTTTTGGTCATTTAATAAATAATTTTATAAAAAATCTAAATACTTTATTTCGTAAAAAAATAGTTTTCTAATAATGCTTCTAAAAACTGCAAAGTTTTAGCAAACAATTAATAAAAATTTCGTTTAACAAGCTGAATATAGTGGGAAATGATCAAAATGATTAATGGATCTATGAGGATCTCTTCAAAAACTCTCGTATTAGCCTTCTTGAGGAAAAGTATTTATAAAAAATGATTTACTGTATGGAACATAATCGGATTGTTATGCGGCTTAGCACAAGTCAAGTTAAAATGAATTCTTGGCCCCATGTATTGACAGGTTCTCCTTTGTGGCCGGCCTCTCTCTGCCCGTCATAACCAATTTCCCCGAGTGGTCAAACAAGAAAAGTCACTTTAACGCTGACTCAATGTCTTCTATTCCTTTCTCTTTCTATTTGGCATCTGCTTATATCAAAATTGAAATAGATTTCAGATTTGAAAGAAGAAAAGATCTTGCCTATTTCAAAAGTTTGCACAAAAATGTGTTATAAATGTTAATTGGTTTTACATATTTGAATTTTTTATTTTTGTATTATATTTTTATCATTATTATTATAATTATTTATTATATTTATCGACTATGGCTAAATCATCAGCATCTCTCGTACATAAACTTAATTGGCGCAAAAAATAAATTGAAGTCACATTTTCATTTTTCTTTTTTTTTTTTTCATTTCATTATTTTTTGATAAGTTTGATAAGATTTTTTCAAGTTTTTTTTTTTCATAAAACACACGCTCATTCTATATATATATATATATATATAGATCATTATCAAGGAAACAA
Organism: Drosophila nebulosa; assembly: GCA_024703675.1. Lineage (NCBI taxonomy): Eukaryota > Metazoa > Arthropoda > Insecta > Diptera > Drosophilidae > Drosophila > Drosophila nebulosa. The sequence continues at coordinate 2,237,995 of JANFPS010000005.1, forward strand.
ATTATATATATTTGGGATATTGCAACTTTGGTTAATGAGATTTTTGAGCAAACACAAAGAGAAAGAAAGAAAAAAAAAAAAAAAAAATTAAAATAATAAGTAGTAAATAAATCAAACCAAAAATAAAAAAAAAGGGGGATAAATTGCTTTCAATGAGAGTTATACTAAAGATCTACGTAAATAAATACAAATCATTTTTCGATTGATAATGCTTGGTTGGTTGTTGGTTGGTTGGTTGATTGATTGGTGTTTGTGTTGAACAGAGATATAGAAGTGTGGGAGGGGTGTAGGTGTAGGTGTAGGTGGTTGTAGTGGGGGGAGGAAGGTAGAGATATAAGAGATAGGTAAATTAGTCTATTTTCACATTGGAATAGATTTTGCGAACAAATAAATTTGTGCCCACATAGCCAACAGTGCCGCAAATTATGCCCAAGGCGCCGCTAAATAAGGCCATATAACCAAAATAGAAGGCCGTCTGAAAGAGGCCAAACATTCTGCAAAAGAGAGAGAGAGCAAAAAAATATATATAAATATATATATATCGATGGATAAATCAAAGGATTATGGCACTTACTTGGTCTTAAAGAAAAAATAATAAAATGAATAGGCATACACATAAATCGATGTGGAACCAGCGGCCATAAAGCTCGTCCATTGCCATCTATAGTCCTCGGCATTAAGCAAGAAATATGTGCAGACAATTGTCACACAAACGGTGACCACAGTGAGTATGGTGAATACCAGTAGCATAAATCCATAAACATAATAGATTTTATATGCCCAAAATGATGTGAATATGAAGTACCTGAAAGAGAAGCAAAGAAAGTATTAATTTAAATCGAAAGTGTATATACTTTTTCGTACTTACATTTCAATAAAAATGGAACCAAACGGCAATACGCCACCCAGCAGCACAATAATCAATGGCTCCATATACCATTTCTTTTCGGGTATTGGTCGTGGCACAGCATTCACGCGGCATGGAAAATCCGGTTGCCCGTCCAAATTGCGTCCGACCACAGTGCCAACCAATGTCAGGGGCAATATTACAAAGAGACATATACAGGTGACAGCGACCATAGTGCCAAAGGGTATGGCTCTTGAAGCATGATAGCCAATGGCTATGAAATTGATCATAAACGCTGTCCCGCACACAGCCACGGGTACGGTAAAGGCGGATACCAACATTTGTCGTATCCATAAACGTCCGCCCAAACGGGCATAGAGTGAGCCACCAAAATAGCCATTAATCGGTGATGTGGCCGCATACACAAAGATTGCCGTCGATAGCATGGAACCTCTTTCCGTATACAATTCACCAACAATGGCAAACATTATGACACAGAAAACTACGGAAATCAATTGATAGCCAGCTCCAACCAAGGCCGAGAAGAGTAGTGCATTCGGTGGCGATCTAAATACATCGCCATGCACCTGCTTCCATCCATACTCATCGCCCAAATCGCGTTCCATATCATCGACTTCCTCATCCTTGCTGTAGCGTGCATAATCCTTACGCAATGTCCGCATCAATATCATTGAAACGAGTCCAACAAGGAATATAACCATCATGAAGCTATTGAAAATGCTGAACCAATGAATCTGTAATAAAGTTTCAAAATTAAATTAGCTCAAATCATAATCATAACTGGGCTTAGCCCTTCAATTAAGAAGACTGCTTCCTTTTAAACTTATTACTAAACATAAATTAACTTAAACACTAAAAGTTCTATTTGGCGGCACGTGGCAAGAAAACGATTTGAGATATAACTGCGGACATGAATGATGAACTAGTAACAAGATAAGCCCTTTGACTGGTGGAAAAAAAGTGAACTAACTTTACAATATTTGCCAATAAAGTTTTAGTGTACGATTTTGATTGAAACTAAGCAATTGGAGTATAGTTAATGGAGGCCTAAACCCGATTTGCAGTGCAGTTTAAACTTGAGATTATTGAATTACGGATATGAGATATATTTGTGTATATAGTTTACCCTGTGCTGGAAGAAATTTGGATCCAAATATTTATCGAAACGGTTCTTAAATTCCACTTTGCTTGTCTTCCAGTTGACTTCGTAGGAGAATTCGATTTTGGTGCCAGCTTTCAGCTCTTGTCGGGCATCCGTTGTCAATGTGATATCGACAATTTGTTGTCCATTATAGCCGATATCGAATTTCTTATGCGTGAATATATAATATTTGCCATCGCGTTCGTCCCGTTCACCGACTTTACCCCATATGGGCAGGCCATCGATATACATCTGATACCAATATTCATTCATAACCGCATAGGTAAAGGCTTTAGTGTTCTCCTCAGACAATTCCACACCGCAGATCACGTTGCGTTTCTTATTCTGAGCGAAGGCCATTTGATAGCCACTGAACTCAAGTTCGACACCCTGCAGAGCCTCGCTTAGTGTCTCATGATAATGGGAAATCGAGTGTTTCCCTCCGCGACAGAATGGTAATGAGAAATAGGCATATGTCTCTTGCCGATTATGATATGGACCCACTGTATTCATCCAAAGGACCACTTCCTCTTGGTCATTGTACTGCAGGGCATAAGAACACATGTGGGAGAAAGAGAGAGAGAGAGAGAGAAAGAAATAGAGAGAGTGAGAGAAATGGAATGGGTAAGTGGTAGGTGGAAAGAGGTGGTGTAGTGGCGGGGGGGTGTAAGTAAAGGAAATTTTCATTGATAATAACAAATGGGAAAATACTAATACATACATATATGTATGTATGTATGTATGTGCAGCAAGACAACGCCGGCGCCGGCGACGACGTTGACGTACTTACCTTGTGTGTGTGTTCATCTGCTCTGCTGGACACGTAGCAATTCGCGCTGAGAAGAACGATTAGCAGCCAGGAAAAGTTGCTGCTCGTGATACGCCTTGTCTTGGCCATATTGATGATGTGGAGTCGTCCCTGCTGCTGCTCCACTCCACTCACTCTCATTCTTTCACTCTCCCTCACTCACTCTCACTGTTTGAAGTTTTTGCGTTGTTTTTGCAGCTGTCAAAGGGGTTCCTTTTGGTGCGTTTAAAATAAATTTATTTATTATGCTATTTTTTCGCTTCTTCTTTTTTTCTCTGTCTGTTGTGCTTGTGTGTGAGGCGGTGTGTGATCGGACGGGGGGGTGGGCGGGGGGAGTGTTGCCAGTGGATGGTGGGTACTTGCTTGCACCTGTATACGTATACTTAATTTACTGTTAGTCTCAAAAATAAAAACAAAACAAATTGAACAAAAACTCGCCACACTTCATGAATACTCTACACTGAAAAAAAATATTCATTTCAAATTAAATATAATTCCAATGTTCCAAACCAATATTAGTATAATGGCGCTATCTTGACTTTGCCAAATATGGGGCTAAGAATAATGGGAAACGTGCAACGGATGCCAGTATTTGCAAGAAAAGAACCAAAAAAACATACAAAACGGTCACACTGTTTATATTGTTTACAATTAAATGCGATTGTATTAAATTATTGAAATTGTGGCCAAAATGAGTTCTCCGACAAGTAAAAATGTTAGTGAAACAAATGGCAACAAGCCCAAGAAGTCGGCAAAAACAAATTCCAATGCAAAAAGTGGACCCATGGACACCAGAGCCGAGCTGGCGGATCTCATCAAAAAAAAGGCGGAAACTTCGGTATGTGCGAAAAAGAGACAGCTACAGCCAGGAAGGAGAAGGAGTCCCAATCCTAATCAACTTTTTTCCATTTCACAGGAACAATTGGCCAATCTTGAGCGTCAAATATATGCCTTCGAGGGCTCCTATCTGGAGGACACTCAATTGTGCGGCAACATAATACGAGGATGGGAACGCTATTTGACCTCAAATAAGGCAACCAACTCCAAGGCAGACAAACGAAATCGCAAATTCAAGGAGGCTGAACGTTTATTCTCGAAATCTAGCATTACCTCCATGGCTATTTGTAATCGTAGGTGCTTAACCGTATTTCGAAACCGAAATAGACTCTTAATGCGATTTAAAACTTTCAGCTGAACGTGCCAGTGAATCGGATTCCATAACAAACGAGGACTCTAGTGACAATCAAATCTCCATGAATCAGAATACAACCACAGCACATGATGGGGCAACGAGCATTAAGAGTACGCCCAAAGATGAAAAGGGTAAGAAGCGAAAAGGCAGTCCAAAAGCAAGGAATTTCAGAATATTTTGAAAATCCAGTCTTGAGTGCAAGAAGCTGATAAAGTAATTCAAGTACTGCTTAATCAAGCAGTTTTGAAAAGATGTTTTAACTGCTTAAGCATCAATTCAGAAGAACCTTAGTTGGGTTCTTAACTAAATGCAGATTTAGCCTAAGTCTAAATTATTTTTACTTTTTCCTTTCAAATGTAAGATACCTAAAGGACTCTGCTTAACCTTTTTTTTCATAAGCAAGCAGTTGTCTAACCTATGTACAGCGAGGACTCACATCCTACAATTTCTTTCTCTGATAGCACTGCTTTATTAGCTATTTATTTGATAGAAACAAGCAGTTGTCCTCATCTAAGTCAAGTCTAATCCCATTTATTGCTGGAATTCCTATATTGTTCATGTCTTAACAGATTTTTCTCTTGCGAATGGCGTTTAATAATATTTACATATAAGCAAGTAGCTCATGGATCCGAGCTCGAAACTACAACTCTACACATAATTATTGTGATTAATGCCCTACAAAAATTTTTTATTTATCAATTTTAGATTCGCCCTCGCATCGACATGAAGGCAGTTTATTGGTTAGTGGTTCCGTTGGTGGTGGAGTTGGTGGCGGTGGCGGCATGGTCGGTAGTGGGTCTACCATGCTTGGTGGCAATCTTAGTGGCAGCAGTAATCACAAGGATGTACTTGGCACACCCACATCAAATACAAAAAGTAAACTCACCTCCAGTTCAAGTGCAACGGCCAAAAAAAGTGGACACATAAACAAAAAGATACGACATCGATGATGATGATGATGAGGATGATGATAATCACGATGATGATGAAATGGTAATTAAATCTTGTATAAATTAATGACAAAACACACACACACACACACACACAGAAACAAACGAAAAGAAAAAGAGAAGAAAAAAACATAAATCAATAGATGATAAGAAATGCTTAGAGATTGTATGCCAAAAACCGGAAAATATCTCATGATTTCAGGGCATATTCATAAGAAAGTACGAAAAACAAAAAAAAAAAAAACCTTTAAAGTTTCTCCCCCTTCCCTCCTCCTCTGTTTAAGCGCAAACTTCACAAATATTTGTTAAACATTTTTTTTTAACCATTAAACGCCAAGAAAGAATTGTATATATATATAAAGAATTTTTAAAATAATTTAAATTATTCCGCAATGACGATCGAATTGTAAATTTAAAAAAATAGAAAAAAAAACAAACTTCATTCATCCAAAAAAAAAGGTTTTAATAATTCTCTCTCTATTATTAGCTAGATTTAAATGAATATTTCCTCTTAATTAATTAAGTTTAAGCCTAAATAAAAACGTGAGAAGCAGTTGAAAAGCAGAAACGGAATTTGGCATAAAATTTTGAAAAATTATTTTCCTTTTTTTATTTTACTCTTCTATTTTATTCTATTTCATTTTATTATATTATAATTTTCATCTAGAATAAGAACATAATCAATATGCCAAACTCGTGGACATCCATTTTACGCGAATGATGGACAAAATAATGTTCTATAAAAGTTTATGTACAAGCAAACTGAATTCCAGTTCAATGAAGATGTTTGGACAAAGCTCATAGAAAGGATTCAACTTCTTCAGCTCAGAATGTTTGTGGAACAAAGATTTATATCTAAGGAAACGTTTTTGAAGTGTTCCATGGTGAGTCTCATTCTTATTTCTAACTTTGTGGGAGGTAAACGACATTGCTTAAGGCAAAATTATCTACATACTAAGATTAAGTAATAATAGTTAGGACTCCAATTGAAATTTCAATTGGACTGATCCCAAAACTGCCTTTGTGGATCGTCTAGATGGCGCCTCTATGTCCGAAAGCGCCATCTATGGATAACCCAACAAGTACACGTTAAATTTAAATAACAAAATGATCTGGGCTTAGTCAAAGGCAAGAATCTTTTAGAATTTATTGAAATTTTGAAATAATGTGACTATTTTTGATAATGTCCGCACCATATGCTAGCCCATTTGTTATATCTTTCTTTCATTCTCAACGTTGTCCAATGACCTCAAGTTAAAGACATTTAATTTATGTGCTTTGCTGCCATTCAAACAAAAGAAAAATAGACTGACTTGGATCATCATCATCAGCAGCAGCAGCAGCGCCATCATCAACCGAAGTACTGTCCGATAGATAGACCAAAAAAAAAAAAACAAAAAAAATGATCTCCATGCTGGTTTGAAGTTTATTGACCCAACGTTCTAAAGAAAAGTTGAATGAACTTGACCAAAAAAGCCAAAAAAAAAAAAAAACATAAAAAAAACTAACAAAATAGGAAAAAAAGTGAAGCTACGCTTAAAGCTAAAAACAACCTTTCCCTTTCCCTCTCTCTCTCTCTCTCTCTTTCTCCCTCTTTCTCTTTCTGTTGTAGGCTTGCTCTTTCTCTGGCTGTCACTCTCTATTTCTCTCCCCCTCTCTCTCTCTCTCTCTCACGCACATCAAACTCTTACGCACTCTCTTTTTTGTTGTAGTTGTTGTTATCAATTTATTAGGTTTTTTTTTTGAGTTGTTGTTGTTGCTTAGCCTGCGCTTCTATTTCACTTTCGTCATACGCGGCGTATGCTCGATTTTGACTTGATTTTCGCCTCGCTGCTCGCTTTTCTTTGGCGAACTTCAAGTGAAAATGGCAACGACCGTTTGTTGTTGTATTTGGATCTAAAACAAAGTCTAGCTGACTGACTAACTGATTGACTGACTGCCTTCTATGTATGTCAGAAACAAAAACGAATTCCTTAACATTGCAAAAACAGTGCAACGACTTGGAGTTACCCCCTAAAAAAAAGTGCAATCTATTAAATGAAATAATTGATTTTTGTTGCATTTACATAACGGGCAAACTTCACTTTTTGGTTTCTCATTTTTTGCCAGCTTTATGTGTTTCTTAACTTGATTTGCTCTATAAGTTGGATTTTCTACTTGAGTTTTCTTCGAATTGAAAGTTCTAAGAATATATTTGTAATATGTTTGTTTCTTTAATCAATTTGGAGTGATTTCGCATCTGGAAAAATAAGTTTTTTTTTTGAAGATTATTTGTGCAGTTTAAAGTTTACAGAATTTACTTCGGTTTTTAATAGCCCAATCATACCTGTCTATATCACCTGTATGTGGGGTGTACAGGGTGTAACAACTTTCATTTGATTTGAAAACAAACTCAAAGACGAAAGACAAGGCGCGGTCCATGGAAAAACTTATTTTCATTTGGTTTTAGCCAAAGCTCAAACATCTCTTTACCAATAATTTTTATGATGAATTGCTTGGCCGCGTGTGAAATCTGCAAAAAAAAAAAAAAAAAAAAAAAAAACAGCAACTGCAACAACAGCTGAAAGGAAAAAGTGGAAAACTGCCCGAAAAGTGGAACACACTAAAGAAGAAGCCACCAGCAGCAAACACTCTCGACTAATTAGCTGCGTTTTAGAAATTTTCAGAGGCAGCCAACAGCAGCAGCAACAACAGCAACAGCAACAACAGCAGCAGCAGCAGCAGCCAGCCAGCCAGCAATGAAAACAAAATCGAGTTCAATGCTTGCCTCTTGCCACAATATATATATATGTATATGTATATATGTATATGCGCCTCCGATGCAACTTGTTTCCAAGAATTGCTGCCGCTATGGCGCCGCTGCTGCCGCTGCAACTCAGTTCAAAAGGAGGCAAAACGCTTTCCACACAAGAGAAAATTTGTCGCAAGCTAAACAAATTGCAAACAAATTAAAACCAAAAGCAAAAATAAAAATTAGAAACAAAATTGTTTCATACCAAATTCAGATTTTGAGCCAATTTTGTCAAGTTGCTGGTAATTTTATTTATTTTTTTTTTTTGTTATTTTCTTTTGTGACATCATAATTTGCTGTGTTGCCTCCCACTCACCCAGCCACCCATTCACCCACTACACTACACTACACGCACACACTCACACTCACACGGACACGCGAACACCACTCTATTCCACATTTAACCCAAAAAAAAAGCTCTCTTAAGTACACTCTTTTGGCCTCTCTTAGCTAAAGCTCTAGTTTTTGTTGTTGCTGCGCTCAACAACGACAACAACAACACAAAATGCCGGAAGAAACTTGATCTTGATTATTTTCTAAGTGCGCCAGAGAGGGAGCGAGAGAGCTTGTGTGAGTTCAAGTTGAATGTCGCGGCCATTGCTGTTGCCCCACTCTCTCTCTCTCACGCGCTCTCTCGCTCTCGCTCTCTGGCGTGTGCTTGTATGGGGCGTCACAGTTTTTTTTTTTTGCACTTTTTTTTTTGTTGTTGTTGTAAGTGCAATGCACATCTCCCTCTGCCTCTCTCTCTTTTGTCTCTCTATGTGCATGCATTTGATTCTAAGAGCTTTTTGTGCCGTTCTCGCTTGCATTTCGCATTTGTGCATTTTGCATTTGTGCATTGCTTTTGTTGCTTTGCGTGGGGGCTTTGTTTGCTCGTTGTGTGTTGTTCAATTGTATAATGACCGCATATTAACATTTTCATTTCCTATATTTGTATTAGCATGTTGTTGTTGTTGTTGTTGTTGTTAATTTTTTGGTTCTATTTTCTTTACTCGAACCCCATTTGTGGCGGGATCCAAAAGCCGATAAGTTGTCTCGTTGATCTGCCTATTGGGTTGTCCTTCTTTTTCAACTCTTCTTATCCAATGCGTTATAGAACCTTCAAAATGGATTGAAGAAAGTAGTTAAAGAAAAGTCTTAGAATCTTCATTAACAAAGAGAAAACTATAGCATTTGGTTTATCTTCTCCCAAGTCGAGAGAAGTGATCTTAGGATAATTTCTTTCATTATACATAAAGATTTACACTCTTCCTATAAAAAGCCTTAAACCTTCTTAAGAATATTGAATAAATAAATCCAATGGCCGAATTGTTACAAATGTTAAAAATTCTCGATCTAGAGGCTATAGTGTAGTATCTTTTCAAAATGCCAATCAAAACCAAACTAAAATCTAAAACAAAAAAAAAAAAATGATGAGAACACAAATTCTTATGTCAATGAGCAAACAAGTTTATCTTTTATGAAGATCAAGTTATTCTAGAGATTTTATTGCTTTTCGAATTGCTTGTAAACCAAGCTTCATTCTAAGTGCCTAGTTCTAGTTCACTTCTCTTAGAATGACTAAGCCCCGAAACCCAGGTTTTCATCTCTCCTATATGACAACATAAGTTGAATTTCTAAATGGGGAGTAAAAGTATAAAATAATAAATGACAAATTTTAGTTAGTTACGTACAAGGTAAGGTATTTAAAAGTCAATGCGTTTACATTTTGTTATTTTTGCAATATTTTAATAGTTTTAGACATAAGTTCCATTTTATGTGGATGTCATAAGTATGTTCTCGGACGACACTTTTGCATGAGTAATGCCAACAACAGTTTATTTATTAAAAATATTTATAGCTCTACTCGTAAAGATACAATTATCGTAGATGACAGAAGAGTTTATGACACAAGCTACCGGGGGCCTTCGGTAATGCAATTTCATATATGTAGGTATGTTTGTATGAATATTTTTATTGTTGCTTTTGAACCCGATTATAGCTATGGCAAAGGGTTAACTCTTAAAACTTCTATTCTCTATAATTTATTAAATGTTTATACTGTCTCTGAAGGGAGTTGAAGATTTTAGCTTTCTTTCGCCTTTAAAATTTAAACTGAAAAACCAAAATTCGAGGTCTCAGAGAAAATTATTTTGTGCTAAAATTAAATTTGCTTGCGATTCATTTCTTTCTTTCTTAAAAATATTTTATATTAAAATACATGAAAATAAGAGTTTGAGCCAATTAGGATTTAGGGAAAAAATTAGGTAAGCAAAGGAATTAACCATTTAACTAAGGTTAAATGTTTCTCATTTGGGATTTGTGATTAAATGTCCAAAATAGTTAGGTAATTGTTGTAGTTAATTGTAATTAAATGCCAAATGCATTACCTCAACAAGTATTTACAATTACCGCACAGATGATGCTTGATGCTTACCTTGCCCAACGACTTGGGTCACTGAACCAACACCAACGCCCTTTTGGCCTCGACCAACAAAAAAAAAAAAAGAAGAAAAACAAAAATCAATTAAAAAAACCGAAAAACCTTAAAAAATTTTGTTGACCAACAAACAAACTCCAAATGCACACACACACACACGCACACACGCACACACAAAGACACACACAGTTGAAAAAATGCAATCAAAGTTAGGTAAGAGAACTGACCTTTAACAATGATGATGATGATGATGATGATGACGATGAAGATGATGATGCTGCTGCAGCAGCATTACCATTTCTCTTACACACCCCTCCATCTCAGCAGCCCCCTCCTCCGGTGCGTCAGCGACACCCGGCAGCAGCAGCAGCAGCGGCGGCAGTGGCAGCGGTTCCCGGCCGAAACCGAAAAAGAAAGAAGAAAAAACAAACATTCCTTGTTCAAGAGACAAGACAAACAGCAAAGCCAAACGAAAGCCAAGTTCAGAAAAGAGAAAAGCCGCGGCTCGCATTTTAAAGCCAAAAAGAAAAGCCTAACAAGTCCAAGAGAAGGAAAGACAGAGAAAGAGAGAGAGAGAGAGAGCCAGCGACAGCGACAGCGTTAATAAAAAAAGAGCAGAGAGAGAGAGAGAAAGAGAGTGAGAGAGAGAGAGAGCGAGAGAGAGTGAGGAAGCGAGTTGGCCAGCATGGCTAGAATGGAGTGCACGAGGCGAATGAACTTTTGTGGCTCTCATGTACACGAGCATGAAAGTTATGCAACTCACACACACCGCGCATACACACACACACACAGACGCACACAGACGCACACAAAGACAAGAAGCTTGAAGCTTCGAGCTGGGCTTCGAAAACGAAGCTCCAAACGAAGCCAGCAAGTTAACTGTTTCTCTTTTTCGTTTTTGCATTGATACGACGAAGGCGACGACAACGACAACACCAACAACAACAACAACAACAACAACAACAACAACGACTTCGACGACAACGATGAAGACGAAGCCAACGAAGACGAAGGCAAAGTCGTTGACTTTGCATAAGTGTGCCAATTTTTTGTTTTCATATACTACAATACCCTGTAGCCATTGGGGCCTGAATGGGCATGCAGTTGGCAAGAGGAGCACTTAATTTTGGCAGAAGTTCTTTTTACCAAGAATCAAGGGTAACTTAGGATGCGATGCGCTTTATGTGAAAGGCAAATCAAGGCCTTTAACAGTTTACCTAGCAAACAGTGAAAAATTAACAAAATACAAGAGTAATCCAAAGATAAGACTGGACTCATTTGAGGCGTTCTAAGCTAGAGAATAATTCCTAAAAACAATAATTTAAGCTATTCGAATTCTGGTAGGAAAGTTTCAGTATAGAAACTAAAATTACTTAAAGGATAGCAATCACTTTGGGAGAAAATAAATTAAGGTTATAATTGATGTGAAAACTTTGAGTTGTTAGAAGGGATTCAAAATTCATTGCTTAGAAGCGTTTTAAAAGAATATTATTTCTTTGCCTAAGATTGTTAAATTGAATGCTTGCCAAACAGAATTAATAACTTAAATGACGTGAATATTATTTGTTGTTTCTTGGAATATTTCTCTTTTCAAATTGGCTTTTTAGTTGGCCCTTTTGCCAATTTTCCATTCTATTTGATAGTTCGTTCTTGGTCTTGATCTTGCCCCCTTCTAGCAGTTTGAATGTCACGAATTTACCAAGTTATTGTTATTGTTGTTGCTGTTGTTGTTTTTTGTTAGTTGCATTTAGCAGTAGTGTGGCAGCAGCAACAGCAGAGACAGAGACAGAGGCAGAGGCAGCAGCATGCAGCAAACATTACTGTACATTCACCCCACTTTTCAAAGTTCAAGCACACACACACACACACACACACACACACAAACAGAGAGAGACAGACATAAACATATTCGCAATAGAAAGAAAGACTGCATAAAGAGGAGAGAAGCAGAGGAGCTGATGATGAGAGGAGAAGACGAAGCAAAGTAGCTGCAGCGAAACAGAAATTGCATTCTAGCCACAAAAACAAAGTTGCGCATGCTCAGTCGCGCTCGTTTCTAAGTTGTGCCGTTGCATTAGAAAGAAGGAAGGCCCCGAATGAACGCAGTAAACGGAGAAGAAGAAGAAGAAGAAGAAAAATACGAAGAAATGACGGGTGGAAGAAGAAAAAAAAACTGCTTTCTCTTGAAGCCAAAATAAAATTTGCAATAGGCCCGACTATTCGCAATATATACTCGTACCTACATATGTACATATGTATGTATGTATGTATGTATGTATGTACATATGTATGTACATACCAGATTCTATGTACATATACAGAAAATTTTAGAACTGTTGTGTCGTTAGATTGCAAGAGGAAGTGCTGTGAAGTGCGTCGTGAATTGATGAAAAGTGTCGAAATCAATATAAAAAACAATTTAATTACTTTAGTTACTATAATATAGTAAATACCAATTTTAATTTTGAACAAACAAATTGCTCACAAGTAAGTTAATCGAACCTTAACAATTTTAGAGACTTTCAACATTAAGAATTAACTTTTAAGCTGCCATAATCAAAAGAAATTTAAAAAACCCCATTATTAAGCACAGTTAAAAACTGGTTCAATTGGAAAAACAAACTAAATTGAAGTCTTGTAAACCCTTTTATTAACATTTGAACATTGAAGATATATGTAAATATAAAGTTCTTAGCTCCTTTTTGGTCTCAACTTCTAATCTCTTTAAAGTAAAATGTTTTTTTTTTTTTGTTGCATAAAGAAAAATCTAAGTTGACTTTGTAAACATATTTCCTAAGCTTTAGTCTTAATTTTGTCCCTTTTCCCTACAGTTCTTAAAGGTTTGTAGAGAAGCGTTTGTAGAATTGCTATAAAAGTCATATAAAAAAAACAAAAAACTTTCCTTATATCTTCATAAAAATGATAAAGTTAATGCTTTGGTGGCTGTTTTTTGCAAAGTTGTGTAGACTTCATGTATGGTGGATTTCGCCCCAGTCGATTGTTAAAAAAATCAATGCATTTTTGGGAAAAAAGGCTTTAGAATTTATTATTTTACTTGCTAAATTAATTCTAATGCCAAACTAAGTCTACCAAATTGAAATATTTCTGTTTAAGCATTGTGAGTCATTCGAGCAACTTCAGACATTCTTCTATGGGTTTTTTATGGCCATTGATTAACTTTATACTAAAACGCGCTTAAGATTTTATCGATATGATCTTGTCGAATTGAATTTGACATGTAATCGTCGTATGCATATCTATTACTCTAATCAATCTTAACCACAAGCAAATTCGCCATTATATTGCCAATTTACGTTTTTTGATGTAACTAATTGAAAATTACCAACAAATATTTTGGTGTACAGGGAAAATTTCAACAAGAAAGCCAAAGAACAACAAAAAATTATGCTAACCACAATGCAGAAGCAGCAGCAGCAGCGACAGCAACAACAGCAACAACAGCAACAACAACAGCAGCAAACAACAAAAGGCAAAAGAACAAAAAGAATTCCCAGTGACCCAATTCTGTAGTCAGAGTTGGTTGCAGTTGTTAGAGTTAGTTGGCCTTTATTTCTGTTTTTTTTTTTTTTTTTTTTTTTTTTTCTGTTGTCCCGGAAGTGTTCTATGCGCATGCGCGCATGCAACTCGAGGAGGAACTTGAGCTCGAGGCTGGCAAAATAACTGAAATTATGCCTCTTCTTCTACTCACTTCTGCTTCGATCACACAAAAATTATAGGCTAGAAAGAGTTTTTTTTTTTTTTTTTTTGTGTTAAGTTGAGTTTCAGATTTGGAAATTTCAAAAATTGACCCAGGAGAAAAAAAAATGCACGAAAAGTGTACCATACGAAAAGAGGAAAAGGAAAAACTAATTTTCTTATTTTTTTGGTCAGATATCGAGACAAATTGCATATGACTGCAGTTACCAATTCTGATCTCTCTCTCTCTCTCTCTCAATCACTAGTTATATCTCTCTGTCTCTGTATGCTGTAACAGGAGTATAATATCTTCACTCGCTTCTAACGGTACATGTTTGATTGTGATGGCAGCAGCAGCGGCTTTAGCATCTGCAGCAGCAGCAGCAAACTAACGAAACGAAACGACTGATAGAATAGGAAGAAGAGGACAGAATTCTCTTCTCTTGCTGTGTTTCCAGCAGCTTCAAGCTAAGTGAAATGCTGCTGCCAGCCATTGAAGTGCATTATAACCGTAAATTTTTGCTCACTCACACACACACACACACACACACACACACATGCAGCTCGCGACTCTGCAATTTTCCACATATTTTGCTGTTGTTCTTGTTGTTTTGCTTTCTGTTTGATGGACAGAAGCCAAAGAGCCTGAGAGCAAGAAAGAGCTAAAGAGAGAGACTTTTGCCAGGTGGCATAATTTGTGTGTGAATTGATTTGTATTAGAGATTTGATAGCCACCAACATTGACATTTCTATAGACCTTACCTTAACTAATTATGTAAGCATTTGATCAACGACAGTGACAATTAACGATTACTTAACGCTCAAGATTGCAGGAAATAAAGGAAAGGAATAAACCTTAAAAAATTTTAAACTACTTAAATTATTACTATTAAATGGTTCTAGTTTTGTGTCAATCATTTCTTTTAATACCTCAATATATATCTCAATATTAAACTTAAAAGTCTTGAAAATTGCAAACTAAAATGAACACTAAAGGATCTAACCTTTAGTTTTTTAACATTTCAGTTTACTAATTTCATTCTAACCTATTTTGAATCTCAAGTAAATTTAGTAACATAAAAATAATCAATTATTAGATAAATCACTTTTTAAACTAAACAAAAAAAAAAAAAAAACAATCAAAAATCAGCAAAAGCATTTAAAGTGATATGTGAGGGAGTTCGCTTGAGCCTAGTTAGCCTTAGTAAGCCTAGATAAGTCTTTAAAGATTATTTCATTAACGGTTATGTAAGAATATAGTTAATTAATGATTATTTGCTATAATAGAAAATATATTTCTATATATTTGTTTGTATGTAGGTTTGACATATTTTTGAAGAATATTTTCTTAAGAATGTTGACCTGAAGTTCTTTGATTTCAAACGGAAGGTCTTCAAATTAAATTCTATTTCATAATTGCACACAAATTGCATTCTCTTATGCTTTAGTAGGAGAATGCATTTAACCATTTCCCAAGCTTCAAACGGCGAGAACAGATTTGCTGTTGTTATTGTGGTTGTTGTTGCTGATACTGCCTTTCCCTGCGAATAGTTTTCTTGGAAAATATTTCTTAGACCGGTTTTGCAATTGGCCAAAAAGAACTGTCAGTGGCAGCAGCAGCAGCAGCAGCAGCAAAAGCTACCAACTACCAAGCATTCGGAGTACTGTTATATTCTTTGCACAAGAAATGCATCTGCTTGGAGAGCCGCGCTCTGCAGAATTGCAGCGGTTGCCGCGTGGTTGTAGTGGTTAAAAAACTGAATTCGTGGCTCTGTCTCCTTTCGCTGTATTCGCTGTTGCTGTTTGCTGCTTTTGCTCTTGCTGCTTTTGCACACATTTTTCAAATGTAAGTTACTTGCGGTCATTGACTGGGCTTTAACTTGCGGCTCGACTCAACTCAACTCAATTCGATGGCTGACTGACTGACTGGCTGGCTGGCTGGCTGACTGGCTGGCTGCTTCTGCTTTGATTTGGGATGAGACTGACAAAGGCTGAGGGGAATGGGCTACTTGAGAAGTGCGAGTCACCGATTTGGCTCAAATTTAGTTGCTTGACTAACCGAATGACATTAACCATTATCTTAAATCGATTATATAAATGCTTAAATGGGTTTATTTCCCCACTTATCACGATGAGTCATCACATTTTCACATTCTGTTTGCCATTGTAAGTTTTACTCAAATAAAACTTTTGTTTATTTGCTGTTTAAATGAAGATATCAATCTGAATTCGAATCGAGAGTTTTTGCCAACAAAAAGTGTTCTAAGAATTTGCTTTGTAAACTATAAATTCGAAAATTTGTTTTAAATATTATGCAGAATTGTTTAGCAATCAATCAAAATGAGCTTTTGCCTTAGATAAGAGTGAAATATGTAAATTTTAGTTCTTTTGCCTCTTTAGAAAGCTTTCAAGCAAATTTAATTTCTATTCTAAGTCTAACTTCAATTTCGTATCACTTTAGTTTTCCCATTTGTCCAATTTACGTTTAGCTTTCGGTTTTATCTAGAATCCTTAATATGTATCTCTACAAGAGGAAAGGGGGCGGGGTTAACCACCCCACCACTGTGAGGCATTATTCATTAATCTTTCAGTACAAAACGTGATTAGTTGGCCATTCACTTTGATTAATTTTAATAATAATGACTGCGAACTCCACCCGCCCCCACGAAGAAAAACGAGAGAGAGAGAGAAAAAAAAATGAAAGAAAAGAAGAAAAACAAAAGACTTAGGCAACGAACTTGCTAGAACTTCAACTCTTGGAGAAAGAACATAACGAACATTGAAGACTTGGCCGAAGAAGAAGCAGAAGCAAAGTCAGTGGCAGCCACAGCAGAAGACGAAGTTGTAGGCTGGCTTCGTCTTCGTCTCGGTCGTCGTCTTCTTTAGCTTCGTCAGTTCAGTTCAACGAACCTGCGCTTGAATCTAGGCTAAACATTCTCGTCTTGCCGCCAGCCAGCCAGCCAGCCAGCCTGTTGCTGCTGCTGCTGCTGCCGCTGCTGCTGACGTGCAATGAAAACGAAAAGTACCGTAAGCTAACCGCTACATAGCGACGCGACTGACTCTGCCTCTGCCTGCTGCCTGCTGCTGCTGCTTATTGCCCATTCTGTAAGAACATTTGATTAGAGTTGGCCAAGAACGTGACAAAGCTCTCAGCTCTTTTGATTGTTGTTGTTTTGGCTGTTGCCGTTTGTTGTTTGTGCTATATAATAATTCTATTTTTTTTTCTATTCTTTTTTTTTTTGTTAAGCGGAAGTTGAAGTTTTTTATTTATTAGATTTTAATGGGAAAGTTGGTTTTTTTATTTATAATTTTTTTTTTTGTTTTGTGGTTCTTGTCGTTAATTCGTTTTTCGCTTTAAATAATGCTAAACAAATTATCTATTGGGCAACTGTTTGTTCTAAGCTCTCATTGACTGAGTGACTGACTGAGTGACGGCAAAGGCAAAGGCAACGGCAACGCCAAATGGCAAACGTCGGCCTGTCAATTGTTTGTCATCGTCATCGACTCAGAACTGCGAAAGCAAAACAAATTGGTGAAAGTTGTTGGCCATCGTCGGTCGTCGTCGCCTTGCTTTATTTCGCGTTCTTATTCGCACAACAACAGCAGAAGCAGAAGCAGCAGCAGCAGCAGTAAAAGCAACAACAATAACAACAACTAAACAAAAAGATAAAGGTTCTTCTCTTTCTTCTTCTGCATTACAAAAACGGTCATTGAACCTTCTTGCCGTTGCTGCTGTTGCTGCTGCTTCGGTCTTGCTCCAACCTTCCACCTTCATCCACCTTCTTTATCTGACACTTTAACGTTGCTTAATTTATACTCTATAGATCAAAGGATCAAACGAAAGGCTAGTAGTCTATTACAGTCCTTTGACACGACCCCCCCCCCCCCCCCCCCAAGTTATCTATAATTGAAAATGAATTTTAAAAAATGCCAAAATGTTTGCCAATGAATGAAAGGTCCAACAATTTGTGGGACTTTCCACTTGCCCTATTCCGCTTATTGGTAACATTTTTGCAGGGTAACTTGAAGTCGACTTTCTTAGATAAATTTGTACCGAAAATTGTTGTTGCTTTTGGATTTCGTACATTTCATCTGTAATAATTTGGCGTGTAAACACTTTTTCGAGTCAACGACTTCTGTGCCTCTGCGTTTCGTTGCGTTGATAACGACACACACGAAAAGAAAGAAAGAACGAAAAGGAAAAAAAAAATCCCAAAGAATGACCACTGACTCATTTGTGTCTTCTTCTGGCCCGAATTTCTTTTCGTTGGAATTGGTCTCATAATTAGGCTAACACACACACACACACACAAACAGCACAAACAACTGACGACTGCTGCACAACATAAGCCCAAAGAGTCAGCCCATGCGAAAGTGTTAAATGAATTTCGGTAGGTTTATGGAAATTTTGACCATGATTTCAGATGTCTTTTTCTTAATCTTGTTTTGTTGCCGCTTATGGACAACATGAATCATGTGGAAAACATTGACCTGTGGCAAGTGTTTTGGGTTTTGATCATTTTAACAACAAAAAAGTAAAAAGTAGGTGATATATATAAAACGACACAATCTCACATAGCATAAACATTATGTTGTAAGCGCGGGCAGAAAAATAATTCTAGGAAATTCTAGAGGTATTTCCCCAGTAGTAAGTAGGTCGACTGACTAAGTACACAACAAATTAGAAGATTCCAAATCTTGTCAACATTTGACAACCGTTTATGGCATAGAACAGATTCGTTTAAGGGTTTCTCTCATTTTGCGTCTCAATCTATCATGCTCCTCGGTTTGTGGAGGGCTTTCCATCAATATCTGTCTTATTGGGGGTTCTATATAATTTTAATTGTCTTGGCTAATGCCCATTTTAGTGGCTGTATCATATTTAATGACTACTTTTAAGAGCCGCTTTTGTTTGTTTGTGGCTTTTAAACCATATTGAAGATTTATTATCACTCGCATTCTAGAATTTTCAGGGCTATAATATGTTTTATGAATCTTAACCATATACAATTTGATGTATCATTCTACATATAACTGCATATTGCCATGCGATCTTTGGCTTTGAAAATAAGTATAAAGGGATTTGGATTGTAATTGAAATAATGTTAGATAATATCTATGCATAGATTAATGAAATGTCTAATAAGTTTCTTAATGGCCTTAATAAGTGTTTAAGTCATGAATATTTTAGAAGGTTTAGATTTCATTAGGCCAAGCATCTTTGATTCATTTCCTAAGGTAATCCTTTCATATCCTTGCAAAAGAGGCAGATGTTTGATCCCCTTCCTTTCGTCCAAAGGGCTGCTTAAGGGCAATCGATATGAAACTTTGTATATACGTTTTTCTCTAAGTTCTTGCTGTGATTAGATCAAAAGACTATAACATATAGCTGCCATAGGAACGATCGGTTAGAAAAGCAGTTTTAGTGAGAACAACTTTCTTGTTTCTTAAGTTTTTCAAGCCAAACTGGCTTTTCGTAAAATTTTGTAAGGATCGGACTTCTATATCAAACAGCGCTTAAACATAGTTTCTATGAGAAAAAACTTGTATTATTTCGGAATAGCCAAAGTCAGCTTCTTTGCTTTTTTTTATGGAATTAAATTTTTGTTTCTCTTTTGATGCAAGCATTTTCCAAGCTTATCAACAATTTGATGTGAAATGCATGCAATTTTATGCGGATCAGCCTCAACTAGGAGGAATATATCTAGGTTAATTCCCTATGTGAGATGATGGTTTTGTTGTTGTCTGCATTTTCCTACGCTCTTATCATGGAAATCAAGGCGTAGACCCAGATTCATGCCATATATCTTTTGAGATTCCCATTATCATGTACGTATGCAGCAGCTCCCCAGCAAAGCCCTCAGCAATTGTTATGGAATTTTCTTCTTTCCTGAGGATGATCATGATTATGATGATGATGATGATCATTTCATTTCGTTTCATTTGAGTTCTTATCACTTAAATAAAATCTGTAACAAAGAACCTGCTGTACGTGAGGTGAGTTCTTTTTTTGTTTTTGGGATGTGCTTTTTGTTTTTGTTTTTGTTTGTTGTAATTATTTTCATTTCTACTTGTTGTACTCCACTTTGTTCAATCCCCATAACCAAGTTCAATGGCCGGGCTTGAACTGCAGAAAAAGACTCGGAGAGCTGGAGAGAAAGAGAGAGGCAGAGCCAGTTAGAGTGAGGTGGAGAAACATTTCCGCAAAAAAAAGAAAGAAAGAAAGAAAAAAAATCTAAGTAGAAGAATTCTTTCGTACTGTCTTTCTTTCTGGTTCTTCTGTAGTGGTGGCTGGTTGAAGCTGGCCCAGAGAGTAAGCTGGATACTTTCATTGCAAAATGAATCTCTTTCTCCCGTTGGCCAAGCCAGCCGGCCAGCCATCCAGCCAGCCAGCAACCAACTAACCAAGCAGCTAACCAACCAGTTAACCAGTTTTTAGTTTTGTCAGCCAGCAAAGAAAGAAAGAAAGCCTTTCTTTTTTTTTCTCTGCTTGCTTCTTTCTTTTTGCCGTATTTTTTTTCTTCTTCTTTCTTCTGCAACAGAATTGCAGTTTGCAGTTTGCTGCAGTTGGCGGGTTGGCAATTTGAAAGTATGACCGAGTGAGGCCTAAAAGAAGAGACCCAACATGGCAAGACACAGAGCGATTCAGCGACAGATACAGAGACAGAGACAGAGAGAGGGAAAGAGACAGCAGCAGAGAGAGAATGGTTGAGTAATTTTTGTTGTTGGTTAGAATCTTTTCAATTTAACAAAGAAAAGAAGAGGCAAAAAAAAACAAAAAAACAAAAAAATTGCCCAGTTCCAAGTTAAAGTTCACATTGTTAGAAGTTAGTTTGTGCTGGTCAATGAACTACCCAAAAAAAAGAAAAACAACAACAACCAAAAACAAGCAAAAGAATGGAAAGAAACCCAAAAGTTCATTTTGTTACATTCTCTGGCCCCGTCTCTTTCTATCGCGCTTACATAAAAAAAAACACAAAAACAACAGCAACAAAATATAAAGATCGTGTGGGTCTTTTTTCTTTTTCGTTTTTCGTCTTGAAAAGTCAGCGGCGTATTAATTTTTCTAATTTGTCTACCCATGAGGCGAATGAACTTTTGTCTAGTATCTTTTTTATATATTTTTGTTTGATACCCTTAACAAAAGGTATACCGAAGTCGAAGTGACATACAAGAAGGCGAAAAGAATCCAATTTGATTCCCAAAATGATTTCTAGAGGCATTTTTTAGTTCTTTGCTAAGTAGTTAAGGCAATCAAACAGTCAAACTAAAACTAGTTCTAATTCGAAAATTTCGAAAGGTGCTTAAACTGTTTCAGCCAAATTTAAGTTCATAGAATATCTTCGGATTCTTTATAGAAGGAATTAAGCAAATCTTTAGCCTTTTATTGCCTTTTCTATTACCTTTTTGTTTGTTTCTTGACTTACTTTCACTAAACTTGCTACAATAGAGTATATAGGCGTCGTATATTTCGCTTTTAACTTCTTTTTTCGTTTCATTTTTTTTTTGGTAATTTTTTTTTTTAGTGTGTGTGTTTTTTTTTTTTTTGCCTTTATGTCATGATGATGTTATTTCGTTTTCTTTTAGCTTTTGAACCTATGAAGACATAACACAACCGACCGAAAGAAAAGTTCAAAGAACTCTCCTCGTCGCTCAAGCTTTGGGTCTATTGTGAGAATTCGTGCATAAATTTTTGGTAACTAACACGCGTACGAATGACAGCAACAAAAAAAAAAAAAAAAAAAAGGAACAAGAAGCGAACAAGAACTAAAAGTCAAAGAGATAGAAATAGATGATAGAATTTAGTTGCTGGAGAAGAAGAACTAGCTAAAACATCTAAAAGACATTTAACTAAGATTTATGGAAATTTTGTGATCGTAAGAAATTGGCAAAAACTTAAATGAAATAAAAATCAGTTTCATCGATCATAAATCATTCAATCGACTCTCACACACACACACACACACACACATACAATTAGCATATATTGTGTAGGCTGATCGATCACAGCGACGATCGACTGAGTGACTGAGAAGACTCTCCAGTGAGTGAATGAATTTTCTTTTGTCAGCTAATAACTAATAAACTAAGTGTAGCAAACAGGTTTAAATTGGCTAAATCATTTTTAAATGGTTTCCATTTTGCATTTGTCACACCTTAACTATTTGGATTTCGCTTTGGCTTTTGTCTTTGGCAGCATAAATGCAAACATTAAATCAAGTTTCTATTAAAACCCCAAAGATATATGAAGTTCGATAAGACATTAGCGTAAAAACTTGATCAAATCGTTAACGATTTGAATATTGAAGAGGATTCTTGGCTAACATTAAATATATTGCTTTTAATTTAAATTTTGATTAAGACATCGTCCACTTATTGATTTGTTAAACGATTTTCGCCACAGTTTGCTTGGCCTCTATGAGGTCAAGAAATAAGACAGATTTAACTGAAAGTAAAGTTGGCTTAGAAAGATCTGAGTTCGGAATTGTAATTACTTTGTTTACCTTCAACTATCTTTTTCTATCTTTCTATAGATTCTTTGAATAAAGATCAAAATCATATTACATTTACTTAGGGAATGTAGAAAAACCTCTCCATAAAGAGAGAGCCCCCTAAAACTCTTTTGCTAAAACACCGATCGATTCCTCAGTTAAAAAGCTTTTGAAGATTCATGTAAGTCAAAGATTCTAAAAGGAAGTACTTTCTCCACTTTTGGCCCTTTTTGTTTGCGATCCTTTTATAATTCAAATTTACATTACATTAAAAGTTGCTTAATTCTCTGTTTTTTGTTTAACAGAGCAGTTAATCATTAATTATACAAATTTCCACTTAATTCGTCATTTTTTACTCCCGCTTAATCCGTCATTGAATGCTTATACAATATAATTCCGCGGGTGAATTTCGATTGTGCTATAATGTGATTGAAGGAATCAAAATGTTTAATGAAAAAATGAATTGGGAATAGATAAAGGACCGATCTAAACTTGGGATCATTTAAATCATAAAACTTATACGATTCTTCCCATTCGAGAGAGCACACAAAATCTTCAGAGTCATAATGAGTTGATGTTGTTATTGTGTTATTTATTTTCGCACAAAAAGAAAGCAAAAGACCGGCAGCTGTCCTCTTACCCAGTCATAAACACCCTTCGATTGTTTTTGCGTATTTGTTGGCTACCATCAGCGGACTGACAGACGGACAGACTGACAGACACACCTACCCAAAGCCAAAAAGCCAAAAGCCCAAAACTCAAACTCCAACTCGAACCCGAATCCGAATCACAAAACTCAAACGCAAACCCAAAAACCTCAAACGGAAATCTCCAAAAGGGGGCTGTCTTTGTTCAAAATGTTATTTTTGTTATTTACCCAACTCATTCGACATAATTTAATGAAAATGCGAAAATAAGTAGAAGTTCTGAACGATCCGGCTGCCTGCTGACTGCCGCTGCCTGCTACTGTATGTAAGCAAGTGAATCACTTCACTTTTTAACCAGCAACAGCAACAAAATTCCCCTCCCCACCCCTCCCCATCCCTCCCAAAAAAAAACAAAATTGAAGTCAAGAGCTCGCAGTCGAGAGAGTTCTCTTTTCCATTTCATTTTGCTTGCTGGCCAAACGAAATTCATACAGAGAAGGTCAACAAACTTTTATAGCCAGGTTTTTTTTTCATTTTTTTTTTTGGGCAGTGCGTGCTGAGGGATTTTGTTTTGGGGTGTGGGCAGGGCGAGGGGAGGGGAGCTGTGGGGCTGACTGACTGACTGACTGAGTGAGCGGCAACTCCAAGCTCTTGTGCCGGCAACTGGGCATAAATTGTAAGTGTTCTTTATATATTGTAATACCCTCTAAATGAGGGCATAATAGACTCTAAATGAAGTAACTAATAAAACGACAAAATCATATTTTAGACAACTTTCATGAGTATTTTATGTTGTTCAATGAAAATGTTAGGGAAAAATTGAATTGCTAAGCCAAAAGAGTTTACAAAATATTCTTTAAGCTGTAATCTGTTAATTTGTTTTTAAACTTTTATAGAGAACATCAACTTACATAAAGAACTTTAACTTACATAGCGATAGAATTGAATATTTTTTTATTCAAAAACTTTCTAGATTTTTAAAAATAATTTTCATACCAAGAAAATTGAATTTATTTATTTCGAAAGTTTCTTTGATTGTAAAACTTTATTTGTTAGTGGAGAAGATATTTCTTTTGTTTCCTTTTCATTTGATTTGAGACTGGAGTTTGTATGCTCAAATCGCTTGTCTTGAAAATGTTAGTTAATTGTAATTAATGGGTAACTTGAATTCGTTGCGTTGTCAACATTCTGTTTGCGTTTTCATTACATTTATACAATTTTCATGCGTTCAATGAACTCCTCAGTTGCGCTCTTTCAAAAAAATGTGTTCAGTGTTCGGTGGCAAACAGTGTTTTGGATTGTTCTGGGGATCGCCTCAATCGAAAGACTTAAGCAACAAACTTCTTTTCAGTTAGTGGGCGCGTCGCTGTTGTTGTTGTTGTTTCGAATGCCAAAAACTTTGTAAAATTTCTAAAGAAATTCCAAAATGTAATGAGACAGGATAAAAGGAATAGTAAATACGAAGAACTAAGGGAAACTAATTGCCACACCCCTTTTGAAACCCTTTGACCATCAGCAGCAGCAGCAGCAGCAGCAGCATACAAAAACACCGAAACAAAAGGGGCAATTTTATGGCTTTATGACCCCTGCAGCATGACCTTGCTTTAATTAAACAATTTTCATTTCCTTTCTCAACGTTTTACAAACGCTAAGCACTTTCTACCCGCTGATTTCCTGTCTTCCTTGGGCGAACATATGGACTGAAGAGTTGCGACGCGACTACTCGAAAAATTGTGTAAGGAAATGAAAATATCAATTTTCCCATTTTTTTGCCTAATAGTTACCTCAATCAAAAAAAAAAAAAAAAATAAAATAAACGTAAAAGAAATGAATGAAATTGTTGAAACAACCCTTGCCTGCTGTTGCCACTGTTGGCACCTGACAGGATCCTGTGGAAAAGGTTTTACCTGCCGCTGACGTTTCGTGTGATATTCAAATAAACTCAAATTCATATCCTTGTGATCCCTCTATTCCCGGTTGAGCAGGTAAAGATTCATCGTCATATGCCCTAATCCTTTGCCTTGCTCAATCACAGGAGTCGCCGTCGCCGTTGTCGTTGCCGTCGCCGTCAGGCTTCTTCAATCTTATTTTCGGTAGAATGAAAATAAAATAAAATGTACTTCTCAAGCGGATCACCAAAATGAAAGGATTACGGTAAAAATTGTACGATTTGTTGTTGTTGTTGTTGTTATTGTTTGTCTCTAATTCCCTCTCTCTGTTTGTCTCTCTCGCTTCCTCTCCCTTTCCCTCTATTGCTTGTCAGGTTTATTGTTCTATTGTTGTTGCTGCTGCTGTTGTTGTTGTTGTGGCAGCATGTGTCGAGGATTCTTCTACACTTCTACATTCTTCCTCACCGTCTCTCCCTCTCCTCCGTCACCCTCCGCCCCTGTTATCTTTCTGCTGTTTGCTCTTCGCTTTTGAGAAATGGAAAGGAACAGAGCCATCAACTATTAGCAGCCTCCGTCATAGCGGTTTTTCTTGCTGCTGCTGCTGCTGCTGCTGTCTTTTCTTTCATTATTTAAATTTCCTCAGTCAGGAAACGAGTTTCGTTTTGCCTCTGCTTCTCTGTCTCAGCCTCTGCTTGGGTATTATGTCAAAATAATAATACTACAACAACAACAGCAGCAAAATGGTAAAAAAAAAAACGAGAAAAAGGATGCATTGTCGTGTTGGCGGCGTTTATGTTGCATAACTGTAAATGCAAAGCACAGCAGCAGCAACAGCAACAGCCTGCCGATGCCGTCATCATCTAACTGTTCATTTATATTCTGAGAGTATGTGTAAATGTGATAACAGTTGGCCGCCTAGCAGAGAGTTATAGAATAGTTACGTGAGGGGTGGAAGGGGGGTGGGGGTACAACTGAAGGGTATATCAATTTTGACAACAGCAACAGCAGCGGCAGCTGACGGATGGAAAGGCTTAAAAAACAACAAACGAAAAGCACCGTTAGGTCGTATATGTAGATTTAGTTTGAATAAGTCCTTTCAGCTACTCGAGAACCACACAACACATTTTTGAAAGGAAGTCTAAATTCAATTGAATGTCAGCTAAGCTTAAAGTTATTAGTTTGGAATTAGTTTAATAAACTTTTCAAAAATCGTTTAAATAAAAAAAAAACTTCTTTTTATAATATAAAATTGTTGCTAAGTCATTGCTAAAGTCGTTGGTAAATTGCTTCTGCAGTTATTGGTTACACCCGGCGATATGGCCCTCTTACAATTCAGTCCTTCCTGATGCCGATTATCAAAGTATCACTAGGCCAACATTTTTTAATGACAATTAAACAACAGAAGCAAATTGAGAAACGACTTTTGGAAAACCTTTTCCGAAAATTAAGTTTAAAAGAAGGCAAATCTAATCTAGAGATTGCTGTTGGTTCTCTTCATGTTTACTGCCGATTTGTAATAGGTAGAAATGTGAAAATGCCATCAAAACTTATGAAAGCTAAACCAATTTATGCATAATTAATGATGCAATTTTTGGCTAAAATTTATGAACTAGGTAACAAAGGCATTTCCAAGAAACTAAAGATATATTTATTATTACTTGTACTTATTTCTAATGTAAAATTATAAGCAAATTTAGCTTAGTAGCTTCAAAGGCTTTCGACTAAAGATATAACTATATATTTTGAATCGATGATTTTAAAGGGGTAAAGCTATTTCAACTTTATCAACTTAATAATAGTCATTTGATTAGAGTAGCTTGAAAAAATAACAAAGTTGCTCGACCGATCCTTTTCAAAAAGATACAAAAATGCTGATTCTGATGCTAAAATCAATATAAACAAGTTCTAATGCTTTATTTTTATAGTATCTAAAAAAGTCCTATAAATAAATGGTAAATAAATCATTTCGTCTTCCTTCTAAATTGCATGTAAAGGCAAATGCATTCCATTGAGTAGTTTTTTATGATGTAACACGAAATGAAGGTGTCAGTCAATTCTGGTCTCTCTCTCTTCTGCCTTCTACCTGAACTTAGTTATTTCCTTTTTTTTTTTGGCCAAACGAAAAAAAATTATGACCACAATGGGAAAAAAAAGAAAAGAAAACAAAGTTATGGAAACGCAACTGCAGAGAAAGTGATTGGTGATGGTAATTCGGACTCATCCTTGAAACATTTTTATGTCTCTTGTTTATGCCGCAAAATGCGCGTGTCAAAAAAAAAAAAAAAAACATAAATGCAAGACAAAAGAAGGATCTCATCGCATCTCTCAGGGTCAGCGAGAGAGGCGAGAAACCTGACCTGAGTTGTTGGGAGTGCGGGTCAGAAGCGAGGAAATTGCATAATTTGCTGACCAAATGTTTTACATGGAATTTGGCTGGGCTTGTAAATCAAACAAATGCACACAAAGGACCAAAAAAAAAAAAAAAAAAAAACAACAAGACTTGGAAATTTTTCGGTAAGCATGAGGAAATGAGGATAGCCAAAATGAAGATCTTGCTAGCTGTTTGGAAATAGGTCAGTAGTTCCGCTAGAAACGAGGTCACACATCCCTTTTTCTCCCCTTGCACTTTTCTAGGGCATCACATTGTCTGCTGCGGCTGTGTGGCTGTGATTTCCGGATGGCAATCCAAATGGCAATCGAAAGGACCATGACACTTCCTCTTCAGTTACGTTGCGAGATGATCTAAAATTACATAATTATTAGGGAAACGAACCCTTAACCACCGTCAGTCATAAAAAAACTGAAAAACTTGAGAATTTTCGCGCCGTTTGAGAAATTTTCCTTTCCTTTTTTTTTTTTATCATTATTATTATTATGATTATTTCTTTTCTTTACGACAGATGCGCTCGATTCGGCTCATCGCAGCGCAGCGCAGAAGGGGCAACCTCGGAGAACTCCACCTCCACCTTCACCTTTACCTTTACCTCCATTTCCACCGCCATACCTCATGTTGCATTTATAACTGTTCTGGCTTTTGATATCAGACATCAGGTGCTCTGTGTGTGCTGCGTGTTTGATGGAGGGAGAGACAGATCCTTCTGTGCTCTTTTTTTTTCGTTGTTGTGTTGTGTTGTGTTTCGGTGGTTGAAAGAAGAATCCTTTTGTTCTCATCTACGTTTTACAGTTAACGCTCCGCTCAATCGCGGTATATATAATTATTATGTGAAATCTAAAAAAGCGAACAATCCATGTCGTGGGAGCCGCAGGATATGCCATCACATCGTCTATCCTTCGTTTTGAGTGTGTGTGTTAACCTAACGGTCTTTAGTTCTTAATTATCTACGAAATGGCATAAAGTGTCACTCCACACACAAACACACACACACACACACACACAAAAACCATGCAAGATACTTTCAGTTGAATCAGTCTACCTATATCCAATTTCGCATCGATCATCAATCAGTATTAGTTGCTGCGGCACAACTAAAAAAACAAGAGCGACAACAGCTTAAGAGTTCATTGTTACAGTTTGCTTGATTTTTTTTTGATTTTTATTTTGCTCAATTTTTTTTTAGTCTTCTTGTTGTTTGCTTTTGGCCGATGCCAGCGGCCAATTTTTGGCTGGCCACGACAAAAACAATTTTTTTCACATTTTTTTTTTTTTTTGCCAGAGAACAAGTTGAAGTTGCTTGAAAATGAAAAGATCTTTAAAGTCTTCACAGATAATAATGAATCATGTGGGAGTTGTGTCTATTTTTAATCGTTTCCCAATCGATTATGGCCATATGACAGCAATAGCATTTTGTAGCCTGAAATTGGTATGATTAAAAATAAAAATTTCTAAGAATTTGAATACGTAGAAAATGAAAAAACTGTTTGTAAACTTGGGACTATTTTATTTGTCTATTATCTATTATCTTTCTACGACTATCCTTCTATCCGTTTGTCTGTCTTTATATAAAAGATAGATTCAGCTTACAGTTCTTCAATAATTTCTTCATTAAATTTATTTTTATCTTTAGAGATCTAAAGATGAGTTGATCTATATACAGAGTCGTGCATATGGGTGAATTATGTGACCCCTGAGTTATAAAGATATGTTTTATCTGCATATCTTTTGATATATATGATCTGTTTTTTTATCTTTAGATTTGTATTTTTTTTTTGAGTGGGCCAACTGCCGATTTCGTTACGCTATACTTATATCTAGCTAATTTTATGTTTAGTCGAATACACACTTTCCTATTGTTGATCTGTCTATTCTTATGGCTATTTGGCCATTAATCTTTATGTAGCTTTTTTGTTTGTATATAATTTGCCTTTTCATTCTGGCTTTGCATTCAATTAATAACAACTATTTTTCTCTATTTCATCTGTCTGAAAACTTATACTTTCAATAATCAATAATTCTTCAAAATTGTTTGTATTACAAGTTGCTTTTATAGGTTTTTGGAAACCTTTTGAAACAGATGAAAACTGCGTGTCTGCACAAAAAATACTTTAAGTTTTCTTTACTTTCAAAAATCTAAAGTTCTATCTCAGAGTTTTTCATTTCATGATCATTTTACATGATCATTTCTAATGTCATTTTAAGATCTAGCAAGTTAACTCATCGAAAAACTTTGTTAAACACTCTAAAATTCTAATGCCATGTCATTAAAACTTCAATGCTAAAACCAGTTGTGAATCACAACTTTAAAAAAAAAATGCAATAAAGGAAACCAGCTTATTTTAGTTGATGATAAATTGAAAAGAATTTTCTTTGCTAACATTGTAATATTTGAGATTTTACGAAAAACTTGCTCGAAATTCTTAAGATTTTCCCCTGTGCCATTTGGTTGCAGTTCTCGTAAGCAGCATTTAACCGTTAGAATCTGGCATTGCATTAGAATTGTTTTAATTACGGTTAAAGTAAAAATGTAGATCATTTAAGCGAAATGTGTCTAGTTTGATATGTATGTGTGTGTGTGTGTGTGTGTGTGTGTGTAGGGTAATCATAACAATTCCCAAAGAACGGAAAAACAAACTGAGACATAGGCTGACTGGCTGGATGGTTGGTTGGTTGGTTGGTTGGTTGGTTGGTGGGTTGAATGGCGGATCGGATTGACAAACACTTGAAGAAAGGCAAAGAAGAAAGACACACGGAGAGGCAAAGCACTTACCCAGGTCTGTCTGCCGTCCCGCCCGTTTGCCCCTTTGTCCAGCAGCAGCAGCAGCAGCAGCAACTCTTTTACTTCTTTTGCGAATACATGTATTCATGTTTAACAGTTAACCGAGTGTTGTTCGCTCTGTGTGTGTGTGTGTGTGTGTTGTTGTTGTTGTTGCTTTTCTGTCGGTCATTGGCTTAGCACACATTTTTCATTTCATTGCAAAGCCTTGCAAACAGGGGGAAGACAGAGAGCAAGAGACAGAGAAAGAGAGAGAGAGAGAGGTAGAGCGATCGCGCGGAAGAGGGGGTGTGGTAGAATTCCATGCGATTTCTGTCGGGAATCGAAGCTTAAAAATTTGATTAGTGGGAGTTGTGAGCTGTGATTTGACCTGTACAGGTGTCTATTAGTAAGACAAACAGAGGCCATATAACAATAAGAACAAAACATTCTCTTTCTCAATGTGTCTGTCTCCCATTCTCTCTCTCTCTCTCTCTCTCTCTCTGTCTCTCTTTCTCTGTGTGTGTGTGTGGGTTTGTTGTTTGTCTCCAGTCTCTCCAGCTTCTGCGCGCAAAAAAAAAAAACCGCCAAGTTCATTGCTCCTAACCTAATTTTTCAAACATAATCATGAAGTAAATCAGGTTTGGCACATAGATAACACAAGAACAACAACAGAAGAAAGAAGCTGAACTAAGTCTTTCTTTACCTCTTTCTTGGCCCCCACTTCTCCTTCTCAATAACTCCCCTCTTTCCCTCTCCCACTGCCTGTGTATCTGTGTATGCGGTGAGAGCTTTTACCGCAAAATACGCTCGTGTATTTAACACCTTCTTTTTGGCGTGGGCAAACTTCAGCTTCAACTTCAACTCCAATTCCCAGTTCTATTCACATCATCATCGTCATCATCATGATCATCGTTTGGTCTTTTTTTTTTTTTTTGCACTACTTACCCACTGGGAGAAGCCGAAACTTCAACTCCTTCAGTAATTGATGGCAAAGATCTTTTGCAGCTAGAGATAGAAGTTGAGAGATTGTTGTTGCTGCAACAAGTGGCACTGGCTGCGGCTGCGGCTGCAACTGTGGTGGTGGCCATGCAGCAGTGGCAACAACTTTGATGAGTGACCATTATATGCACAAAACAAACATTTTCCCAGACAGATTTGGACAAATGCAACTGCAGCAGCAGCAGAAGCAAAAGAACAACCGATTCTTAACTTGAATTTAGGTTAAGTTTGGTTTATGTTTTTTTGCGGTTTCTTTGGTCCTTTCTATTTTCTGACCTTAAGAGCTTTGAGGCTTTGTGATTGAAAGGCCTTTAACATGGATGTCGGTTGATATCTAAACTATAAATTACCCCAGCACATTTTGCTGCTGGCCCAAATCAAAGTTGCAGAACTTTGATCAATTCAATTTAGACAGCAAATAGAAAGATGCAAAGATGTCTAACAATTTTCTAGGGACAATTAAGCTGACACTAAACTACTATAGATATCCTTTGTTAGACAATTTGAAGAATACTCAAAAAGATGGAAGGAAGTTCATTTCGTATTACTTCTAAGCCTTACATTAAATCTTAATTAAATCTTCTTATAACTCACTTAAAGATTTCTTCTAACTCAAATGAATTCATTTTTCAATTGGAAATTTCTTTTCAATTGCTTAAAAATTGAAAGTTTAATTGATTTGTTTCTTAGACAAAGTAAATTTTGAAATAGAGTTTGAGTTTGTTTAACACTTCGAAAATAAATCTAGCTAGATTACCTATTGAAAGTGTCATTGGGAAGACGACTGATTGATTCGAAGGCCAGTCCGTCCACTGTAGAAGAAGCCAAGTTGGTTTTCGACTTAATCAATTTAAGTCGTTTGTGTGTGCATCGAATCTTTTACTTCCTCATTCCCTTCTTATATATACAAGATGTTTAAGCTGTTAACTGATTTAAGTGACAATTAATTTGTTTATTAATTTGCCTCACTAGAAAGATGTTACTTATGCAACACCATTTATGACCTAACAAATGTCTATCTTGCTCTCTCTCTCTCTCTCTCACTCGCTCTTTCTTCACTTATTGATAGACATTACCTCAGCGTATATAAAGAAAGCCTTGACATTATTATTATAAGTCTATTATGCAGATTTGATTTGTTTTTATTATATGTATATTGAGATTCGGCAACCTGTTTCCTGGTAAATGTCTTTAACCTTGAGAATTTTCTCTCACTCATTCGTAAAACAAGAAACATAATTGCCAACAATTATAGAAAATTAATTGCAAAAGTAAGAGAGAGAGCGAAAGAGACAGACAGACAGAGCGAGAGAGAGAGAGAGAGAGAGAGAGGCAAAGAAAGAATAAAAATATATGCAAATCTTATATCGGATATGGCAATTATTCCTGTTGCGTGTCACAAGCCACAAAGAACCAGAAGATACAATATACAAATATACACATTTCTATATATATATATATATATATATAAAAAAGCTATACAATAAATTAACTATTTTGTGTATATTTCGCATAATTCATTTTGTGGAGTGTCATGCAAAATAATTTACGTTATATATATGTATATACATACATACATAAATATACAAAAAATTCGTATGGCTTAATCCAAAGTAATCAATCACAAACCGCCCGAAACGAAAACAAAAGACTTAGGCAACAAACTTGCCGCTGCAAAGAATTCAACCAACAAACATGAAAATTTCCATCCACAAAAAAGAACTTAAAATGTTTAATGTAATAATAATGAAATATATATAAGAATGTATATACATATGTATACGAAAAGAGAGAGAGAGATGTGAATGCTGCTGCTTCTTCTTCTTCTTCTTCTTCTACTGCTTCTTCAGCTTGGCCAATGAACTCCAGCAATGAAAACGAAATGCGTATAAAAACGAAAACAACAAGAACACAAAACCCCCCCCCCCAACCAAAAAAAAAAAAAAAACAAAAAAATGAAGAAGAATCCAAGCAACAACCACCGAAAAGAAGAGCCAAAAAAAAAAAAAACGAAAAGTAAAAAAAACGAAAAAAAAAACACACACACCAAAATTTCATGTGTTTGTCTTTCCGTCTTGCCAAGAAGTCATTGAACTTGCTTACCAAAAAAAGAACCCGCAAGTTGAAATACAAAAAAAAAATAAACTTGACTCCCAAAAAAAAAAAAAAAAAAAAAAAAAACAACTAAATGAAATGTAAAGTAAAGTAAAGGAAAAGCAAAGAAACGAAGAGAAGAAATGATTGTGTGTGAGCCATAAAAAAAGCGGGCTATAACCAAAATGTTTAACTTGTTGTTGGATGATGAGTTGGCCAACTCAACGAAGAGACACAGAGAGAGAGAGAGAGAGTGAGTAAGTGCGTGAGTGCGTGCGTGCGTGCGGCGTGAGTGAGGGAGAGAGTGAATGAATGGTTGAGAGAGAACGAGCGGGGCCAAGCTATGCGGGCACCGGCTTTACGCATGTCTCTCCGAGCTGCTGAGGTGTTAAATAATACAACAATATAAAAGCCAAAAAAAAACACACACACTTTTTTTTGTTTATTTTTTGTTTTTATACATTTTTGGTTAGGCCTAAAACGCATTTCGGTTTTTTTTGGTCAACAAATTCATATTTATTTGATTTTTTTCCCCTTTTTTTTGCATACCCTAACGAAAGAAGAGTGTTTTTGGTTACTTTCCTTTTTGTTAATGTTTGCTTTTACTTTGAAAGGAGCTTAAGTAGAGATCTTGTAGAAGATCTTTTTCAATTGGCAGAAATGAAAACAAAAGAAAAGATTTGATAAATCAAATGATGAAACTTGCAATTGCCATATTCAAGTTATGTTTAAACTAAGTCAGAGTCTCCAACATAAGACCATACTAAATCGTTCTATATACTGATAGCAAAAAATCCAAAACTATTTTATGAAAGAGTTTTTTGTGCACTAGCACCTAAAATTAAAAGATTCATTTGAAATCTATTTTAAACTATTCTAATTTTAGTTTAACCAATTTCCGTTTGTAATTAGTAAGTTTGAAATTTGCAGGGTATATAAATTTTAGCATAGCTAACTTTAGTTTCCGGTTTGTTTTCTTCTTTTTTTTCCATTTCATTTTTTTTCTTTTTTTTTGCTGCTTTTTTGTTACTTTCATTTATGGCTAAAATGAACTTGACTTTAGTCAATGTCAAGACGCAATAGTTTTATGCAAATTCCCTAGTCACTTTTATCTGTTTAGAGAAAACAAAAATCCCAAAAAACAAAAAAAAAAAGGAATTTTATTTTCTTTAACTTTCGGAATTGAGCAAGATTTCATCATCGACCAATCGATCGAAATGGCCAAATCGAGCGATCAGCGGACAAGAAAGAAATAATAATGATTTATCTTTATAATATGAAAATTATTATGATCAGGCCTCATTGCCAGACTCGTGTCAGTCTTTTCTTTCTACATAATTCTTCTCTTCTCTTTAGCTTGATTCTTGATTATTTCATTTTTTCTTTTTTTTTTTTTTTTAAGAATTTATTGACCCGGCCGCCTGAAGTAGAAGTGAAAAAAGGTTCTAATGATCAAGCAGGCCTAGCCAAAAAAAAGTTTGTCTTTGCCTGGCTTTTAATGCTTTAATTGTTATTTATAGAACCATGATAGCAAATATGCCTAATGACTTTTTGTCCGTCCATCCGTCTGTCTGTCTTTCCATTTGTCTGTCAGTTAGTCAGTTGGGCCTTTTTTCTTGTTTTAATCCTCCTCTTCCCTTTTGTCTCATTGTCTCATGCTGCTTCTTCTTCTTCTTCTGACTGCTGGGTGCGCAAAGTTCAAGGTTAATACCGAAAGCTAAAAATATTGATTGAAGTGAAGTGGCCGACCCCCATCTCCCTTCTCCATGTCTAGCTATACATAGAGAAGCTTCATGTTAATTACATTTTAGTTATGTAAATCCCATTTGCAATTAGTTTTCGTTAAGCTAATGCTTGTTATTTGTTGTTATTTCTTTTATGTATACCTATCATGATTTCGCTTTGTTTTATTGCTAAACAAATTCTGTTCTAGCTTGTAGGGGGGACCCTTAAGAAATAAAATTTATGTAAATTTGGCAAAGTAATTTGTGATAAAATTCGAAAACCAAAAAACCGAAATTAATGTTGTAATAGGAACGCCTTGGTCATTTCAGTTGGTTGGCAACAGTTCGTAATTAGCATTAACAGAAAATAGGGTGCGCGGCAATAGGCAGGCAAATATTATATCAACAATTTAAAATTTTGAAAATCAAAATAACCATAAGAAATTTCTTGAAAATTTCAATTATTTTCCACATGTTTAGTATGAAATACTTGAATACTTCTGAAGTTCTACAAATTAGTCGATGTTTTTCATGGATTATTTTGAAGTATTTAAGGATACTCTACTATCTTAGACTTTAATAGGGCACCTAAGGAGCGATGGAATGGTTTATGTTTTAATAATCGAAATATTATCTTCTTGCGCTTAGAATGAGCAAATCACAAAGTCAGTTGTTCCCTCTTTTTTCTCTTATAATAATCTGAATTTGGCCTGAAGAAAAGTGTCCTATTACACAACATATTTGAAGACTGAAAAGTCTTGACAAAACATTTTGAAGAGATATGAAAACTGAAATTTGTGCGAACAATTTCCTTAAGAATTCAAAAAGTTTATATAAGTTCTTGTAGAATAGAAGAAATGGATTCGGCTTAAAAAGCTTATCGGAAATCATGATGAACCTGAATATATAGAATGTCTTGGTTGTTATACAATTCGAAGTGATGGCATATACATATTTTTAAATTCGCCACCCACCCTTCAACAATCTACCACCTGCCCCCCCGGCGCACACCATTTAGAGGCACTGGGCAACTGCCCACTTTGTGGATTTGTAGTGGGCTATTCCCTAGACCGACTGACCGTAGGAGCCAAACAACTGCTAACAATCAATCGGCAATTATAGCATCATGAAATTTAATATGCCAACAACAATAAAATGAGCAACACACACAAGCACACACACCCCACACACACACACACATGTAAACGAGACATAAAAATCAAATGACGAACCAATTACAATTACATGCAACTGTCTATAACAGAGGCAGAAAAGAAGGGGAGAGAAAAGGAGACACGTCGCTAGAGAGGTGGGAGAGAGAGTGCGAACGATCACCTGTAGGCAGGCAACCAGGTAAATGTGTGTGTGTGTGTGCGAGAGGAGCCTATAAACGGGTTAAGAGAATTGAGAACAGTGTTGGTGTTGATGTTGCCGTTGCCGTTGCTGTTGGTTTGAATGGTTGGTCGCGCTTGGCTTGCCAAGATTCTAAACTTGTTAGAAGAGACTACAACAAAAATGTTGTAATTTTACGCTCGCATGCTCAATTTGCGGCAGCGTCGAAGCAGCAGCAGCAGCGTCAGCGCCAGCAATACGACGGCAGCAACAGTCTCGGCTATATAGGCATTTTAGAACTCAAAGGTAAAGAGCAAACCACCGAGCCTTGATAGTGTTGGTGGTGAAGCCAATGCCAATGCCAAAGAGAGTGTGTGTTTATGTGTGTGCGAGAGAAGAGAGAGAGAGAGAGAGAGAGCGTTGGTGAGATACCTGCGCTCACCTTGAATGAAAGTTCTCACAAATACAAATAACGATCCAGAACCTGAGACACCTGAGCTGCGCTCTTTCTCTTTCTCTCTATCTCCTACATGCGTATGTGTTTTGTGAGAGCTGAGAAGAGCCCACAGAGTAAGAGACTGTCTCTGGTCTCTGGTCTCTGTCTCTGCTTTGTAATGTGAAAAGTCTATCTGTCTGGTGCTCGCAGTCGACTGCGCTGCTGCTGCTGCTACTCAGAAGCCTCTAACGACATCGACATTGAAGTCGCAATGCCTCGGCGGACTCATCCGTAGGTTTTTATTTCAGTTTCCCGTAAGCAACAAAACGATCGAGTCATGGATCGGCTAAGACGCACGCGTTACGACGACTTCTAAGACAGAATACCAAAAACATAAAAATAACCACACAACAAACAACAACAACAACAATATCAAACAAACAAACAAACAAAAATTTCAAGCAAATTATAATTTAATATAAAATTCTAGAAAAAAAAAAAAAACAAAAAACCGCAAGCAAAACCTAAATCATATGCTGAAAAAGGTGCAACAAAAGTGACAAATCAAATAAGACTGCCTTTTAATTAAATATTGTTATATATACATATATATAGAGAGAGAATATCAATTGCAACAACACCAACGACAGCAAAAAAAAATTCGTTATTTTAAAGTGCATTTTTTTTTTCTAGTTTTAATCTATATGCATACACAAAGAGTTATGCATATCAACTTTCAAGTGTAAAAATTTGGTACAATTTTTGGGATTTACGAGTATTGCGTAATGGATATAAAATTAGCAAACAACAACAACAGCAGCAGCAACATCAACACCAGCAGCAACAACAGCAACAGCAACTCATACTCAAAAGGGCAGCAGTTATATGGATATGCATTTAAACAACAACAATCAAAATGGTGAGTATCATTTGATTTATTAAAGCTTTTTAGTACAAACTTTAATGATATAAATAGCTTCTTATATAAGAAGATTAGCTAAAACGTACATTAGAAACACTTGCAATGTTTGGGATTAAAGCTATAAATCGATTAATGTCTCATTACACAAGTAACTATGCAAATCCACGATACGATCTAAGCATACATAGATCCCATAGATGGGAAAAGGTCTTGCAAATGTTTGGCGCCAATATACCATAAAGCTCATCTAGGATTTGAAAAGTTTTTGCAAATTCCAAAATAGAATTTTAGCCAGTCAAACAAGAATTGGATAGAGAACTTGTTTAAGAACTTATTTGTTTCCTTTTTGAAATAAATTCTCCTGGAAAAGGTTTAAAAGATTAACAAGGATTAACATGGAATATGATACTGTAGCTTAAGTACTTAGTTACACATAACTTAAGTCCCAACGACGAGAAGTTTCTTGCGGAAGCTTGACCTACCTAAAATACTTGTTCCCAATCGAAGTTTCGGGAATGTCTTTAAAAGAAAGTTGATGAAAGCAAAAGCTGCCAAAAGTTGCTACAAGTATTAACAGAATGTTCTGTGGGAGATAGTACTTGATCTACAAATTGCAACAACTATTCACAAATTTATAAAGTCTACAAAGTCTCCAAATTCATTTTAAAGCACTTTTTATTTATTTTACCACAGTTCATGGTTAAAAAGTTGCGGGAAAAGTGTTTTTTAAAAAGTCTCCACAAGTCTCCAATTTAGTAAAAACTCTACAAAAAAATTGATTTTAGCATGTCAATAACTAAAATGTTGATGTAGCCTTAAGAAACGCAAATTTGAGCGGTTTAAAGAACTCTCCAAAATTTTGTAGAGTTTAGATAAGTTAGCGCTCTTTTAATCTAAGAACTTCTTGCCCGTCTCTTATTAAACCTAATATGACATTGCAACAATTTGGCTAAAATAAAGGTCTCTATAAGTCTCCAAGCCGTATTGAATGCAGGAAATGTTTTTTGAACAAAACAATGAAGGCGCTTCTTAAGCCGTTTATGTAAGAAGTTCTTTGCCTCTTCCAACGTCTGTGTATTGAACTTTGATTGTGGCTTATTGTTGAAATTTGTTTGATTGGATTTCAGTAGCTTTTTATAATTACTTGATTCTATTGTTAAAACCAATAAATTACATAAGATCATAAGCTCTGAAGTTCCTCAATTTGCTTGCCATTATGATTTTTAGAATTCTTAATTGATATTTTTTTAACGCGGTTCCTGATTCTCACACTTATTGTTCATTATTCATTATAATATAAATAAATGATGTCTCACAGCATCTCTCCTTCTCGCTCTCGCTTTTGCTCACTCTCCCTCTGTCTCTCTGTCTGTCTCTGTGTTGTATGTAAAAAAAGAACTTTCTTATACTAAATTACTTGCAAAAGGTTATATAATAAACTTGTTTCTTAACTTACCAAAAAACGATAGGAACACAACAACAACAACAACAACAAAAAAAGGCGAAACGAATAATATAAAAGGTGATTAATTACTGTCAGGCTAGAAAAATGTCTTAAAAAGCTTCTATCGAGAAAGGCGAAAGAATTGAATAGAAGAGCGTAAGACGGTTACCACGAGAACGACGGCGACGACTACGACTACGACTACGACGATGAAGATCATGTTCATGATGATGATGATGATGACGATGACGATGATGATGGGAACAGGCATTTCATTAGAAAAAATTATATATAAATTTTTTTTTTTGTATTTTTTTTTTTTTTAATAATCAACAACAACAGCAATAATTAGACAAAAACCAGTTTCTGTATTTTAAACAAATACAAAATACAGCAACAAAAGCAACTACAACAACAATTAAAAAAAAAAAAGGGGGACAAACAAAATGAGTAAGAAGGAGAGGGATGAGCGAGCAATAGAGTGTGCGAGAGAAAGAGAAGGATAGAGAAATAAGTTAAGCAAAATATAATTGGCGACGTAAAGCAGAAAAACCTTGACTTTGACTTTAAATGACTCGAACAAACGATCGAGCGAATGATCAGGCGCGCGAGCGAGCTAGCGATTCAGCAAACGAACGAACGAGCATAGTGTGTGTGTGTGTGTGTGCGAATTTGTATTGCGAGTAAACGAGCCAGCGCTATGAGGAGAAGGTGGATACGTTGGAAGGGTGGAGGGGTGGAGAAGAAGGTGGTAAAGGTGGCAAAGGGGGAGGCAGCTATGATAAACAAATAAATTATAAATTGAAATTGAAAACGAAACAAGTCATCAACTGACAGACACATCTGTGTGTAAAACAGCCGACAGACAACAGTCGACAGTCGAGAGTCGAGAGTCGACCAAACAAAATTCAATTTCAATATCAAGGTCATAAAAAATGCACCTGTTATACTTAATTCAAATTCAAATTCAAATTGCACACACACAGCGAACCAAAGTTCATTCGCTCGAAAGACTTAGGCAGCGAACTTGATATTTGTTAGAGGGCTGCCTTAAAGGGCCGGGTGCAGGGCAGCGGTGGTGGTGGTGCTTCTGTTGTTGTTATTGTGGCTGCTATTTCTGCGGGGATTCTTTTCATTTTCATAGAATTAGACAGAGAGAAGTCCAGAGGAACAGATCTCGAGAGAGAGAGAGAGAGAGAGAGAGAGGGAGAGAGGGGGGAGGTAGGGCGGTAGGATGGAGGTCTGGAGAAGCTCTGAAAAAAGTGAATCTTTTGCTTGAGTGCCTGGGCGCAAAAAGAAAAAGGCCAACAACCAAATCAAATGATGAAGTTTTACTCCACAATAATGATGATGATGAAGAGATGATGATGGCGAAACCAGTTCACTGCTTCTTCCTCGTCTTCTACTTCTATAGCATTTGCTTGTAGTGCAATTTAGCAACCATCCTTGGGGACTTGGGGTTGGGGCAGGTTGCCCGCTTCTATCTATCTTGGGTACAGGCTGAAAGAGAGAATCAGAATGCCGTGAAAAGGTTGTTCACACCAAAAAAAAAAAAAAAAATGAAAAAAAATGAAAAAAAAAAACACAACACACAGAAAAACCACCAACCACATGGCATGCCAAGAGGTTCTTGATCTTGCCACACAACCAACAGCAACAACAACCATAACAACGACGACAACAGCAACAACAACAACAAGTTCTGTTCGGTTCCATCATGAAAAGGGAATCAAATCACTCTTACTTCTTCTTGCATCTTGGTCTCCCCGAAAGGGTTATTGACTGGACCCAAGCGGCCGGGCCTTTTGCTTTCAGCCTCCCCAAAACCAAAACCAAACAAAACAAAAATAACAACAATAAAGCAACAAAGCCCAGCTTAAGAGAAATAGTGTGTGAGTGAGTGGGCAAGAAAAAGAGAGGGAGAGAGATAGAGAAAGAGAGAGAGAGCGCAACGCCAACGCACAGGTGGCTCTATGAGAGAGCGTTCACACAAAACCAGGAAGAAAGTAAGCAAAAGAATGAAATGCAAAGACAACAACAACAACAGGCAGCAACAGCAACAAGCAAAGAGCCAGGCAGCAGCAGCAGCAGCAGCAGATGAAAAGAAAACAAGTTCGCCAGTTCAATGACCGACCTACTCAAGCGCGTTATACGCGCGCACACACACACACACTCACACACACACAAACAGAACCGACACAGACAAAGAGACGCAGAGAGTGAGTAAGAGAGAGATACCAAGAGAGGCCAAGCGCATGCACAGACACGAAGCCACTAAGCAAGCGCATGCGTCCCCCGAAGCCACAACTTTGGCTTCGTGTCGCATTGAACTTTGCTAGCGACAGGTTCGTTTCTGTCTGCTCTGTGTCAATTCTATGCGCTGTTGTTGTTGTTGCTCTTGTTGGCGTCAAGCACACGGCGGCGTGCTTTTGTGCATTGACTGTGACATTGATGATGGCCGGTGCGGTTCGGTTCGGTTCGGCTCAGTCTGCTCCGCTCTGATCATTCCTCCCACCACCCACACCCACACCCAATAGCCATACCCTGTAGGCGCGCGCAGAGTTCGTTAAAAATTAGCAGAAATGTATGCAACAGAAAGAAATGCATACCCAAACCGCGATCATGCGGGAGTCCCCAAAAATTAGTTTATTGCCAAAGACTAGTTTAAAATTTTGCTTAGATCAGGTTTAGTTTAGATCATAGCCACACCTTTTAATTATGCCCAAGGAAAATTAATGTGCTGAGCACCCTATTGGTGGCACTAGAGCCTTAATTAGGCAATTTTTAGTTACCCTACTTCAGTACAGGGTATATCAGTGACAACGCCCTTTTACTTCTTCTTCTTCTTCAACTTCTTCTTTGTCCAAATTATCTTCTTTTACGCTTTTGGCATACGTAATATACAACTATGACAAAATTTTATGTAAAAGCTAACGGTATTTGTTAGCTTGTTTTTTTTCCCGTTTTTTTTACATTTCCTTTTGTCCATTAAAACGTGCCTGAAATTTTATTAATTGCGCTCCCAACTATAAAAGTTCTCTTTTTGACTACAAGCACATAAAAGTCTTTCTCTCGAGAGGTTTAAGCAAAGTTCATTTCAGCTACATACATACATATGTATGAATGTTTGCATAATGGGTTGAAGTATTTCCGGTTTATGATTTTACAGGGCAGCTCTAGTTCATTGTCAACTGTCAATTTGGCCAACACGATGTGTGAATGCATACCCTCGTATGCCAACAGAGCATGCGTTGCAATTTTCCAGAGAGACAGAGAGAGAGAGCCAGCCACTTGCAGTTTAGAATGCACTGAGAGAAATGTATTAGCCCTTTTGAAATTATATGAAATCTTTTGTAAACTTAAATATCTTATCAAAAGGTTAGTTCTACCAAATGAATCAGTTTGAACTTGAGATTCGTACCTACATATGTATGTATGTAAACCCTTTTGCCCATCATTTCAATGTAATCATCACTTGCATAACTTACTTGAAAATATGACTAAGCGCCCTCTCGCCATATCTTTGCAAACAGGTGCAATAGGTAAACAACAGATACTACTTCAGATTAGATGTGAAAAAAAGCTTTCTAGCAATTGCTGTGCGAAACACAATTTCCAAAAAAAAGGTCCTTCAATTCCATCATATCCAACAGGACCTAACGCAACAATATTATTCTGTATAATGTCCTTTGTTGTGCCACACACACTCACAAGACCTTACCCAATAGTCCTTATATGATCCTATGGCCGCTTGTTGTTTTGTTTCGAGGACTCGTATAACTGTCTTTCTCTATGTCGATGGGCTGCGCAAAAGCTGCCGCTGCCGCTGCCGTCGCCACTGTCGGCGTTGCTGCCACTGGCTGGCTGGCTGGCTGGCTGGCTGGCTGCTGCTGCTGCTCTGCTGCTGGCGCTGCACCCCCAAACAAAGTTTTTGAACTGAACCGAATTGAGCCGAAGCCGACAAATGCCGCCCTTGTGGCAGTTTGCACGATGCTTTTTTTTTTTCTTTTGTTGTTGTTGGTTTGCCAGTTATCGCCAAGTGCAAGTGCCTGATGCTCAACACCCCTTGGATCTCCCCCTAACCCCCTCCCTTCCATCGAATGGCACATCACCCCTTTTGTTTACTGTCTGCACTTCGGCTGAATGCAGTCGACGTTGGCGCTGCTGTCGCTCGCCTCGAACTTGGCTTCCATCGATGTTGGGCTTCGTTATGGTCGCTTCAGTCCTGACTCGGGATGTTAACGCGTTGGGCAGGTCATGTCTACTCGACGTGGACCCAAACAATATACATAATTTATATTAAACAACAACATAAAAAACACACAAAAAAATAAAGAAAAAAAATTAAAAATAATAAATTGAAAAATAAATTATTTATATATATAAAATGTAACAACAAAAAAAAAAAAAAAAGAAAGGAGGAAAAAAAATATTGCAAATATCAAGAATAAGAAAAATAAAAGGAAAAGATATACCACAAATGTGTTCAATTGATTAAGTGTAATATTTAGTACATATATATACATATATATGTATATACATATATAGAAATCGAGATTCGAATCATTAATAACGCAAAGAAAGTCACAAGAAAAATGTGTGTTCATACGATCGTAGACCTTTGTATTTTTATCGTATATATTTTCGCGATATTTTTGCTATAATCTCATTTTTCAAATCGCGTTTAAAATCGAAAACTTGAACAATGACGAGATGAGAAGACTGCAGAAACCAACCAAAAATCAACCAAATACAACAATAAGGTAAATAATACCTAAATATATAAAACGTATATCTAACTCTCTATATAGATATTCCGATATATGTATATATATATATGTATAAAATATATATATAGCATGAGATTTTCATGTGAAAGTTTGCAAGGTTTGCTAGGCTCTCTCTTTGTGTGTGGTGCATTTCGTTTCGGTGTTGTTTTTTTTTTGCCATGTGTGTGTGTGTGTGTGGTTTTTTTTTTAATGGATGCAGTTCAATAACCTCATGGCACGACAGTAACGTAGTCATAGTCGTAGAGTCCTGTCCCAGACACACACACACACTATATTTCTCTCGCTTGCTCCTGGGTTGGTTGGTAGAAGCTTTTCGGGTTTTGGATAAAAATTAAAAGTGAAATTTTCGCAGCTAGGCGACGGCGCAGAAGAGTCGCCACAACGCCAGAAACGCAATGACTGCAGTTCTTAGGTCCTTGGCCTCAGTGGCAGAGAGGTCTGCTGCTCCTGCTGCTGTTGCTGCACACTGTCAAGACCAAAAGAACCCAACCCAAAAACAAACTTTACGTTCAGGACCTTCGTCTAGTGCTCTGTCTGCCTTGCTGTCACTGCTGCTGCCGACGTCGTTGTTGCTGTCGCTGTGGCTGCGGCTGCTGCTGCTGCTACT
This sequence comes from Drosophila nebulosa, assembly GCA_024703675.1. Lineage (NCBI taxonomy): Eukaryota > Metazoa > Arthropoda > Insecta > Diptera > Drosophilidae > Drosophila > Drosophila nebulosa. The sequence goes on from JANFPS010000005.1 coordinate 2,282,389, forward strand.
GCTGCTGCTGCTGCTGCTGTCGTTGTCCTGTTCATGTTTCGCTTTCCGTATTGGGTGTGTATACCCATGTACAATGTACGTACAGGCCGACGAACCGTAGTGAAAAGTTCATTGAACGCTTTTGCCAGGCGGCGATTTATGTATGAAAAGCGAAAAGGATAATGAGCAGCATCGACATCGACAACGACATCGACGACGACGACGACGGCAACGATGATGGCGACGACGCTCGAGCTAAAGTTGATGTCGGGCCCTGCCCCAACATAACGGCAAATGAAACACAAGAAAAAAAAAAAAAAAAAAAACCCAAAACCAACAACAACAACAGGCGAAAGAAAAAAAAAAAAAACTTTGCTGGCGTCTCGTCTGGCGTCTCCTATGTACGAAAAGGTTCATTCGCCTTTTCGCCATCATGTCTGGGGTTCTTTTTACTTTTTTTTTTTTTTTTGTTGTTTCTCTTTCTTCTCGTTGCTGTTGTTGTTGTTGTTGTTGTTGTTGTTGTGTTTTTATGGTCTGTCTGCTCTGACTCCTTTTGTCGAATTTATGCGCATTTTCTATAGCTTTGGCGTAGGTCGTGGTTTTCCCAGTTGTTGTCAAGGTAAGGCACGGGACTTGATTCTTGGTTTAATCGGCTTCTAAAGGGGCTAAGCCTTTTTGGTTAGTTTTTATTTTTTATGATTTAGCTTTCTTAACTATGATTTTTTCTATTGAAATTTTTATTTTGGTTTTTATTGATTTTTCTACTGAGTGTCCCATGATGTCATTATTGTAGTCGCCGTTCTCGTCGTTGCCATCAGCTGCAGTTTGAATTTGCATTTTGGGGAATTACCTCATCGTGTTCTTCCTAGCTCTGTCTCGTTTGCACCCTTTCACGCTCTCTCTTTCTTTCGTGTGTGTGTGTGTGTGTGTGTGTAAGTCTGGTTTGTGACCTTTGAGTTCATTAACCCTTTCTGTTTGGGCCTAAAGGATGATGCAATTTTCTAGTTCATTCCAAACAATTAATAAAATAAATTTTCCAACTAACATGAGTGACAAATCAATTAATTAAAAATTTGAAAATAAATTTGCTTAAATGTTGTGAAATAGTGAAAATATCATTGAATTTTAAGCTCAACTTTGGTAATCAATAAAATTCATTGCATACTTTTGTGTCTCAAAGAACGGAAAAAGTTAATTTCATTTAAAAAAAAACAGAAAATTAGAAAATAGATTTCCATTCTGAAGTTTGTTTAAGAAACATCGAAAATATTTACTTTAAATTGCAATTTTTTTTTTACAAATGAGTAAAAGAGTTTTATAAGGCATAAAAACTTTTGCATACTTTTGGTTTGTGGTTTGAAAACTCATCGAAAGTGTAATGTATTAAAGGAAAAACAAATTTTTGAAAGTGATCACCAGGCAAATTATTAATCAGCTAATCACAAATGAAATAATGTAAAGCTAAAATCATAGTAAATCACAGTCGTTGATTTTGTTTTCGTCGAAACACATCGAATCGACAATTAAATTATTAAACTGTTGACTGCTAAGAATAAAAAAAATCAAACGATCTAACAATCTAAACACATTTAATTAACAACAAGCAAAATACACAAAAAAAAAAAAAAAACTACAAAAAAGCAAACGGAAAACTTTCACTGCGCAATAAGACACAACAGCACTGCACACACACACACACACACACACACGCACACACACACGCACATAAAATCGAGCACTGATAACACGGCAAAGTGCAACGGCAAAAACTAAACTAAAGCCAATTGCATTGATAAGAAAACTGCAACACAAAATACATATATACAAAAACAAAAAAAAAAAAAAACCCATTTAATTTATGATTATTTGACCTACGTCAAAAGCAAAGACTCAAAAACTCAAGGGCAAAAACTAAGTAAAGCAAATAAAGCTTATATCTCTCTTTCTATATACATACATATACATATATATATATATAACACCTATACAGGGACATATATACATTTGTATAGTATATAGATGATATCTGTATGTATGTATGTCTTACTGAATTGTTGTTGTTGTTGTTGTTATTGTATGCACATTAGTAAGCAAACGCAGGGAGATATAAATTTTAATTGCAAATAAGCCTTTGTAGACTTTCGCTTTTAAAACAAACGAACGAAACGAAACCAAACGCAAAAGTAAAATGATACAATTGAGAATTATTTGATTAAAAATGAAATGAATTTTTCGACTAATTAAAATGCAAGGAAAACTGGCCAACTCCCCAGCCTTCTTTGTCTCGCTCTCTCTCTCTCACACTCTCTCACTCTCTCTCTCTTTCTGGCCCTTTCTCTCTTACTGTCTATTAATCTCGTTCCATCTCTTTCTCTGGCCATGCCTCTGTTTCGGTTTCGATATCTCTTGCTCATGCGCCAAAGTGAAAAATTTCAAGGTTAAAGTGCAACGAATTTGCAACGCAAAACAGAGGGCGAGGACGAGAACGAGGGCGAGGGCGAGGGCTAAAAGAGGACAGAGTAGCGAAAGGGAAAGAGAAAAGGGTGTGTAACAGCAACGAGTATCAAAAAGGAAGTAAAGGAATGGACAGCAAGGATATAAGAAAACGAGAAGAAACGAGTCTAAAGAAAATAAGAAAGAAGATGAGTAAAAGAAAGTTTTGCAATTTGCACTTTGCTAAAAGTAGATTTCTAAAATACTATTTCTATGCACTATTAGCTGAAAGACTTTTTGCTAAAATGCTCTCCCAATAGACTTGCTAAAATATTTTATTAGAACGATTTTATTTACTTTAAGATACTTTTGTATGCATTCCAAATTTAGATACACTCTAAATATACATTGGCACATTGAACATTGAACTGAGATGTTCTCTTAACCTAATTTAGATACTTTCCGAAAATAGTTTTAACCCACTTTTCAAGAAGTGATTGAATGAAATGTGAAATGTATCTTAAGAGTTAGATGAATGGATTGTTAAGACGATTGTGTTTAGTTACTTATTTCAAATACATTCCGCAGATACTTTCGCAATTGTCCTTGATACATAGATATACATTTCAATTAGCTTAGATAATCTGAACTCAATCTGCTCCCCTTTCACATGCAAAATGCGGATGAGAATCAAGAAGATGAGTTTTCCGTGTGTGTACGTGTGTGTGTGTGTGTGTATATAAGTTGTGTAGTTGTTGTTGTTTTTTCTATTCGCATTCTATTCGCATTTGCACATTCTCAACTAGTGACTCAAGGTTATAATGATGATGATGATGATGATGATGCTTCTCCTCCCCTTTTACAAAAATAAATAGAAAAAAAAAAGCTCACACAAATTATTACACACACACACGCACACCCCACCCAAGGGTAGGTGAGGTGGCGACGGTCAGGGGGGAAAACAGCGACAGAGAACTTGCAATTTTATTTTATCAGCTGCCGCCCGCTTCTGCTTGCCACTGCCACTGCCACACAACTATATTGCCTACCCCCATCTCCATCCATTCATATGCCGCTACCTCCCCCTTTTCTACCATGTGTACGGTGTGTGTGTGTGTGTGTGTTTGCATTTGGTTGACTCGTTTTTCGTTTCGTTTTGCATGCACACAACAAAATTAAATGCAATTTTTGCATGTATGTCTCCTCTAGGTGTGTGTGTGTGTATGTGTGTGTGTGTTTTACGAGCTATGAGCTATTCTGGCGCGCTTTTTTTCGCCTTTATATTTCCGGGTTCTACCTTCTCAACAGCAACCAACACCTCTCGCAACCCCAACCAACTCATTACCCTCCTGCCTCTGCCCCATTATGCAGTCTTAAAATCTACTAACTTATTATTATTATTAGTTAATAATAGTTACACCAACAAGCCATAAAAAAAAAAACGAAAAAAAAAAACACAAACGACAATCACAAGTGTGAAAAATTTTAATGGAATATTTTTGTACAAAACAATTTCCCTTTTTTTTTGTTTTTTTATCTTCAACTGTTTACAGAAAGTGTTTCAAATTCAACTATGTCATAATAGGGCAAGCCATAGCGAATTTTTCAAAAACAAAAACAATTTGAATAGATCTATATATGTAACGTTTGGATATTCCCCATTTAAGATCTCGCTGGTATCCTCTGATTTCTCTCTGTGCAATGTTTCATTTTCGCTTTTTATAGTTTTTCACAGAGTCATCGAAGGGGTCGGCGCGGGGTAGGCGTTGTGTTGTTGTGTTTCTACAGTTTAGGTTTATGTCAAAAAGTATATTTATTTTATTGTCATAGTTTGTTGCACACATTTCAAAGATATTACTTGGGGGTCTCTGAAAATCTTCTCCTAAATGCAAATGTAATCTATGTCTTAGCAGAAAGGCTTAGTTAAAGTTAAATATACTTTGGCACTTGACAATAATCCATCAAATATAATGTCTTAAAATTTTTCACAATTGTTATCGAAAATATTTTTGCAAGTAGTCGACTTCATTTCCTCATTCCAAAGAATTCAGTGTGAAAGAGTTGCCGGTTCCTGGTTTTCGACCTCAAGACCAGGGCAGTATCGATAGAACGATAGAAATTCTACCCTAACTATATTTCCGTCTTTGATAGCACCCGCGCAAAAACGATTCCTCGGACTCCTCGTAATAAAACACTCTATATACATGACCTTCTGATTAGCAAAATGAAAATAAAAAGCTTAACTATAAAACCAAATATACAAGCTTATGGAGAATCACACACACACACACACATCTCCCTTCCCCCCAACACATACAATCTTACATATAACTGACAAATATTTACCTTACACTTATAAATACATCGTAACACCGAAAAAGAATTTTGTTTACTCATTGAAACTACTTAAAAGATACGCGCTTAGATTTCCTAGATAGAATTAGAGAGAGCAAACGAGATAGCTAGACAAAGAGAAAGAGAGAGAGAGAGAGAGACGAAGAGGGTATATACATTTATGATGGGCTGCGGTTAAGTACAGTTCCCATTGGCTAAAGTGTCCTTGAACAAAAACGTATTGCCATTTGGTTTCATTCGTTTCGCGCAATGCAATGCAATTTGATAAAGATCGATGCAGGCAGCGTCGTTCATTGCGGAAGTTTTGCGCTTAGTTCTACAATAACAACAAAATTATGATGAGCATACACATACACACACAACGCCAAGCGAGAGCGAGAGAGAGAGAGAGCGATTTTAACTGACACACATACACACATGGCGTATGCGCAATGTGCAAAAAGCTTATCAAATGCACTCGTCGCCGGTAACAACGTCGAAAAACGACCACGTCCACGTTCACGACGACGTCCACGACGTCAGCCGGTTGGGTTCGCCTGCGTTCAAGTTGAATGTTAAACTCAGTCGTTGTTGGCGGCGACAAATTTATAGTTTTTTTTTTTTTTTTTTTTCGTTTCGTTTGCTTCGTTGTAGCCGTTTCGGTTTCTGTGATACCCTCACACACAATATTGGGGGAACACAGTTTTCTTTCAGGTCTACTTGCGTTACATTGGGCGAATCTTCTGTGGAACGTCTAGCTAGAGTAAAGGTTTTAGATTGGTGTGAAATTCAGTCGTTCGTTAACAGCTGCTTATAAAGATCGTCTGTAGTTGATGCTGAGGTCTAGACTTTTCAATGAAAAACTAATTGGAGACTTTAAACATAGAATTGTTAAGTGTAGACTTATACTGGAATGGAAAATCTTCAATACATTCACCTAAAAAACGTTTTTCTATGTGCAAAAGCGTTGATATAGTTGTGATATGGCCTTTGAAAACTTTTGGAGAGCTTGTAGACTTAGGTTTACATTTGTAGAATTCAATACTTGGGCTAGAAAATGTTTTTCAATATGCAAATACTTCGATTATGTTTCAATATGGCCTTTGAAAACTTTTGGAGACTTTGTAGACTTGGATATAAATTTGTAGAGTTCAATGCTTAGGCTGGAGAATGTTTTTCTTTGTGCACAAGCTTTGATTATGCTTAAATATGACCTTTAGAAACTTTTGGAGACTTTGTAGACTTGCATATAAAATTGTAGAATTCAATGCTTAGGCTGGAGAATGTTTTTCTTTGTGCACAAGCTTTGATTATGCTTAAATATGACCTTTAGAAACTTTTGGAGACTTTGTAGACTTAGGACTGACTTTATAGAATTCAATACTTTGATCTAGATAACTTTTCTTTGTATGTAAAAGCTTTGATTAAGTTTTAATATGGCCTCTAAAAAACTATTGAAGACTTTGTAGACTTTGGGTATGGATATTTGTAAACCCAACCCAAATTGACAGGGTAAAATTAGACTCTTTGAAGGCAGCAGAGCCGATATTCGTTACCTGTAGCTGGTGCACAAACTTGCAAGGGTATACGGACTTCAGCATGGCGGAAGTTAGGCCGGCTCTCTGGTTTTTTATATTTTTCTTTGCTGCCCTGCTTCGTTTCGTTGTTGTCGCCTCCCGGCACTGTCGTCTCTCTATAAGGTGTGTCCTTCAAATGCAATTTGTGCGATGATTAGAAATGCAAAGAAGAAGCTTTACGATTTTTACTTTTCTGCTGCAGCTACCGCTTCTGCTTCTGCTTCTGTTGCTGCTGCTGTCGTTGCATTAATTTATTTTCATTTTTAAAAGCTTTGCTATCGTGTTTTTTTTGTGTGTTTTTTTTTTTTTTTGTGCTATTCTAATGATTTTGAAGATTCTGCTTCCTAGAAGACAGACCCTAAAAACGAAAGTCGAAACGAAAACTTATCGAAATTTTCGGATTGGCGCCAGACACTTTCTCAAAATAAAATTAAAATTAAATTTCATTACGACTGTTTTTCGCTTTTTGTTGTTCACTGCACACACACATTTCTCGCACTCATCAAAATAGAATAAAGTGCAATTTGCAATTGCACACACACACACACACACGTACACACACTCACCTTACATAGTATCTGTGTGTGTGTGTGTGTGTGGCATCCGTGTTGTTTCGTCGGTCTGGGTCTCTACTGGGTGTGGGGGCCGCCTCTGGGCAGCAAAGTTCTCACTTATGCTATACAATACACACAACAGTTCGCATTCAACGTGCGTGTAGTTCGCAGATTTTCATTTAGTTTAGTTAAAAAGAAGTTCCATTCACAATCAAAAAACGAAAAAAAAAAAAAAACAAAATACGGAAACAAACCACACACTAAAAAAAAAAATCAACAAAAAACTATTTACCAAAAATAAAGAGGGTAAGTAAGTCCTTAAACATTTTTTGGTCCTCCCCTCTTGTTTTTTTGTGGGTTTTTCTGTTCGCCTTTCGTTTTTTTTTTTTTTTTTGCATAATGCATTTCACCTTGAGAGATAAGAATCCTATTTATAATTCAAATGATAATAAGTGCAGCAAAAGACAAAACTTTAAGATAAGATTTGGTATATTTGTTTAAAGATATTAAAAATCGTTAAAATAATATTGATAATATTATCTTTGAGATTTATGTGGATCTTCATTTCAATGGGAATGATGCAATCTGGCCGAAAGTTAAAAAAACTTTATTTTCAAAATTTAGAAACGTTTTTGATCTTGCTGTGAAACCGCTATTTAAGACTTTTTGCCATACTCTTACGAATATCCTTAATTTTGTAGTCTATGATTAGTAATATTTTAAACTTTGTAGATT